>JBBBVM010000079.1:3313949-3763776 GCA_037355625.1 Petunia x hybrida
TTCTTTTCTTTTCTTCTTACTCTCCACCTCACTGTCAGTATCAGAATCACTGGGTTCCACATAACTCCCAGCTTCACTTTCCTCCTCTTCCTCACCAGCTCTCTTCTCCTCTTCTTCTTTCTTCTTCTCTTCTTCCCTCATCTTCACATTTTTTACTGTCTTTCCTAGCTTTTCAACCCTCTCCATCTGCATTTTTAAAGCCGACCTAGTACCAACTCTCCTGACCACAGGCTCACCAGCCTCTTGGTCACCTCCTTCACTGTATTCATCTACCAGCCTAGATTTCAACACTGGTTTCCCATCTCTCACCAACCTTCTTCTTTTTTCAGGCTCTACTTTATTCTCTTTCACAAACACCACCTCATCTTCTTCTTCCTCACAAGTCACTTTCTCATCCTCTGCCCCAAATTTTCTTTTCCTTCTTGATTTTTCTTCTTTCTTGTCACTCTCTTGCTCTTCAACAACAACTTCTTTGTTTCCTTCTTCATCTGATTCTGTCCAGCTAAACTCTGCATCATCAGCCCCATCAGGTTTTGGACAATCAACAGGCTCTTGTCTCAAACCCTCTGGAGCCTCAGCAGCAGCAGGTCCATCACACACCGGACCTTTAGGGACAGAATCCTCCCCACACTCAGCATTCTTGCTGGACTCGACTACATCTTTTCTCAAGGTTACAACATTATCTGATTCTCTAAACTGTTCTTCAATTCTTTCCGCTATGTTTGACACTCCACTAGACACACCCTGCATATCTTCTCTAAGTTCATTCTCTTTGTCTTCTTGTTTCTTCTCACACGAATTCCCCCTATCTATTTTGTCTCTCTGCTCATCACCCATAATTTTATCTAGTTCAGCGACTAGGGTTTCAGTTTCTACAGCACCAGGACTGACTATATCGACTGAACCAACAGGTGTAGATGAGATAGGGTCAGGAATTACCTCATGCAACGGTTGAGACGAACTTTGAGTAGTGGGTGTCGAAGGAACGGTTCTTGACTTTAACTTCTTGACTAGTTTCTTGTCCCCCTTTTTGAGAAATTTGATGCGAGCCCTTGCAATTCTCTCAGCAAGAGTAGATGGAGGTGGTCTTCCAGACATCTTGAAAGATTTTGCGAGGATTTCTGAGTTTGTTGAAGGGTTTACAGTTTTTTGGGGATTGAGAGAATTTGATGTTCAATGAAAGTAGTGGGCGAGTTTTGAGAGATTGAAGAAGAGTTGTAGAAGGAGAAGGGTTTTGTGATGTGACAATGTCTAGGGAAGGCAAGAAGTAATGAGTATAATGAAAGGCAGCTTTTTGAACTTTTTGAGAACCGGGAAGAGGTTTGACGGTTATGGACTTAAATAAATAAGTCCTTTTCAAGAAGTGGGGTCCAGGCAAATTAAAAGGAGTTCTATCCTAAAAGGAATTGTGTTCCTATAATTTAGGACGGTTATGAAAATATGGAAAATCTCCCATGATGCACGTAGAATAGACAATTTTAGTACCAGTTGTGAAACTAACAAACAGAGTAAATTGACTGTACCTGGACACGATTCCTCAGGTTTAGACTGGTTCCATCTCAGTACATAATGGGTTCTTCATGGGATCACATTATTTGTACCTAATGCTCAAAACAACTAAACGAGTGTACTTACTCAAGTACAAATTTAGCCCAGATAATAATGACAAATTCCTAGCAGACACATTTACTACTAAACTAGCCAATCACAGGGAGATTACCTGCTGGGTCATCCGTGTATTTTGGTCATCCCTAACTCCAACCTGTTCCTCTCGAACTGCACCTTGTTCAAAGCTTTGGTAAATATGTCAGCAATTTGATCCTCAGTCCTGCATGAATTCATAGTAATTAGACCTTTTTCAACATTGTCCCTAAGGAAATGATGTCTAATATCAATGTGCTTTGTTCTTTTATGTTGGACTGGGTTCTTGGCAATATTCACAGCACTTGTATTGTCACAGAAGATTGGCACAGCCCCACACTTGATACCAAAATCCTCCAGTTGTTGCTTGATCCAAAGCAATTGTGAACAGCATGAAGCAGCTGCCACATACTCAGCTTCAGCAGTTGATAAGGCAACTGAGTTTTGTTTCTTTGTAGCCCATGATACCAAGCAAGGACCCAGAAAATGTGCCATTCCTGAAGTGCTTTTCCTGTCCACCAAATGACCTGCATAATCTGCATCAGCAAAACCAATTAGTTCAAAAATTCCTCCTCTGGGATACCACAGGCATAAATCCTGAGTCCCCTTCAAGTATCTCAAGATTCTCTTCACAGCTGTCAGGTGTGATTCCTTGGGTTTTGACTGAAATCTGGCACACAGTCCTACACTGTATACTATGTCAGGTCGACTTGCTGTGAGATAAAGAAGTGAGCCAATAATTCCTCTATACTTAGTCTCATTTGTCGACAGACCAAGTTCATCCATGTCCAGCTTTGTTCCAGGGGCGATAGGGGTAGTCATCTCCTTTGCTCCTTCCATGTTGAATTTCTTCAGCAATTCCTTGACATATTTTTGCTGATGAATCATAGTTCCTTCAGGTGTCTGCTTTATCTGTAATCCAAGGAAGAAATTCAATTCACCCATCATGCTCATCTCAAACTCACTTCCCATCAAGTCAGCAAAACCTTTGCTTAGCTCCTCATCAGTGGCTCCAAAAATGATATCATCGACATACACCTGTACTACCAGTAAGTCCTTTCCTTTCTTCTTGAGAAATAGTGTGTTGTCAATTTTGCCTCTTGAAAAGCCATTTTTCATCAAAAATCCTGAGAGTCTTTCATACCAGGCTCTAGGAGCTTGCTTCAAACCATATAAAGCCTTGTCCAGTTTGTACACATGATCAGGAAATTCATTGCTCACAAAACCTGGAGGTTGCACCACATAAACTTCTTCGTTCAGGTAGCCATTTAAGAAGGCACTCTTCACATCCATCTGATACAGTGTGAATTCCATGTATGTAGCAAAAGCAATCAGCATTCTAATGGCTTCCATTCGTGCAACTGGTGCGAAGGTTTCATCATAGTCTATTCCTTCTTCCTGACTGTACCCTTGAACAACCAACCTCGCCTTGTTCCTGGTAACTATGCCGTGTTCATCCAGCTTATTTCTGAACACCCACTTGGTTCCTATTATAGATCTGTCCTTTGGCTTAGGAACTAAGTGCCATACCTTGCTTCTTTCAAATTGATGAAGCTCCTCCTGCATAGCTATAATCCAGTCTGGATCCTCTAGGGCTTCTTTTACATTCTTTGGTTCCAAAGATGAGAGGAAGGCAAAGAATGCACAGAAGTTCTTTAAAGCTGACCTGGTCATAATTCCTGTATCCAGTTCAGATAGAACGTTCTCCAAAGGGTGAGAACTTTGATGTTTCCATGGCTTAATCTGAATCTGATTAGAAGAACCTACAGAGTCGTCTTGAGTAGATTCTTCTCGGCTTTCTTGATCTTCAGCTTCGTCAGAAGTTCCCCCTGTCAAGTTGACTCCTTCATTTGATACAGCAGTGCTCTCCTTTTCATCCGTGTCCTCCAGCTCATCTATGCTTTCTTCTCTTCTTAAACCAATCACCTGATCATCTGCATCAATTTCTCCTATTTCCTTATCTGATTCGTCAAACACAACATGCATACTTTCTTCTACTACTTGTGTCCTTCTGTTGAGTACCTTGTATGCCTTACTTTGAGTAGAGTATCCCAAGAATATTGCCTCATCACTCCTGGCATCAAACTTTCCCAAGGGTTCCTTACCATTGTTGTGAACAAAGCATTTGCACCCAAAAGGCCTTAGGTGGGCAATACTTGGCTTTCTACCTCTGAGCAGCTCATATGGAGTTTTGTCAAGGATTGCTCTGATGGAACACCTATTCAGCAAGTAACATGCGGTGTTTACAGCTTCAGCCCAGAAGTTTCTTGCTAGTCCACTTGACAGCAACATGGTTCTAGCCATATCCTCCAATGACCTGTTCTTCCTCTCGACCACCCCATTTTGTTGGGGAGTTCTTGGTGCAGAGAAGTTGTGATCTATGTTGTTCCTTGCACAGTACTCAGAAAATTTTGAGTTTTCAAACTCAGTTCCATGATCAGATCGAATACTGATGAGTTCAAGATTTAGCCTTTTCTGAACCACACCAGCCCAGTCTTTAAAGCTCTCAAAAGCTTCATCCTTAGATGCCAGGAACAAGGTCCATGTATACCTTGAGTAGTCGTCAACAATTACGAACACAAATCTCTTACCTCCTCTGCTCTTGACCCTCATAGGTCCACACAGATCCATATGCACCAGCTCCAGTGGCTTTAGTGTACTTACCACTTTCTTTGATTTGAACGACGTTCTCACATGCTTTCCTTTCACACAGGCATCACACATTCTTATGTTCTCAAACTTCTTGTTTGGCAATCCACGAACCAGTTCCTTCGAGGCTAGCTTATTTAATTGAGTGAGACTTGCATGACCCAGTCTTTTGTGCCAACGCTGAGAGTCACTTTCTTGCACATTCAAGCATGTCAGGTTGTTTTCAGGTAAGGACCTCAGTGACGCCTTGTACACATTGTTCACTCTTTTTCCTTCCATTACCACTTCTCCACTCTGTAGGTTCTTCACGATGCACCCTACAGAGGAGAAGCTCACTTCGTTTCCTCTGTCACATAGTTGAGAGATGCTCAGTAAATTGTGTCTAAGGCCATCCACACAATACACATTTTCAATTGCATGCTCAAGAGATCTCCCAATCTTCCCAATGCCTACTATCTGACCACTTTTTCCTCCTCCGAAGGCTACACTGCCTCCTTGAAATGCTGCGAGTGAGAGAAAGTTTCTTCTATCTCCTGTCATGTGCCTAGAACAACCGCTATCAAGAATCCAGCTTGAGTTGTTCTCCCTCACTCCAGCCTGCAAAACAATTAGAGGTTAGCCTTAGGAACCTAGACAAGCTTGGGTCCCTTCTTATGAGAAAATGGATAAATCAGATCTTGTTTGGCCCATTTGGGTAAAACACAATTTTTATTCTTGGCCCTTGCCTTGGTAATGTTAACACACATTTGTTTAGTATGACCAGTTTGACCACAGAAGGTGCATAACATGTTACAAGGTAATCCCACATATTTGCTTTTAGGATTATATGGAGGCAAGGGCTTCTTGAATCCTAAGCCTTGTTTTCCTTTGTTTTGATTTTCAAGAATCCAATTCATTGCCGTTGAAGATTTATTCCATTTTGTAAGTCTGGTAAGTTCAAGTTTAGAGTTTTCAACCTTCTGTTTTAACATTTTATTTTTTTCAATTTCTTGATATAAAATCTCATTAGCCCTTTTCAATTCATCTTCCAGAAAGGTTTGAACTTCACTCATAACTTGCTTACCATTCTTACTTTCTCTTAACTGATTACATTCCAATTCAAGCTCAGTGATCTTGGAGTTTGACACAAGAGTCTGTCCTTTCAATATAGCATTAGTTTCTTCAAGCTCAATGTTCAGTTCTAGGAGACTCTTGTGCTTAATTCTAAGATCACTCAGTTCTTCAGTTAGCTTATCTTTTTCAAGCTTTTCTTTTTCATATCCTTCAATCAAGGTGGCTGTGATTAGGATTAAATTTTCAGAAGAGTATGTGTGTAGAGTTTCCTTCAGATCAGATAGACATACCTCTGCTGAACAGCCAGCTTCTTCACCATCAGTTTCCATGAGAGCCGAGTCCTTCTTGGTGTTGTCAGCTATGTACAACTCCTTCAGTTTCTTCCATATCTCCTTGGCTGATTTACATTCCAGTACTCGTCCAAGCACATCAACTGTAAGCCCTCTTCTTAGATAGTTCTCAGCCTTGGAGTTAGCTTGTAGCCAGTCCAGATCTTGAGGATCTAGTTCTTCCACTTTCTTGGGTACCAGGACTCCATTTGCTGCTCTTTTCACTGGAACATGAGGTCCTCTTTTCACAATTAGCCACAGGCTGTAATCAGTTGCCTGTAGAAAATTTTTCATCTGTTTCTTCCAGTAGTTGTACTGAGTCCCATTGAACATTGGTGGCTTTGATGGATCTCTTCCCCATCTGACTTCTCGAGGATTTTCTTCATCAGAACTGACGTCTGTCATCCCTGCTAGTGCTAATGGTGAATCATCATCCGCTTCCTTCTCGTGATCAGACTCACTATCAGTTGGTCCCCATGTGGCATAGAAGGCTTCTTTTCTCTTCCTTCGTTCTGCTCTAAAGTTTGGCGGCCGTCTTGCCTTTTTCTTGTCTGCATCAAAGTCCTTTGTGATTTCCCTTTCCTTTTCCTTTGCGGCTCTGTTCTTCATCCATTCTATTTCCCACATCGGGCAATCCATGACAGCATGATCCTTCTTAAAGCATTTGAAGCATCCAGAATAGTCAGGAGTATCAACTATGCTCTTCCTGCTAGAGCTTTCCTTGTTCCCTCGCTTAAATCCTTTAAACCTTCCCAGATTGAGTTTTTGTCTCAGGGCACTAACCATCGCAGCTTCCACTGATTGAAGATCAACAAATTCATCAGCTTCTTCTGTTGCTTCCAGTGCAAGGGTCTTTTCCTTCTTTGCTATAGGTTTAGCCTTTGAGTCCTTCATCATCTCATGCGTCTTCAGACTTCCAACCAGTTCTTCAAGCTTAATGGATTTCAAGGGTTTTGATTCAATGATGGCTGTCATTTTTGGTTCCCATGCTTCAGGCAACACATTTAGGATTTTGTCAACCATCTCCACTTCAGGTAATTCCATCTCCAACGATCTCATTTCGTTGGTGATCATGGTCAGTCTGGTCATCATATCCTGAATCGACTCCTTCTCACCCATAGTAAACAACTCAAATTGTCTCTTCAACATTCTTCTTTTTGAGTCTTTTACTTCGGTAGTTCCTTCATGTGCAACCTGCAAGGCATCCCATATTTCCTTAGCTGTCTTATATGATGATACTCGATTGAACTCTTCTGGACCCAGACCACATATAACCAATCTCTTGGCTTTGTGGTTCTTTTCGATCATCTTATAATCAGACTCATCATACTCTTCCTTCAGTTTGGGTTCTTTTGTAGCAGTGGTTCCTTCACCAACAATTTTGGTGGGAATCAAGTTTCCTTCAGAGACTATTAGCCAGAGTTGATAATCTTCAGCACATATGTAATTCTCCATCCTATTCTTCCACCATTCGTAGTATTGCCCATTAAACTGTGGAGGCCTCAGAACCGACTGTCCTTCAGTGATAGTAGGCGGTGCACTCATCTTGATCCTTCTCAAGGTGTAAGCCTTACAAGAGAAGACCTGCTCTGATACCACTTGTTATAAACTAAGCACCTCCAAACGACACTAGAAGGGGGGGGGGGTTGAATAGTGTCCTCCGATTTTTCCGCTGTAAGAACCTGGTTCGTCAGTAGTAGAACAAGGTTCTTCAGTTCTCTTTTACGCAGCCTTTACTTAAGAACACACTTCAAAACATTCACCAAGAACACAAGGATTTTACGTGGAAAACTCCTTGCTCAAGGGAGAAAAACCACGACCCACACTCTGGGATTTTGAAACTCAATCCACTAACACAAGAGCAACGTTTTAGATTACAAACTCTGTAACCAAGGGGCTACACTCTAGACCCTAATCACTAATCAAAGCTACACTCTAGCTTTTCTAGCAATCACAAAATTGTTCACCTAATACAGATGCTTCTACGACAAGCAAATAGGTAAAAACTATGAAAGCTCAACACTATGACAACTTACAACTCAATGAACCTAGACAGTAAAATCCAGACTCAATAACAATGTATGTGACTAAGTTGTCTTCTCCAGTTTTCTCACGTAGATAGTTTGCAGATCACCCTTTTTTGCTCTCGACTCTCTATGTGTGAATAACTGCCTTCGGCTGATTCTTCTACTTGCTTTTATACGGGTCTTACAACCCTAGTTGAGTCCTGCTGGGAATTCTCTTAATTATGGCAATTTCAGATTCGCAGTAACTCTTTTCCATGTTGAAGTCTAACTCTTGTCCATACTTCAAAGATACAGCCTGGACACCGCCTCTTTTAGTCTGACTAGGATACGTCAACAACCACGCGCCATTACTCCTAGTTCCACAGGGATTTGCAACCCGTAATCTTTTCGATCAAGCGTGTCCTGTATCTCAAGGACAAGGTTCTTCTCCTGAACCTCAGTGTGTCCTTCTCGTTTGTCATACTTCAAAACCAGCTCTCAACAGCATCATACTAGATCATCACGTTTTCCCTGCCTTTTGCTTTCTGTTGATGACTCTGTCACTTCAATTCTTGAACTCAAAGCGCGTTATGATTATGACTCTGACCCCCAAAACAGACCCATTATGTTGTTCCCTACTACTTATAATTTCGGTCTTGGTTTTGTTAAACCAAAGTTGAAATTGATTGGTTCATGTAATGGTATCATTTGTTTGTCCAACGGCAATATTCATGCAAAAGATCATTCGGTTTACATTAGCAATCCTCTTTTGGGCGAGTATTTCAAGCTTCAATTGCCTCAACTGGTGATGGGAATTCACCATCTCGCCTATGGATTTTGCTTTAGTGAGGCTTCTAGACAATATAAATTGTTGAGATTAGTATTCAGAAGAATTCAAGGTGGTCCAAGGATAAGTGAATTGAAGGTTTATACTCTTGGAGTTGATAAGAATTGGAGAAATGTGGGTGAAGCTCCGCACCCTTGGAATAGATCATTTGACTATGTTAATGTCAACGGTTCTCTTTATTGGCTTGATGGTGGAATTTTTAAAGAAAACGCCAGCATTTTCTCCTTTGATGTTGGGACAGAAAAGGTGGAGTCTCTGCCACCTCCGCCTGGTTTGAAAACAAAATCCTCTTATTCGAGTCTTATAGAGTTGATGGATAGTCTATGTTGGACTAGTTTTGTTGACAGAAATGTTAATATATGGAGGATGAAAGAGTATGGTATTTCTAAATCTTGGACTAAATGTAATCACATAAGTTTGAGGGATTTTATTCCTCCTGGTGTCTTTTTTGGTTCCTTTACGCCGATAGTAATCTGGAATGATGGAGAAATCTTGATGCAAAGTGAATATGGCAAAAAGTTTGTTTCTTACAACCCAAGCGACAAGCAGTTTAGAAAGGTCACAGTTTACGGGGATGGTGGAGCAGCGGCTAGATACGTTCCAAGCTTTAAGTCACTCAAGATTGTCATGGGAGACAGCTTTCAAGTATCAAATATTTATCAGAAGACTATGATAATTTAGCTTTATTTTCTCTTGCTTCCTTTGGGATATCATGTTTTTGTCTCTACTCTTTTTTTATGGCTGTTTCTGACTTATTATGCACCTCCATATGGCACTATATAAAATATATGTTAATCAAACTATTTTAGCATTGCTAATTACTTGTTGCGAAGTGTCCAAAAGCTGCGTTTCTTTAATTTGTAGTATTTGTCTACTTCTCTGTATAAAGGAATAAAACACTGTACTACAAGTGCGGCATATATACATTTGAAGTAACGCAAATTGATGTTAAAGGTTACTTTTTTTGGAGCTTTGTTTTGGTAAATGTAGGGAAATTTTTGTTTGGTTTTAATAAGGATGCATTATTAATTGCGAGTGACTTTTCTCTTGTGTCCTGATACTTTATAGGTTGTTTTTTCCTCATTTGCTGCCATTTTTTTACGACCTACTGATCTTCCAGTGAGAAAATAATTCCTTTCCTTGTGAACATGTTGTATGAGTCCAAATCAGCTTGGTTAACGCTATCTCCTCTTCTACTTTTGGTTTGCTTTTTAATGGAACTTCAAATTTCATGGCTGTCCTTACTGCTTTATGCTTGGATTGGCCCCTGAACTACTCTGGCTATTAAATTAATTGCAATAATCATCACTAACATATACCAAGTCAGGAACTTAGAATAATTGGTGAACTAGCCCATAGAAACGAAGTACTAATTTCTTTGCCCTTTATCTGGTCTTTGATTGTCTATAAATTTCTATTCCTAGCATCAAATTTGCGCTTTTTCTGATTTCTATTCCTCATCCTTGTTTGGGACAGCCATAAAGTCACTAGAACTTTATTTGTGTATTTTTTCGTTCATCCAAAACCACCAGTTATCTTGGTCTCTGAAATGAGGGATTATATGTTTATGGGGTAAAGGATTTAGAATTCATCACCAATGGTACTGCTCTCTTCCAATTGGATTGTATATGTTTGAAGCATGGTGATTTCAGTTTCTTGAAGTTATCTTTTTATGTTGTCATGGGCCTTTATCTGACCAAATTGTTGCATAACGTATAAGTTTGTCTTGGTGCTGCTCCATGGGGTACCTTCTTTCCCCGTAACAGGCATGGGTCAAACTGGTAAAGCATATAGTGGAAGAAGAGATGAATATATTGTCCATTCTATAAGGGTCAAGCTTGAAAGTATTTTCTTGTTTCTAATTTATTTGAATTGGTACAAACCGGTGCTTAGAGTAATAACAAGAAAAATACTTCGATAATACTTATTAGGTAATTACAGGTAAAACATTAATTGTTTATCTTGTAAAATAATAAATTAGGGCAATTACAAATTAAATTCATTGATAGTTGGTAGTAGTCCCCTTATTTTTTTTGGTAAGAGGGCGAAATTATATTAATACTAAGACTTAGGTACATTACATACAGTACAACTAGTGCCATTGGCACTATTAGTTAGAACACTGAGATTACCAAACAAGGCTAAGCTATTACAAGTATTTATAGAAATATTTCGAATAATAGTAGTAGTAGCATCTTTATCATGTTGAAGTGCATTCCTCAGCTGATCTGTAGCTGGTAGTGGTAAAATTATCAGCTGATTGTTTGAGGACAACTGTGATGCTTGCTTTGCCAAGCAGTGAGCCACCATATTAGCTTCGCGGAAAGTGTGACGCACCAGTGGATTCCCCAATATTTTCAGGATGGACCTGCAATCAGAAAGGATATTAGTATATATTGGGTTATCATCATCAAGTAGTTGGAGGACTTCCACTGAGTCTGTGTCAATATCTTTTATTGGAATGTTGTTCCTTGCTGCTATATGCAAACCTGTTCGCAATGCCATAAGTTCCATGAGAGTGTGTGAATGACCTGCAATTCGCATTTGAAATCCCAATATCCAGTTCCCTAGAGCATCTCTAAAAATTCCACCAATGCCTCCAAATTGATCATTTGGGTGAAAAGAACCATCCACATTCAGTTTAACAGTTCCCATATAGGGGGGAAGCCATTTAATGAGGACGTTGTGCTTCGAAATAGATGGTTTGAAACTGCCGGTTGAATGTTTGTATTCAAGGGCTCTCATGATGACTAATTTAGGCTGCAATGAGGTATTCATTTGGTGGTGGATATTATGATTTCGATTGATCCACAGGTGCCATATAGCAAATGGAATAAATTCTTCCCAAGTTAAGAAAACATTTGGAATGTTAGTTTTGTTACTCGCATAAGTGATCCAGAATGTTGTCAACCAATGATGTTGGCTTTGATGTTGATCAACAGTGATGCCAAAGGTATTCCAAAAGGATGTGGCATGGGTGCAAGCTATGAATATATGGTGAATAGTTTCAGGGGCTAAGCAAATGTGACAATATGGGTCAATATTTAGACCTATGTTGTGAAGATACGCTTTAGCAGGAAGCCTATTGTGCATTATTTGCCACATCAAAAACTTGATTTTTGGAAGAGTGTGCAATTTCCAAATCCAATCAAAATTATTATTGTTTGTGTGAGGACCTTATAATAGTGGGTATAATGATTTTGCATAGAAGAGTCCAGTTTTATTGAGTGCCCAGTAGAGTGTATCTTTTGCTTCTATATGACTGGGCATGTAGAGCGAGTGAATCAGGTCCAATATTGTAGGTGGGATATCATAGAAAATAGAGTTAAAGGACCAGTTATTGTGCCTCCTAACTTGAAGAACTGATATGTGTTCTTCATTTTGTTGGAGAGGACCATAAAATATATTCCTAATAGGTGGTAAGATTAAATGGAGAAACACGCGTGCGTTGTCTTTTAGCTAGATCACGTTGTAAGTACTATGTTAGCCACTATCCTCCAAACAGTTCCCTCTCTTCTACCCAATTTATGCCAATCCGTGAACACCCCATTTTCTTCTCACCCCTTACCTTTAAACCATGACAAAATGTTGCTCTTCCTCGAATTGTAATTAAGATGGGGTGGGTGGTGTTTTAGATGGGGAGGGGTAGAAGGTGGGGGGAGGTAAGGTGGGGTGGAAATGGGGGCATGAGCGGGAGGTTGGGGGTGTGGTAGGATGTAGGGACAAGGAGGATGTGGGGTAGAAAGGTGGGGAGGTGGGGTAGGTGGAAAAAATGGGAGTGGGTTGGTGCTAGTGTGGTAGAAGGTGAGGTGGGTGGTGTTTTGATCTAAAAATAAAAGTGAGGAGGTGGAGTAGGTGTGGGATGGGGGTGTGGTAGAAGGTTGGGAGGGTGGGGTGTGGGAGTTGAGGATAGGAGATTAGGAGGTGGAGAGATGGGATAGGTGGTAGTTGAGTAGAAGGTGGGGAGGTGTTAGGGTTTTGCCCTGAATTTGATACTTTTTAGGACTCTTTTCTTGAAGAAAGAGAATTCTAATTAAAATATGCCTCCTTTATAGGACTTATTCTTTACTTAGAGGAGAAGTAATAGACAACTATAAATAGAGGATCTTCTTCTCACAATAACAACACAAAACTCCACGATGTAGTCATTAGAAGAATTTAGTTTAGGGGAGATTTTTCTTCTCCCATATAATGTAGGTCAGTTGGCCAAAACCACTTTCAATAAAAGCTACTTTAAATATGTCTTCTTTTATGCCTGATTTATTGTCAATCAATGTTGATGTGTTAGCTTCCGCATGCACCATGTTATTTCGATCCCAACAAGTGGTATCAGAGCCATGTTCAGCCAATGGTTCGATGAGCCAGGTTAACAGATTGAAGACAGGTTCAAGGCGGGTCAGTTCTAGCCACAATCAATATGACGGTGATGAAGATCAGTAAAAAAAAAGTAAGTGATGATACATGTGGAGAAAATTTTCAACCATAGCTTCAAAAATTCTGCTGCTACATCTTCAAAAATAAACTCTTTTTTAACCCATGTTTGAGCCACTTTCAACCCATGTCAACTTGTAACACATGGGCTCCAATGCCAGTTTTAACTCATGCTTATTTTTAACGCATGAGCTCTTATTTTAACCTATTGTTGGGCTCCTTTTAACCAAACATGCAACAATCATATGTTGAAGATTATGCGAAGAAGAAATTAAAGATCAAGTTTACTCTACCAGAAAATTCAGGCCAAGATGAGAATTGTTAGGGTTTTGCCCTGAATTTGATACCTTTTAGGACTCTTTTCTTGAAGAAAGAGAATTCTAATTAAAATATGCCTCCTTTATAGGACTTATTCTTTACTTAGAGGAGAAGTAATAGACAACTATAAATAGAGGATCTTCTTCTCACAATAACAACACAAAACTCCACGATGTAGTCATTAGAAGAATTTAGTTTGGGAGAGATTTTTCTTCTCCCATATAATGTAGGTCAGTTGGCCAAAACCACTTTCAATAAAAGCTACTTTAAATATGTCTTCTTTTATGCCTGATTTATTGTCAATCAATGTTGATGTGTTAGCTTCCGCATGCACCATGTTATTTCGATCCCAACAAGTGGTATCAGAGCCATGTTCAGCCAATGGTTCGATGAACCAGGTTAACAGATTGAAGACAGGTTCAAGGCGGGTCAGTTCTAGCCACAATCAATATGACGGTGATGAAGATCAGTAAAAAAAAAAGTGATGATACATGTGGAGAAAATTTTCAACCATAGCTTCAAAAATTCTGCTGCTACATCTTCAAAAATAAACTCTTTTTTAACCCATGTTTGAGCCACTTTCAACCCATGTCAACTTGTAACACATGGGCTCCAATGCCAGTTTTAACTCATGCTTATTTTTAACGCATGAGCTCTTATTTTAACCTATTGTTGGGCTCCTTTTAACCAAACATGCAACAATCATATGTTGAAGATCATGCGAAGAAGAAATTAAAGATCAAGTTTACTCTACCAGAAAATTCAGGCCAAGAGGAGAATTGTTAGGGTTTTGCCCTGAATTTGATGCCTTTTAGGACTCTTTTCTTGACGAAAGAGAATTCTAATTAAAATATGCCTCCTTTATAGGACTTATTCTTTACTTAGAGAAGAAGTAATAGACAACTATAAATAAAGGATATTCTTCTCACAATAACAACACAAAACTCCACGATGTAGTCATTAGAAGAATTTAGTTTAGGGGAGATTTTTCTTCTCCCATATAATGTAGGTCAGTTGGCCAAAACCACTTTCAATAAAATCTACTTTAAATATGTCTTCTTTTATGCCTGATTTATTGTCAATCAATGTTGATGTGTTAGCTTCCGCATGCACCATGTTCTTTCGATCCCAATAAGTGGTATCAGAGCCATGTTCAGCCAATGGTTCGATGAGCCAGGTTAACAGATTGAAGACAGGTTTAAGGCGGTGGGGTCAGTTCTAGCTACAATCAATATGACGATGATGAAGATCAGTAAAAAAAAAGTGATGATACATGTGGAGAAAATTTTCAACCATAGCTTCAAAAATTCTGCTGCTACATCTTCAAAAATAAACTCTTTTTTAACCCATGTTTGGGCCACTTTCAACCCATGTCAACTTGTAACACATGGGCTCCAATGCCAGTTTTAATTCATGCTTATTTTTAACGCATGAGCTCTTATTTTAACCTATTGTTAGGCTCCTATTAACCAAACATGCAGCAATCATATGTTGACACTACTAGAAAAAAGCCCTATTGGAACGGTTATTTTGCAACGGTTTTATAACCGTCCCAAAAGATATTCTTTTGGGACGGTTTAAACCGTCACATAATCTAATGATACGGTTCTTGAATGTAATCGTTACATTAGAGTGATAAACCGTTGCAATAGAATATCGTGCCATAAGACGGCGTGACCTATTAATACAGTTCTATACCTAACCGTTCCATTAGGATAAAAACCATTCCAATAGAGTATTTGTCACATCCAGTATTTGGTTTTCCCACCCAAATTTTTTCCCTCTTATTTCAGTGTTCCCGCTCAATTTTTTTCCCTATTTTTAAAGTATTAGTTTTATACTTAGAAAAGTCAAAATATATAAGCTGAAACAAAAAATTACTCTCCAGCTAACAGAGAACTCAGAAGACAAAAGAATGGGGTTTCTTCTCCGTCGAAGGAACTTCTGAGTAGCGGCATATTTCTGGCGATGAAAGGCAGAGGCGTTGCCACTCATAAAGCTCAGCTCTATATATCAACGACGCTAAGGCTTCTTCTCCACCCATAAGGCAGTTCGATTTTTGGGTAAATTTACTGTCCATTTTTTGGGGTTTCTTCTCTGTAAATTATTTTTATATTTTTCATGTGTTAACGCTATTCTCGGGTAAATTTACTGTCCATTTCTATGCATCTTTCATGTGTGTATTCTCTCTGTTCATATTTTTTTGCTCTTCTTTTGTTTTTGTATGGAAACATCCGGCACAAATCGCGGTGCAACAGTCCCAGTACTAGCGTGACTTTGAAAAGCAGTGAAACTGTTAGGCTACCTCAATCATATAAAATTTTATTATTTTTACGCTCGAGTTTTGTAAATGTTTGATGATTTCATCATTCTCTCGAGCGCGCGTATTTGAAGTGTGTATAAAATACAGGGGTGCACGCATTTGTGTGTATTTGAAGTGCATATAAAATACAGGAGGTAATGAATTGACGACAATGATGATGATGAGTGTTTGAGGATGCGTGTGATAACAATTTTTTTTTTTTGGCTGAAAGTCTGTTAAACAGACCTACAACCCAGTAATATGCAAATGAATATGTCGTACTCCCAGCCTATAATATAACCCCCTCCAACTGGGGTTAACTTTAATGTTGGAACAAAAATAAAAACAAAAAATAGGAAGTTAGAATTGGAATTGCATCTCTGATGGATATCCAAAAGCTTCAAGATGAGCAGCCATAGCCTTGTTCATTGGTGGTGGACTACACCTTAGTATCTTAATATCAGCAGCTGGGGCAGGGCATTGAGTCTGGATCATTTCCTTGGAAACAAATCCTACGCCACCACTCCATACTTCTGGAGGCTGATTCAATATGTAATAAATATTGAAATGGTCAGAATAGTTAGCAGCAAGGCCGTCCAACTCTTTCTTCAAAAGAATATCTTCATAAGTTACATTAGCATAGATTAGGTGCACATTTGTCTTGTCATTAGGATTTTCAAGAATAGCTCTAGCAACCTGGAACATTGGGGTAATGGCAGAGCCTCCAGCAAGCATTTCAAATGCTCTTACTTGGCCAGGCTGGTACCTAAAGCGCCCCTTGGGTCCCTTCACTGCCATATAATCACCCCTGGTTTTTGTCTTTTATCGCTCCTGTTTTTTCTTTATTTCAGCGTGTCGCTCCTTTATATTTCTCATTACTGCTGCTGCTGGTTTTTTATTCTAATTTTGCTACTGGTTTTTGTCTATTATCGCTGCTATTTTTCTTTTCTTTTACTGTGTCGCTCCTTTTTATTTCTCATCACTGCTGCTGGTTTTTTAATCATCTTTTGCTGCTGGTTGTTGTCTATTATTTGCTGCTGTTTTTCCTTTCTTTCATTGTGTCGCTCCATATTTCTCATTACTGTTGTGCTGCTTTTTTAATCTTTTTTCACTGCTATTTTTTGTTTACCAATTAAAGAGTGAACAACTCACTGAACATGTTTTAATGAAAACTAGTACGCTTTTATTATCGCAAAAGAAAAAACTCACTGAACATGTTCAGAAAGTACAAGTGGTTCTTTTTCAACTTAATATATTTCTCTGTTTCTTTGCTTTTTGATTCGTTTTTTGGTGTCATATAGGATATTTAAAATTTAATGGGGAATATTGATAAAAATTGGATGGGTCTTCAAAGGACAAGCAGTGAATACATCCAAGGAGTAAACGATTTTCTTGATAAGGTATTTGAACGAGCTTCTCAAGGAAATCAAATTTTATGCCCTTGCAAACAGTGTGCAAATTGTTTTTGGCATTATAGAAAAGTGGTGGAGGGTCATTTATTTTTTAAAGGGTTTGTTGATGGATACACCAAATGGGTTTTCCACGGTGAAGGGTTTTCCTCGAGAAAGCGTCAACGTCAAACCAATGATGATGAAGGTCTTGAGATGCATGATGATATTGATGGACTACTTCATGACACTTTTCGAAATGTAGAGGGTGACTTGGGACATGAAGAAGGAGTGAGCGAGGGACCATCCGAAGATGCTAAGAGATTTTTTAAATTAGTGGAGGGAGGGAAACAGGAGTTATATCCAGGGTGTGAGAATTTCTCCAAGTTGGGTTTCAACATTCTGTTGTACTTGCTTAAATGCATTCATGGGTTGAGTAATGTGGCTTTTTCAGACTTGTTAGAGTTGTTAAAAGAAGCATTTCCATCTGCCAAGCTACCTGAATCTTTTTACAAGGCAAAAAGTATGATTAAAGATTTGGGACTTCATTATAAAAAAATACATGCATGTCCTAATGATTGCATGTTATTTTGGAATGAAAATGCAAAGGCAGACAATTGTTCTATGTGTGGATCTTCTAGATGGAAGAATGTTGTTAATGACTTGACTAATAAAAGCTTCAAGACTCCAGCGAAGGTTTTAAGGTATTTTCCATTAAAGCCTAGGTTCCAGAGGATATTCATGTGTCCTGAAACAGCTGCAGCTATGAAATGGCATGGTACGGAACGTCCGAGAGATGGAAATCTAAGACACCCTGCCGATGGGGATGCTTGGAAGGATTTTGACTCCTTGCACCCAAGCTTCTCTAGTGATCATCGTAATGTTAGATTGGGTCTTTCAAGTGATGGTTTCAACCCGTTTCGAACAATGAGCATTTCCCATAGCACGTGGCCTGTTATGCTAATGAATTATAATCTACCACCATGGATTTGCATGAAGCCGGAGTATATAATATTGTCAATGATCATTCCAGGTCCATCATCTCCTGGAAATGATATTGATGTGTACCTACAACCGCTAATTGCTGAGTTGAAGGAGCTATGGGAATTTGGTGTAGAAACATTTGATGCTGAATCTAACCAAACATTTCAAATGCTTGCAGCTTTAATGTGGACAATTAGTGATTTTCCTGCACTAGCAATGCTTTCTGGGTGGAACACCAAGGGGAAATTGGCATGCCCCACTTGTAATTATGGCACTTGCTCTCAATATCTCAAGCATAGTCGTAAGATGTGCTCCATGGGTCATCGGGCATTTCTTCCTCCTGAGCATCCATTTCGAAGTGATAAGAAATCATTTGATGGCAAGGAGGATCACAGACTCGCGCCGACTCCCTTGTCGGGCACAGAAGTGCTCGAAGATCTGCGTGAATTCAAAAATGTCTTTGGGAAGGGCCAAAAGAAAAGGTCTCGGAGTAACAAGGGTCCGTGGAAGAAAAGATCTATCTTTTTTGAATTACCATATTGGGCTACTAATAAATTGAGGCATAATCTTGTCCCGATGCACATTGAGAAAAATATATGTGATAGTTTGCTTGGTACTTTATTAGAGATAGATAAAAAGTCAAAAGATCATGTAAATGCTCGCTATGACTTGCAAGAAATGGGAATACGAAAGGAGCTTCAACCAATTCAAGATGTTGTAAATGGAACAGTTTCTTTGGCTAAAGCTTGTTTCTACATGAAACCAGAAGAAAAAGGGTGGTTTTGCAGTGTCTTAAAAAATGCCAAATTACCAAAGGGCTGTGCCTCAAATATATCACGATGGGTGAATGAGAAAGAGCTGAAAATATCTGGTTACAAGAGCCATGATGCTCATTTTATAATGCATTACTTGCTCCAGATTGCTGTTAGAAAATCTTTACCCAAGAATGTTTCTTTGGCATTGATTAGGTTGGGGAACTTCTTTAAAGCCATATGTGCTAAGATTATAAAGCGAGAAGATCTCGATAGATTACAAAGTGAAATCAATGATATTGAATGTGAGCTTGAAAAGATTTTACTCCAACCTATTTTGATATAATGCCCCATTTGCCTATCCATTTAGTAAATGAAATTAAGCTGGGGGGTCCAGTTCATTGTCGTTGGATGTATTCCAGTGAAAGAAACATGTGCATATATAAGGGGTTAGTCCATAATCGTACTCATCCAGAAGCATCAATAGCGGAGGGGTATTTTGCCGAGGAATGCTTGACCTTTTGTTCGAGATACCTTCATGACGGGGTGAAGACAAGGTTCAGTAGGTACCAAACTGAGGATGATAAAGACATTGAAGAAGCAGATTTGTCGCCTATATTTCCTAAATTGGGCCATCCCATCGGGAAGAGAGGAAAGAATTTTGACATGAATGTGAAGTTATGTTCTGAGGCACATAGATATGCTTTGTTTAATACGGGAGATGAACAAGTGAAGGCGTTTATCATGTAAGAAAGATATAACCATCATTTATATTAAAAGCTTCATTTAATTTATATCATAAGATTTTTTCAATTTCATTTATAAGTCTAATGACTTAATTTGAAATACATGCTCGCAGGGAACATAAGAATTTAGTTGATAATCATTCTAGATCAAATGCATGGATCAGAGCAAGGAATCATAGCATCATAGCAGGAACTTTGGTGATTGGTTTAAAGAGAAAGTTAAAAGTGTTGAAGTGCCAAAACACTTGCGAATGCTAGCTAAAGGGCCTAATACAGTGGCCAAACGTTATACTGGATATTTTGTTAATGGATACCGGTTTCATACGCTGAATTATGATGCCCCTTTGAAGACTCAGAATAGTGGAGTGACTTTGTCAGCATCAACAGATAGTTTTGCTAGTGCAAGGGACCAAAATCCCATCGATGGAGAGGTTCTTTACTATGGAGTTATTCAAGATAGTTTTGTTAACTTATTGAATTAATTTGTAGGATAAATATGATATTCCTGAAGCTGGAAAAGATTGGATTTTGGAAGCCATCAACCAGGCTTGGAGAAGGCACAAGTATCGATTGAGAAAAGAACACTTTAAAGCCTATGAAAATGATGAAATTCGGATGCAAAATGCTCCTGAAGATGTTCCAATATCTCAATTCAGGAAACTCCTTAAATATTGGAACTCTGAAAAATTTCAGGTAAGTCCTCTAGTCTCAACAATCAGTTGGTTTTCATATGGTATCTCTGCAATATGCTGAATATTTGAGACATTAAGTTAGGCTCCAGTAACATTGATAAATCCTTTTAACTCCTCAGCACATTTTTTATTTGTCAAACTGATATCTTTATGTCATGGTAGTGTGGTAGCTGATGCATTCTTGACTGGAAGTGCTACATAAATGTCCCTTTGTTGACCTGCCTGAAGTAAAAAAAGCAACCTCAACTGCCGCTAGTGCTGCTGCCTCCTGCTTTACGTGAAAAAGTAAAAACCACTGAAAAAATGACATAAAGACCATTCTTAACTACTGAAAAAGTAAAAACCATTAGCCAACATAGTATGGGCAAGCTACATTCTTAACTAAAAAATATAACTTCATAAATCTGTCATTTTTATTTTCTTTGGTAAATTCCTAAATCTTATAAGTAGCAGACAAGGAAATACAGGATCAGTAAAGCTGAACACATCCGTCCAGTATGCTAGATTTCATTTTTTAATAACACTAGATTAATCTGATATCAGAATACCTGCAGGACGACAGACGAAGTAATGAACCCAAAGGCATATTCACCAATGCGTGGATGCCTTATGATGGCAACCTCCTAGAAAGCGTGTGTATTCTGATCTGTAGTGATATTGGAGGTTATATACCAGTTAACACTCTCTTTTGGTGAAAATAGTATGAAACTGAAATCCATAATGCACACATGGAAATATGGCAGCACTGATTTGAACTAAAACAACAAACATTAACATATGGTACCATAAAAATATTTGCCAATTCTCTGAATACTTTCTTGGTTAGCATAGAATGCATTCTATATCCAAAGAAAGACAAAGACACTGCAATAGGAAGTGAGTGAGTAACAAATAAAAGGTTAGAGGTAGAGAATCTATTTTAATCATAACTGACACTGAAGACAAAGACAAATCATGTCACTCTTTTCCCATGGCACTTGCAAGCAGCATAGTGGACTGGTTTAATTGCTTCATAATCAAGTTTGTTTCGGTATATTTCATCCCTGGCTTCCAGTCTGTTTAGACAGCTGATCAAAGGTACACAGTTTCTGCCATTTTTTGCTTTGTTTCATCAATTGGAACCTTGTGTATCTTTTTCTTTTTCTTTCTTAATGTTGCTGCATTTTTTATACTTTCAAATACTTTCTTCTCTAGAGAGTGATGAAGTCTGTGTCGCTGATTCTTATTTGTCGTTACTGCTTCCGCTTTTTTTTATTTTTCTACTGATGCTTCTTGTCCGTTGTTGCTGTTTCTTTTTTCTTGCAGAAATCGTCCAATATTAATAGTGAGAATCGAAAGAAGTCGAAGAATCCACACACTACTGGGAAAACAAGCTTTGCTGTATTTTGCAATAATAAGGTGCGTTCACTTATACTTATCATGAAATATGAACTTGTCATTTTAAGTAACTTTTTTATACTTTATTTCATGTAACTAGGTAAAAGAGAATGAAACTTTTGATCCGTCCTCACCAAAGGATATCTTTATAGCTACAAGAAAAAGGAAACCTGGTCGATCATACAAGTGTTCGGATGAAGACACAACTAGTAAAATTGTGCGAACTTTATCTGATTATTATATTAAGATCAGTTATTTTCTTCAATTAAATTACGCTATTTATTTATTTTCATTCTCTCTTTTTAAATTTTCATTGTAGGCTGAAATGGAGAATATTGAAACACAACAAAAAGAAGATGGTAACGAGTCTGTAGAGCCATTTGCATCTGTCATGGGACTTGAACATCCGGGGCGCCTGAGGTTGTATGGACGGGGGGTTACAAAAACTAAATTGAGAAAGAAAGTGGGATACTTTGAGCCCTCTTCAAATGCTACTACTGATTTGCAAAGAATGGAGGAGAAGATACAAAGATTGGAGGAAAAAATTCAGGAACAAAATAGGACTATCCGGCAAGAAGTAGTTTTGGATGTCCTTGCACAACTTCAGAGTGCAGGACATGAACTTGATGCTAACATTATTCTAAGGGCAATGCGTGATCGTTCAGCAGGAGAAGCTTCCTCTGCTCAAGCAGCTGTTCAACCAATCCGTCGTCCATCTACAGGTAGCAACAATCAAGGCCAGCTTATTCCAGTTATTAACTCGAAATATCAATCTTCTTCTTTTCTTCTCCTCTTCTCTTTCAAATTTTAATGGGTAGGGGTTGGAAACTGATTTTCTTTCCTTATCTCAAAAGTAGGACCCTGTTTCGTTGTTGTTCTTCTTGCTTTCAAAAACATTGGTGGTGGATACCTGCTAGGGTCCTTGGAAGAGCCAGATCACGTTTAGTCTATTATAAGTAGTTTTACTTTATATTTTTATAAGAGCTTGTTTTCACGACTTGAATTTATCACCTCTTAGTCACACAACTATAATTGCAACAACAACTAGAATATCAGGCATAAACTAGATCTGTTCCCTGTCTAGTTTCTTTCCTTTTTATGCATCAAGTAAATTACTAAATGTAAAGCTTTGACATAGTCTTGGCACCGTTATTTCTCCATCCTAGTCTAGTCTTAAAAAAGGTGATCTGCAGTTTCAAGCATTGATTAACAGATCGCTATGAATATGAATTCATATTCCCTGCATTACCTATTTGGTATATTCCCTGGACAATTTTTTATATTAGGGGAAGGCGAGTGAGCTAATAGTTCTTTTGCGGTGAAGTTTCTGTGTGGATGAGAGCTTTTCCTAATTAGGGCCGCTAGCCACGAATTGCCAGTCTTGGAAATGGGGAGGGTGAGAACCTCTGAAGTTGAAATGGCTTTCTAAAAGATGAGCTCAATTTGTTACTGAAGTGTGAACTGAAAACTATTTAATAAAACCGTAAGAGCACATATCTCAGCATACTAGGATTTTAGGTACACCAAGGGCTAGGTGAAAGAAACTTAAAGCTTTGAGAAGCCTGAGAGAGTTCCATTTTACTTTTGTTTCTATGTACTCATGTACGAACAACCTATTATTTATTTCAATGAGAGAGTTTTTTGTCATGTAAGGCGTAACTCTTCTTTACTGTATCTAAGTTTTTGCTGTAGTGCCCATCTCTAACACAAAATGCTACATGATTAAAGCTTCAAGCTTTATTCATTCAAGGATAATTGTTTCAACCATATCTTTTAATTAAAGTAGACAAGAATGACGAGAAGGAAATAGAAGAATTTGTACTTGTGTCAGGTTTAAAGAAGAGAGGTATGAGTTTGCAGAGAGCATAATAAGGAAATAGGCCCTGAATGTAGGAAATAGGCCCTGGCGTTCGGCCATTCGCTATATGAATCCTGTGCATCTATTTCTCTCTTTTAGAGATCCTTTTTTTTCTTGTATACTGCTTGTTTTCAATAGCCATAAGCCATGATCATAATTTTACACCCTCAGTACCAATTTAGCTGGCGTTCGGCCATTCGCTATATGAATTCAAATAGGTAATGCAGGGAATATGAATTCATAGTCTTAAAGCATTGATTAACAGATCGCTAATCCGTTAACATTGACATTTGTCGCTTCCGCATTTGCATATTGCATTTGCATTTTCTGCATCCTTGCTCTTGTCAACAGTCTGTCCCGTCTCAATATTGTTAAGCTGCTAATAATGTAACAAAGTCCTCGAATTTCCATCTTGCATGTTCCTTCTTTCCCAGCTTGAGCTAGCTTTAGACATGTTTATATGTTCATCCAGATTGTAAAGTAAATAGCCAATAATATGATAATAGTTGGTGCAGCTGGGGCATGTCTCTTCTTTTTTTTTTCTTGATTCTGCTAAGCCACACTCCGCTTCACTCTTTTCGCAGCTTTAAGATCCACTCATTGTGAAGCTTGTGTCTCGGTTTCCATGTTGAATCTAGTCTATTTGAGCAACATATTTTCTTGGTGGCTTCAGGTAGCACTGTTCCTATTTTGTGAGACTGAAGAGTCAGGCTGATCACATGCTGAATGAAATGAGCAGTATAGTCATTCATTAGGTGCTGTTGAATTGCTCATATTTATGCAGATGTAGTTAGGTGTAGCTGATGGATACAGATTGAGTTATGGATTTTGTGAAGTTGAATGGACTACATTTCTGTAGATTCCTCTAAAGTTTTGTCTAGTATATCGGATTTTGAAGTTCCTCTAGAATTGTTTATGCTGTGAAATTTACTCATAAGTTTGTGCATTAGATTCAATATCTTGCTAGGGATATGACATTTCACTACATGCTTTGTGATGTAACAATGTATGAAGTTATTAAGAAAGATAATTTTGATGATATATGATGAGATATGATGGTAATATGTGTCACCTAGGTTGATTGGATGGTATTTGAGTAGGCTGGAAAATTTGTGATAGTTGTATTTGCAAATGAAACTCTGCCGAAAATTTTAGTAATTTGGAGTTAGCCAATTTCGGGTTATGCGATTGATTAGTAGAACAACAAAAGGATATTACTTTCGTGGAAATTTTATTGGTGTTGTACTTCTATCGGGTTTTTCGGGTTATGCGATAAATTGAGAACCTCTTTGTAAATTTTTTATTAATCATTAATTTATCCTCTTTTGTAGGTGAAGCAATTGATGAAGAAGAGAGCAGCAGTGAAGACCTTACTTAGGAAAGCAGCTAGTTAGGATATTTTAAATATTAGGCCTTTTTGTAAACTTATGGATTGTTAAAAAGAAACACAATATTTTGTTTTGGATTGTCAAAAACAAACATTTGGATTGTGTTTTGGATTGTCAAAACCAAACATCATATTTTGTTTTCCTTTATGGATATGCAAGTTGTTCGATACATTTCATGGTTGATTCAAGTTGCGTCATATAATATTTGGTTAGGTATTTAAAAGTGTTCCCTCAAAACTGTGCCAACAGGTATACAAGCCGTTGCAATAGTCTACAAAATAAGCGTGACAATATATCAATAAAACCGTTGCTATAGCTTAGAAACCTTGGTGGTAAGACATATGATAACGGTTTTAAAAGTGTTCCATCAGACCAAAAACCCGTTGCCATAGAGTTACATAAGGGACGGATAATTAACCGTCCCAATAGATGTCATATAGCAACGGTTTAATGGACCGTCGCAAGAACCGTTCCAATAACCCTATGGCAACGCTGAGTCAGGTAACAGTTGGCTAAACCGTTCCACTAGACCAATAGTAACGGTTAAGCAGTCTATAGCGACGGCTTTAAGGGCGTTGCTACAGGCCTTATTTCTAGTAGTGTGAAGATCATGCGAAGAAGAAATTAAAGATCAAGTTTACTTTGCCAGAAAATTCAGGCCAAGAGGAGAATTGTTAGGGTTTTGCCCTGAATTTGATACCTTTTAGGACTCTTTTCTTGAAGAAAGAGAATTCTAATTAAAATATGCCTCCTTCATAGGACTTATTCTTTACTTAGAGGAGAAGTAATAGACAACTATAAATAGAGGATCTTCTTCTCACAATAACAACACAAAACTCCACGATGTAGTCATTAGAAGAATTTAGTGTAGGCCAGTTGGCCAAAACCACTTTCAATAAAAGCTACTTTAAATATGTCTTCTTTTATGCCTGATTTATTGTCAATCAATGTTGATGTGTTAGCTTCCGCATGCACCATGTTATTTCGATCCAAACAGGAGGGCGGGGTAATTGGATGGGGGTAAGGTAGGAGGTTGGAGGGCGGGGCTTGGAGGGAGGGTTTGGGTAGGGGTAAAATAAGGTGGACGTAGGAGGTAGGTGTGGGATGGTTTGAAAATATTGTTATGAAAATATTTTTTCAAAATTTTTATGCCAACCAAATATTGAAAAGTTAGGAAATAATTTTTTGAAAAATATTTTCTTTCATACTAAACATATCTCTTAAGCTTTAGGAAGAAAAATTAACTATAAAATGTTAAAAGAAAACATAAGCCATCAAGATGTAATAATAAGATGTGAGTCAACCAATTCTGTTGTTTAAAACAGTTTGGGGTTGTTGATTATAAGGGTGTCAACGGTTCGGTTCGGTCGGTTTTTTCATGAAATTTATACCATACCAATATTTTGGTTACTCTATTGTGCATAGCCAAAATAAGACTTTTCAAAACCGTCACATTCATGTCGGTTTCCTTCGGATTCAGTTCGGTTCGGTTAATTTTCGATAAATTTTTTTAGAATTTTGTGGTAGAGTCGTACCATTATTAGAATGTGTCATTTTTATGTAAAATACCTATAAATTTAATATAACACATAAAGTATGATTTAAGAGAATATTTGAATAAAATAATGACTCTTAAATGGTCGTAAGTCGTAACTAATATTTAAGTACTCGACATATTTTCGATCTCCATCATTGAGCTACAAGTAATTGTCACTCTCTATTAAGTAGATAATAGAAAACAATACCATATATGACTTTGGTAAAATTTATTTATAAGTAAATTAATCAAAAGAACATTATTCTATAGTGATATTATAAAATCAATGAAGCAAAGGCAAAAGAATTCTAAATAACACGAGTTGACAGATATTGATTAAATATAACTCAATAACTAGAATAATAAAATATTAAGTATATGCTAAGAGAAGAAAAATATTTGATATCTTGGTCACTTAGTAGTTTGATATATGCTCAACTTTATTAGTCGTACCAATTGATTTAGTTTCAACAAGATTATACGGCTGCAGATGAGTTTGGTAGTTTGCACTTTCGGTGCTAATTAGTATATACAACGTTGTGTTTCCATTACCTCAAGGTCCAAGACCTCGGCTAAAATGTTTGCTTATATTTAATTTTAGACTTAACACATAAAACATATATATTGTATGTGCAAATATATTCGGTTCATTTCGGTATTTTTTTTGGTTTTTTTATTTTATAAAAAAATCTACTCTAATTATTCGGTACAGTTATGGAGTTATATTCAAACCATCGGTTTTGCTAAAAAAAATCCTAAGAATCGATTCGGTTCGGTCGATTTTTCGAAAGTCATTGACACTCCTAGTTGGGTATGCACGATTAGAATTATAATTTCAGGATAAAATTTCGGATAAGAGTTATCCAATATTTGTTTGTTGGGATTAACTAAAGTGGGATAAAAGTTATCCGGTTTACCTTATCCAATATAGAAAATGAGTTTATTTATCCCACATTTTGTTACAATTTTAGTACTAGAACTGTAATCCGGAAATATTCCTTACTAGTAAAGTTGACCGCGCGATGCGCGGTTGTGAAAACTATTGATAATATTAGAGATAATTTTTTTTATAAATTTAGATAAAATGTTCACGTAAAATTATAGCTTAGCTGAACGGTATTTTCCATCATTATGTGTTAATATTCTTAATTGAAAGACAAAATAAAGTAGTGTAACTTAATTAATTGTATTGTTTATTTTCTTATTTATGTTCTATTCATTTTCCTTTCCAATATTCTTCTTTTCTTCATTTTCTTTTCATATCTATTCCTTGATCTCTCTCACGATTATCTATCAATCTCTATAATAAAGATGAAATCTGAAAATACGATTACTCAAAAAATACACAAATCTATCGTTTGCTCCCCCTCTAATCATGCCTACAGGCTACCGTCTCGGTATTCTTCTTAAATGCCCTCCCCCATCCCATGTCACCTAACAAAAAGAATTGCTTCCTCTATTTCAAAAAAAAAAATGGTTCCTCCTATTGCATATTAGTATGAAGTAAACAAAATCTAACCATTAAACATTTGGATTCTTGGACTCTATTTCTCTACCAATGTATGTAAGTACTTTTTGAAAACTTTACCTAAATAGTTGTCCTAATTAGTATATACAAATTATACACTTGAAGCGGTACTATTTATTAATTCGTAAACGCCGCGTGGATCATTAATACAATTTATTCTGGAGAGGGTGAAATGTATGCAGCCTTTACCTTCACCAAAGTGGAGAAGTTATTTCCGATAGACCTTCGGTATGAAATATTATAAACTCCGCATGCATCCATCAATAGTCTTGCCATTTGTAGTAATATGCCCTTAATTCCTTCTTTCAACTCCCAAATCATGTCATGAATTATATTTTCAAAAAACATGACTCCATTATTAGTCTTTTAATAATTCAACAAACAAATCTTACAGCTCCTTCAATTCTTCGGCTATGTGAATACGATATTTTCTTCCACCCGGAGCTTTTGTAACTTGTCTATATATGTGCATTATATGAGTATTATACATCCTACAAAGTGAAAAAAAAATACATCAAAAATTAAATGAAAAAGAAATCAAAGCTAAGAATGACTATTATTATTATTATTATTATTATTATTATTATTATTATTATTATTATTATTATTATTATTATTATTATGCCAAAAACAGTTGTTATAGTTAACTTTCCATCCTAAAGAATGCTTTAACTTTTCTCCTTCATAATTTTGAGAAGTGTATATTTATGCATGAGGCTTCTTCATGTTCAGTTGAATTCCTTTGTCATCAAACCTGAAAATAAGGCAGTTGTAAGTAGCAGTATCATTCAAAACACAACACATAAAAACTATATTAAGATATTGACAATCCATTTCTTTCTCTTGATAACTTTACACGAAAAATTAGTCTTTCAATGTTGATAAATGACGCCGTTAATATTTGACATATACATATACTTGGTTCTTTGGAGTGGCATGGGAATATTAATTTGTATATTAACTTGTATGCGCTGATAACACAATACTAAATAGATATGATTAAGAGTAATAAAATTTTTGAAATAGGAAGAGGAACATGGAAGCTGTATAATCTGCAGGCTATTTGGACATTCTCACCCATGGAGATTATAAAGCTATATATTATAACACAAAGAAAAGAAATGGGCAGAAATCTCTCCTTTTATAATTAAGATAAAAGATGTATAGTTATGATGAACATTCTTATAATTATGCAAATATATTACATGCATTCATGACCACATATTTAATCAAGCACGTTTCCTTGTAATATTTTCGAACTTGTCTCAAACATTAGTGCAGATGAAATGTTCTTTTTTACGTTAGTAGCAAGGCAAGTTTTAAAAGTATTTTTTGTTCAGAGACAACATGTAATATGAATATGCTTAATCTTGTAATTGAATTAGATGTCTATACTGTTTATAATGTGTTTGTGTCTTGGCCATAATAAATCTTTATTGTGTTCCATATATTAACAAATGAAGAACAAAGACCTTCAATCAGGTAGTCTCCAAGCACAACGTCCAAGCAATACAAATAAAATGACATAATACAAAAAAGTGCAACTTTTACCTATATATGTTGTCACCAAAATTTGAGTTCCTCAATCTTGGTGTTCATCTCAACAGTTTGAAGTACTCAAAAGCAAGCTACGCATATATCCAAAACCAGTTTGCAAGTCGATCAAGTGAATTTCGTCATCTTAAGTAAGTAAAAAAATCAACTAAATCGAAAAAGGGAGAAAATAAGAGAATAACGAAAAATCTATATATAGACAAAATTAAACACAACCAAAAGAATAGCTTGCATACACTAAACAACGGGTGGTGAATTCTCCAACACCTTCTTAAGTTTCAGCACTCCAAATGCCTATAGCAAGATAAAATAAACAGTAATTAATCAATCAAAGAATGTTGTTAGTTGATCAAAGAGAAAAAAGAAAAATTGAAGATAAAATTTACAACACTATCCTACACAGTGTAGGATTAAGGAGATTACATCAGAAATGTGAGCCAAGGAAGAATTCTTACGGAGAATTGAAAACCGTAAAGTCGTGAAGATTATTGGTAATATCCTCGGCATCCTGCAAAGTTGCATGTCCTTATATATAAAGTACATTATAGAATACCATAAGGTGTCATAAAAGTGACACTTTAAATATATGGGGGTTACGGAGGTTATGAACATTGTAATTATAAGAGTTAAGATTATTATTAAGAGTCCTTAATTCTGATACTAATGGACACCCTAATCGATCATCTTTAATAAGTTAAATGCACACATTGAGAGAAAAAAAGTTAAAAAAAGGAGAAAAAAGATAAATGTGATCCTTGGCCATAGAGAGGTGCCACATCAGCATGTTGATGCCTTTGAATTATATATATAGATTTGTACCAAAGGAACCCACCCATTGTTCGAGCATTCTAGCAAATTCTACAAAATACTCGGCAGAATTCCACCTAATTACATAATGAGCCAAAAGTGTGCCCCTAAATTCAACCGTACCAATTTACAAAAGCTACCCGCTAGTTGTAAAAGTTGATGCGGATAAAAGCAAAGTAAAATTGGAACATGGACCGTCTAGTCTATCTTGGAAGTTGCGACTTTGCAGATGTAACGTTTTTTTTTACTTCATTCTTATTTCAATGAAACAAGCTAGAAAGTGTAGCTCTTCAAACTCGTTATCTGTTCTGTTCATTTGAACATGGACGCCTATAGCGATAATGAGGATGTTCCTATCACTGTTTCTAATCCAATAGCTCTAAGCTTCAAGCCATGTGATAACAAACAAAGAAGAGTCACAATTATGGACCTTCAAAGGGTGATTATGGTGGAAATTATTTCAAGATTACCAATCAAGTCCATTTTCCGTTGTAAGTGTGTTTGCAAATGCTGGTATAATCTTCCTTCTGACCCTTTATTTGTTAACATGTATCACACTAGATCATCACCTTTTCCTTGTCTTTTTCTTACTGTGGATGACTCGGTCACTTCAATTTTTGAACTCGAAGCACATTATGATTATGTCTCTAACCCCCTAAACAGACCCATTACGTTATTCCCTACTACGTCTAATCTCGGTCTTGGTTTTGTTAAGCCAAAGTTGAAATTGATTGGTTCATGTAATGGTTTCATTTGTTTGTCATACGGCAAGACGTACGCTGAAGATCATTCAGTTTACATTTGCAATCCTCTTTTAGGAGAGAGAGAATTATTGAGAGAATCAGAAGATATTTTGGGGATAAGCCCTTTTGTGTTAACTGAACTATTACAATGACAACTAACTTTTATAACTAACTAACAACCACAACTAACTACTATTAACATTTTGCATTCTAGTCCCTAATTATTTATACTTAACTCCCTAATACTCAACATACTTCAACACCCCCCTTCAAGCTAGGTGGTGAAAAGATATTGAGCAATCCTAGCTTGGATACTAAGTAGTAATGTTGAGTACTACCCAGAGCTTTAGTCATTAGGTCAGCTTCCTGCTCATTAGTGGACAAGTATTCTGGGAAGATCAGCCCAAGTAGGATCTTTTCTCTAATGAAATAGCAATCAATTTCCACATGCTTTGTTCTCTCATGGAAGACTGGATTGTTGGCTATTTGGATGGCAGCCTTGCTGTCACAGAACAACTGAATAGGAGTTGATACCCTCACTCCCAAGTCTCTGAACAACCCTGTAAGCCAGATCAATTCCGAGACAGTACAAGCCATGCTCCTGTACTCAGCTTCAGCTGAACTTCTGGCCACTGTAGACTGTTTTTTTGATCTCCAAGAGATTAAGGAATCACCTAGCTTTACAGTATAGCCAGTTACTGACCTTCTTGAGTTTGGGCAACTTGCCCAGTCTGAGTCACAATATGCTATAAACCTGTTTTCCCCATGGGAGCTCATGAGCACACCTAGTCCAGGTTCATTCTTTATGTATTTCACTATCCTAAGAGCTGCTTCAAGATGAGACTGCTTTGGTGCCTGCATGAACTGACTTAGAGTCTGCACACTGTAAGCTATGTCTGGTCTTGTAAGAGTGAGGTATAGTAGCTTCCCAATTAATCTTTGATATCCTTTTATGTCACTTAGTTGAGCATCACTTGTGACACCACACAGCTTGTCCAGCTCCACAGATGTCAGCTTCTGATTTTGCTCCAAGGGTGTAACTGCAGTCTTGGCACCAGCTAAGCCCAACTCAGCAATCAACTCCAAGGCATATTTTCTTTGGCAAAGCAGAATGCCCTTTTGAGATCTACATACTTCTATCCCTAGGAAATACTTTAGAGTCCCTAAGTCTTTAATCTTGAAAGCCTGCTGCAAAGCATTCTTGGCTTCCTGTATCATTTTTTCATCATTCCCTGTGATCAAAAGATCATCCACATACACAAGGATGATGACCTGCTTGGTGATCTTCTTCAGTATGAACAATGAATAATCATGCTGGCTTTGCTTGAACCCAACTTTCAGTAGTCTGCATACCCTCTCCCCCCTTGGACTACCAAATCCAGGAGGTAGATGCATGTAGACTTCCTCTTGCAAATCCCCTTGCAAGAAAGCATTATAAACATCCATCTGGTAGAGAGGCCAGTGATGCATTGAAGCCAATGTTATAACAGCCCTGACAGTGACCATCTTCACTACAGGAGAAAAGGTCTCATGGTAATCCAAACCCTCTTGCTGACTGTATCCTTTAGCAACCAAACGAGCCTTGAACCTCTCAACTTCACCATTAGATTGATACTTGATCTTATATACAGCCTATTGGCTTCTTCCCTTTTGGTAGGATGACAGTTTCCCAGGTGTGATTATCCAGTAGTGCCTGGATCTCAGCCTCCATGGCTTCAACCCACCTAGGGTCCTTCATAGCCTCAACATAGCTAGTAGGTTCAACCTCATGTAGAGCTGCAGTTAAGTAAGCTCTGTACTTGGGAGTGAGCTCATCATACCCAATATAGTTGGAAATGGGATAAGAACAGGCAGAAGCAGCTTCATTAGGCTTGGTTGGGCACACATAATCTTGTAACCAGATAGGAGGAGCAGACCCCCTAGATGATCTTCTCAATAGAACTTGAGCTTCAGGTGCCTGAGCAGGTATAGGAGCAGGCATTGGTGCACCAATAGGATCAGCTGCAGGTGGTGCATTCAGTGCATCATCATCTTGCTGGAAATGAGCTTCAAGATCAGGAACATCATGCAGATATTCCTCCTCCTGAAAGTCTAAGTCAGGAGGAAACTGTGGTGGTTTTGAGTAGTATATAGTATCTGGACTATCAGAGAAGTTGGGAAAGAGGGGCATGGAAGCATCCTTCTGCATAAACTTGAAAGGGAAAACAGACTCTCTGAAACTAACATCCCTGCTAGTAAAAAACTTCTTCGCTTGAATGTCAAATAACCTGTACCCCTTCTGAGTGAGAGAATATCCCATGTGTACAGCAGCAATAGCTCTGGGAGAAAACTTAGTTACCTTCTCAGGGATGGTGACATAGCATAGACAACCTAGAACCTTAAGGTGTCCAAGAGAAGGAGCTGCTTGATGGAAGACTTCATATGGAGATTTCCAAGATAGCACTGAGGATGGTAACCTATTGATCAGGTAAACAGCAGCTAGCACACAATCTCCCCAAAATTTTAAGGGAATGTAACCCTGAAACCTGATAGCCCTGGCCACCTCTAGAATGTGCCTATGCCTTCTCTCTACAGTACCATTTTGCTGAGGAGTATATGGGCAACTACTCTGATGGATGATTCCATTATCAGCTAGTAACTGATTGCATTCATTGCTAAAAAACTCAGTTCCATTGTCTGTCCTAAGGACTTTGACATTCTTATCAAACTGCACTTGAACCATTTTGATAAAGTTCCTTAACAGTACTATGGTGTCACTTTTGAGTTTCATCAGATAAATCCAAATCATTTTTGAATGGTCATCAACAAGAGTGAGGAAGTACCTGTTTCCATTATAGGTAGGTACCTTAAAAGGTCCCCAAATGTCTACATGAACTAGATCAAAACAAGATTTTGTTGAGCTGTGACTAACTCCAAATGGCCTTCTTGTCTGTCTAGCAAGAGGACATACAGTGCATTTATTGAAAGAAGACTGTCTAGATATACTACTTTGCAGGAAAGGAATGTGTCTCAATACTCCAGCAGGTACATGACCTAGTCTCTTGTGCCAGATAGCAGGATCTCCATTATCTTCAACTAGGCAAGCATTAGGTGGGTGAACTTTGGAGTCTGCAGGACCTTTTGGGAGTAGGAGATACAAGCCATTCCTTTCTTCACCAATCTCCTTCACCTTCCCAGTACATAGGTCCTGAAACACACAAAATTTTGGAAAGAAGGTTACTGAACAGTTCATTTCCTTGGTTAGCTTTGAGACTGAAAGTAAATTGTATCTGAATGCTGGAACACATAGGACACTGTGGATTGTTTCTCCTTCAGCAAACTGACAGACTCCTTTATGTGTGACTGGAACTGACTTTCCATTTGGAAGATGAACATTACTATCTTTAGAACACTCTAGCTTTTGTATATTAGTCAACATGTCAATGTCAGAGGCCATGTGGTTTGTGGCCCCTGTGTCAATGATCCAAGGGGTGGAATGCCTTTTTTGAGCTGAAAGAGGTACAATGTTACCTGCCATATTAACTGCAGGTTCATCTAGTTCCTTTTCCTTTCCCAGTATTTTCATAATTTGGCCAAACTGTTCAGCAGAAAAAATGTCTTGCCCTGCCTTGTTGGATGATCCAGCTTGTGACATAAAGGTGTTGTTTGTCCTGTCAGAATTCTGCACAGCTTGTGCAGTTTTGCCATGAACTTGATAGTGCTCTTCCCTGTCCCTATTTGCTTCACAAGCAACAGCATTAGCAGATTTATAGTTGTTTGTAGAATTATAATTGTGTGAGGAGTTGAAACCAGGATTTCTTTTGCTTTTGAAACCAGGTGGGAACCCTTTGTCCCTGTAACAATCCTGTTTCAAGTGTCCCTTGCAGCCACAGAGCTCACATTTCAGGTTATTCTTCTTGTAATTCTGATAGTTTCCTTTCATGCTTGCCAGGACAGTGTGTTCATCAGAATCAGCAGTCATTATGACATTTTGAGTGATCTTCCTTTGACTCTCTTCATGATTCACCATAGCAAATGCCTTGCTTTCAGTAGGCAAAGGTGTCATTAGTAGAATTTGACTCCTAGTTGCACTATAGTTCTCATTTAGCCCCATGAGGAATTGAAAAAGTTTCTGCTGTTCATAGTGAGCAATGTACTCTTTGGACTTATCACAGGTGCAGCTAGGAATAGGAACTAGTGAGGCATACTCGTCCCAAAGCAATCTGAGCCTAGAGTGATAAGTTGACACACTAGAAGTTCCTTGTGAACTGGTTGCTATTTCCCTGTGCAGATATGTTGTACTTTAAGCACCTCCTGAAGACACTAGAAGGGGGGGTTGAATAGTGTCCTCCGATTTTCGTTGCAAGAACTTGTTCTTCTGTAGTAGAACAAAGTTCTTCAGCTCTCTTTTATGCAGCCTTTACTTAAGAACACACTACAAAACATTCACCAAGAACACAAGGATTTTACGTGGAAAACTCCTTGCTCAAGGGAGAAAAAACCACGACCCACACTCTGGGATTTTAGCGCTGAATCCACTAACACAAGAGCAACGTTTCTGATTACAACCTCTGTAACCAAGGGGCTACACTCTAGACCCTAATCACTAACCAAAGCTGAACTCTAGCTTTTTCTAGTAATTCACAAAGTAGTTTGCCTAATACATATGCTTCTGAGATAAGCTAATAGACAAAACAATGAATACTTGTTACAAAGACAACTTACAACTCGATGAACCTAGACAAGAAATCTAGACTCAAATACTCTGCATGCGGATAAGTTGTCGTCTCCAGTTTTTCACGTAGACAGTTCTTCAGATCGCCTCTCTATGCTCTCAACTCTCTATGTGTGAATGACTGCCTTCGGCTGATTCTTCTACTTGCTTTTATACGGGTCTTACAACCCTAGTTGAGTCCTGCTGGGAATTCTCTTAATTATGGCAATTTCAGATTCGCAGTAACTCTTTTCCATGTTGAAGTCTAACTCTTGTCCATACTTCAAAGATACAGCCTGGACACCGCCTCTTTTAGTCTGACTAGGATACGTCAACAACCACGCGCCACTACTCCTAGTTCCACAGGGATTTGCAACCCGTAATCTTTTCGATCAAGCGTGTCCTGTATCTCAAGGACAAGGTTCTTCTCCTGAACCTCAGTGTGTCCTTCTCGTTTGTCATACTTCAAAACCAGCTCTCAACAAATTCCCCCTTTTTGATGATGACAAACAAATGTCGCCCAAGAACCTACATAACATATACCAAAAACAAAAACAAAAATAACAGAGCAATAAAGACAGATGAGTTAGGTCACAAACACCCCCAACATTCCTTCTTCCCCCTTTTGGCATCATCGAAAAGATTCAAAGATCTGCAGGACCCTGTCAGTTTAATCTAGACTAGAGCACAAGGCAACTCATCAGCATTACGAACATAGGCATATCAAAATAAGGGCCCAACAAGGAACCACATACTGAAACAAGAAACAGTCATAAGCATGAGAATTTTAAAATCAACATCCAAGGTGTGACAGCAGCACACCCCATTAGCAGTTACACAACCAAATAAAAATTGTCTTAAGCATTCACAATATGCAACCAAAGGAGAGTAGGAAGAGATGGAAATAAGGTAGGATAGGAAGGGGTAAAGATATGGGGACAGGACTGGAAGAATCACAGCTGAAGGTTGAAGTGCTTGACGAGTGCCTCAAGTTGCTTCGTATTCTTGGCCCTCTCCATCACCAGCTCGGCCTCATACTTGTGGCAGTCAATTTTCAAGCGATCAATTTCTTGATCCTTCACCTTTAACTGTCTGTGCAGCTCTGCATTTTCTTCATTAACTTCAAGAACCATCTTCTCCAGTTCCTGCACAGCACCAATGGCCTCATCAGGTCCATATTCTTCACTGTCCTCGGACTGCTCCTGCTTGACATGCATTGGCCTTTTGGAAGCCCTGCTTTCTTGAAAGAAGTCACAGCTTTTCAGCACATTAACCCCAAACCTCTGATGGATAGTTGGCTTCTTCCCTGCACCTAAAGGCACTCCAAAATGCTCAAGAATCTGATGGATGATGTAAGAATGCACAAGAGAGTGTGGCTTCTGATCAGTATCACAGATTCTCTTTATGTGCCTAATAATGAGCCCAGGCAAATTTATTTTTACCCCTCTGTCCATCAGATCCATATAGGTCAGATCAAGAGCACTGGCCTCACAATTTCTTTCCCCCTAGGCAGAAGAAACCTATGCACAAACTCAAACAAAAGCTGATGTGCAGGCTCCATCTCCTTTTTCTCAACCTTCCTCTCCTTCCTCAATTTGGGTTTCCCTGAAAACTTTCTCACAACATCTAAGGGAGTAACTCTATCTGTCCTTTTTGGCCATTTTAGCTTAACATACCTGCAATACCCATCAGCAGGTACATCCAGAATCACTCCCAGTTCAGGTCTCCCAAATTCAATCTCCACTCCTTTCACAGTGGTAAACACCCTCCTGGCTACTACCCTGCAATTTGTATAAAACTCCCTGACTTCATCCACAAACAGCTTCCTGTCTGTGTTCCCAAACAAGCTCAACCAACCCTGATCTCCTATCATTCTCAACAAGGATTTCATATGAAACTCCTTTTCATCATATAGAATACTACCTGGCAGCACCTGATGTCTAGAAAAGAAGGCTTCCCTATCCACTTCTTTTCTTTTCTTCTTACTCTCCACCTCACTGTCAGTATCAGAATCACTGGGTTCCACATAACTCCCAGCTTCACTTTCCTCCTCTTCCTCACCAGCTCTCTTCTCCTCTTCTTCTTTCTTCTTCTCTTCTTCCCTCATCTTCACATTTTATACTGTCTTTCCTAGCTTTTCAACCCTCTCCATTTGCATTTTTAAAGCCGACCTAGTACCAACTCTCCTGATCACAGGCTCACTAGCCTCTTGGTCACCTCCTTCACTGTCTTCATCTACCAGCCTAGATTTCAACACTGGTTTCCCATCTCTCACCAACCTTCTTCTTTTTTCAGGCTCTACTTTATTCTCTTTCACAAACACCACCTCATCTTCTTCTTCCTCACAAGTCACTTTCTCATCCTCTGCCCCAAATTTTCTTTTCCTTCTTGATTTTTCTTCTTTCTTGTCACTCTCTTGCTTTTCAACAACAACTTCTTTGTTTCCTTCTTCATCTGATTCTGTCCAGCTAAACTCTGCATCATCAGCCCCATCAGGTTTTGGACAATCAACAGGCTCTTGTCTCAAACCCTCTGGAGCCTCAGCAGCAGCAGGTCCATCACACACCGGACCTTTAGGGACAGAATCCTCCCCACACTCAGCATTTTTGCTGGACTCGACTACATCTTTTCTCAAGGTTACAACATTATCTGATTCTCTAAACTGTTCTTCAATTCTTTCCGCTATGTTTGACACGCCACTAGACACACCCTGCATAACTTCTCTAAGTTCATTCTCTTTGTCTTCTTGTTTCTCCTCACACGAATTCCCCCTATCTATTTTGTCTCTCTGCTCATCACCCATAATTTTATCTAGTTCAGCGACTAGGGTTTCAGTTTCTACAGCACCAGGACTGACTATATCGACTGAACCAACAGGTGTAGATGAGATAGGGTCAGGAATTACCTCATGCAACGGTTGAGACGAACTTTGAGTAGTGGGTGTCGAAAGAACGGTTCTTGACTTTAACTTCTTGACCAGTTTCTTGTCCCCCTTTTTGAGAAATTTGATGCGAGCCCTTGCAATTCTCTCAGCAAGAGTAGATGGAGGTGGTCTTCCAGACATCTTGAAAGATTTTGTGAGGATTTCTGAGTTTGTTGAAGGGTTTACAATTTTTGGGGATTGAGAGAATTTGATGTTCAATGAAAGTAGTGGGCGAGTTTTGAGAGATTGAAGAAGAGTTGTAGAAGGAGAAGGGTTTTGTGATGTGACAATGTCTAGGGAAGGCAAGAAGTAATGAGTATAATGAAAGGCAGCTTTTTGAACTTTTTGAGAACCGGGAAGAGGTTTGACGGTTATGGACTTAAATAAATAAGTCCTTTTCAAGAAGTGGGGTCCAGGCAAATTAAAAGGAGTTCTATCCTAAAAGGAAGTGTGTTCCTATAATTTAGGACGGTTATGAAAATATGGAAAATCTCCCATGATGCACGTAGAATAGACAATTTTAGTACCAGTTGTGAAACTAACAAACAGAGTAAGTTGACTGTACCTGGACACGATTCCTCAGGTTTAGACTGGTTCCATCTCAGTACATAATGGGTTCTTCATGGGATCACATTATTTGTACCTAATGCTCAAAACAACTAAACGAGTGTACTTACTCAAGTACAAATTTAGCCCAGATAATAATGACAAATTCCTAGCAGACACATTTACTACTAAACTAGCCAATCACAGGGAGATTACCTGCTGGGTCATCCGTGTATTTTGGTCATCCCTAACTCCAACCTGTTCCTCTCGAACTGCACCTTGTTCAAAGCTTTGGTAAATATGTCAGCAATTTGATCCTCAGTCCTGCATGAATTCATAGTAATTAGACCTTTTTTCAACATTGTCCCTAAGGAAATGATGTCTAATATCAATGTGCTTTGTTCTTTTATGTTGGACTGGGTTCTTGGCAATATTCACAGCACTCGTATTTTCACAGAAGATTGGCACAGCCCCACACTTGATACCAAAATCCTCCAGTTGGTTCTTGATCCAAAGCAATTGTGAACAGCATGAAGCAGCTGCCACATATTCAGCTTCAGCAGTTGATAAGGCAACTGAGTTTTGTTTCTTTGTAGCCCATGATACCAGGCAAGGACCTAGAAAATGTGCCATTCCAGAAGTGCTTTTCCTGTCCACCAAATGACCTGCATAATCTGCATCAGCAAAACCAATTAGTTCAAAAGTTCCTCCTCTGGGATACCACAGGCATAAATCCTGAGTCCCCTTCAAGTATCTCAAGATTCTCTTCACAGCTGTCAGGTGTGATTCCTTGGGTTTTGACTGAAATCTGGCACACAGTCCTACACTGTATACTATGTCAGGTCGACTTGCTGTGAGATAAAGGAGTGAGCCAATAATTCCTCTATACTTAGTCTCATTGGTCGAAGGACCAAGTTCATCCATGTCCAGCTTTGTTCCAGGGGCGATAGGTGTAGTCATTTCCTTTGCTCCTTCCATGTTGAATTTCTTCAGCAATTCCTTGACATATTTTTGCTGATGAATCATAGTTCCTTCAGGTGTCTGCTTTATCTGTAATCCAAGGAAGAAATTCAATTCACCCATCATGCTCATCTCAAACTCACTTCCCATCAAGTCAGCAAAACCTTTGCTTAGCTCCTCATCAGTGGCTCCAAAAATGATATCATCGACATACACCTGTACTACCAGTAAGTCCTTTCCTTTCTTCTTGAGAAATAGTGTGTTGTCAATTTTGCCTCTTGAAAAGCCATTTTTCATCAAAAATCCTGAGAGTCTTTCATACCAGGCTCTAGGAGCTTGCTTCAAACCATATAAAGCCTTGTCCAGTTTGTACACATGATCAGGAAATTCATTGCTCACAAAACCCGGAGGCTGCACCACATAAACTTCTTCATTTAGATAACCATTCAAGAATGCACTCTTTACATCCATCTGATACAGAGTGAATTCCATGTATGTAGCAAACGCAATCAGCATTCTAATGGCTTCCATTCTTGCAACTGGTGCGAAGGTTTCATCATAGTCTATTCCTTCTTCCTGACTATACCCTTGGACCACCAACCTCGCCTTGTTTCTGGTAACTATGCCGTGTTCATCCAACTTATTTCTGAACACCCATTTCGTTCCAATTATGGATCTGTCCTTTGGCTTAGGGACTAGGTGCCACACCTTGCTTCTTTCAAATTGATGAAGTTCCTCCTGCATAGCTACAATCCAGTCTGGATCTTCTAGAGCTTCTTTTACATTCTTTGGTTCCAAAGCTGAGAGGAAGGCAAAGAATGCACAGAAGTTCTTTAATGCTGATCTGGTCATAATTCCTGTATCCAGTTCAGATAAAACGTTCTCCAAAGGATGAGAACTTTGATGTTTCCATGGCTTGATCTGAATCTGATTAGAAGAACCTGCAGCATCGTCTTGAGTAGCTTCTTCTTGACTTTCTTGATCTTCAGCTTCATCAGACGTTCCCCCTGTCAAGTTGACTCCTTCATCTGATATGACTGTGCTCTCCTTTTCATCCGAGTCCTCCAGTTCATCCATGCTTTCTTCTCTTCTTAAGCCAATCAGCTGATCATCTGCATCAGTTTCTCCTATTTCCTTATCTGATTCATCGAACACAACATGCATACTTTCTTCCACTACTTGGGTTCTTCTGTTGAGCACCTTGTATGCCTTACTTTGAGTAGAGTAACCCAAGAATATTGCCTCATCACTCCTAGCATCAAACTTTCCCAAGGGTTCCTTGCCATTATTGTGAACGGAGCATTTGCAACCAAAAGGCCTTAGGTGAGCAATACTTGGCTTTCTACCTCTGAGTAGTTCATATGGAGTTTTGTCAAGGATTGCTCTGATAGAACACCTATTCAGCAAATAGCATGCTGTATTTACAGCTTCAGCCCAGAAGTTTCTTGCTAATCCGCTGGACAGCAACATGGTTCTAGCCATATCCTCCAATGACCTGTTCTTCCTCTCGACCACCCCATTTTGTTGGGGAGTTCTTGGTGCAGAAAAATTATGATCTATGTTGTTCTTTGCACAGTACTCAGAAAATTTTGAGTTTTCAAACTCAGTTCCATGATCAGATCGAATACTGATGAGTTCAAGACTTAGCCTTTTCTGAACTACACCAGCCCAGTCTTTAAAATTCTCAAAAGCTTCATCCTTAGAGGCCAAGAACAAGGTCCATGTATATCTTGAGTAGTCGTCAACAATCACAAACACAAACTTCTTACCTCCTCTGCTCTTTACTCTCATAGGTCCACACAAATCCATATGTATCAGCTCCAGTGGCTTAGATGTGCTGACCACTTTCTTTGACTTGAACGACGTTCTTACATGCTTTCCCTTTACACAGGCATCACACATTTTTATGTTTTCAAACTTCTTGTTTGGCAATCCACGAACTAGTTCCTTTGAAGCCAGCTTGTTTAGTTGAGTGAGACTTGCATGACCCAGTCTTTTGTGCCACAGCTGAGAGTCACTTTCTTGCACATTCAAGCATGTCAGATTGTTTTCAGGTAAGGACTTCAGTGACGCCTTGTACACGTTGTTCACCCTTTTTCCTTCCATCACCACTTCTCCACTCTGTAGATTCTTCACGATGCACCCTACAGATGAGAAGTTCACTTCGTTTCCTCTGTCACATAGTTGAGAGATGCTTAGTAAATTGTGTCTAAGACCATCCACACAATAAACATTTTCAATTGCATGCTCCAGAGATCTCCCAATCTTCCCAATGCCAACTATCTGTCCACTTTTTCCTCCTCCGAAGGCAACACTGCCTCCCTGAAATGCTGCGAGTGAGAGAAAATTTCTTCTATCACCTGTCATATGCCTGGAACAACCACTATCAAGAATCCAGCTTGAGTTGTTCTCCCTCACTCCAGCCTGCAAGACAATTAGATGTTAGCCTTAGGAACCCAGACAAGCTTGGGTCCCTTCTTATGAGAGAATGGATAAATCAGATCTTGTTTGGCCCATTTGGGTAAGACACAATTTTTATTTTTGGCCCTTGCCTTGACAATGTTAACACACCTTTGTTTAGTATGACCAGTTTTACCACAAAAAGTGCATAACATGTTACAAGGTAATCCTACATATTTGCTTTTAGGATTATATGGAGGCAGGGGTTTCTTGAATCCTAATCCTTGTTTTCCTTTGTTTTGATTTTCAAGAACCCAATTCATTGCCTCTGAGGATTTATTCCATTTTGTAAGTCTGGTAAGTTCAAGTTTTGAGTTTTCAACCTTTTGATTCAACATCCTATTTTTCTCAATTTCTTGATACAAAGTCTCATTTGCCCTTTTCAATTCATCTTCCAGAAAGGTTTGAACTTCACTCATAACTTGCTTACCATTCTTACTCTCTCTCAACTGACTACATTCCAATTCAAGCTCAGTGATCTTAGAGTTTGACACAAGAGTCTGCCCTTTCAAGATGGCATTTGTTTCTTCAAGCTCAATGTTCTGTTCTAGGAGACTCTTGTGCTTAGTTCTAAGATTACCCAGTTCTTCAATTAATTTATCTTTTTCAAGCTTTTCTTTTTCATATCCTTCAATCAATGTGGCTGTGATTAGGATTAGATTTTCAGAAGAGTATGTGTGTAAAGTTTCCTTAAGATCAGATAAACATACCTCTGCTGAACAGCCAGCTTCCTTTCCTTCAGTTGCCATGAGGGCAGAGGCCTTCTTGGTGTTGTCAGCTATGTACAACTCCTTCAGTTTCTTCCATATCTCCTTGGCTGATTTACATTCCAGTATCTGTCCGAGCACATCATCTGTAAGTCCTCTTCTTAGATAGCCCTCAGCCTTGGAGTTTGCTTGTAGCCAGTCCAGATCTTGTGGATCTAGTTCTTCCACTTTCTTGGGTACCAAGACTCCATTTGCTGCTCTCTTCACTGGAACATGAGGTCCTCTTTTCACAATTAGCCACAGACTATAATCAGTTGCCTGCAAGAAATTCTTCATTTGTTTCTTCCAGTAATTGTAATGAGTCCCATTGAACACTGGTGGCTTTGATGGATCTCTTCCCCATTTTACTTCAAGAGGATGTTCTTCATCAGAACTAACATCCGTCATCCCTGCTAATGCTAGCGGTGAGTCATCGTCAGCTTCCTTCTCGTGATCAGACTCACTGTCAGTTGGTCCCCATGTGGCATAGAAAGCTTCCTTCCTTTTCCTTCGTTCTGCTCTGAAGTTTGGGGGCCGTCTTGACTTCTTTCTATCTGCATCGTGTTCCTTTGTGGTTTCCTTTTCCTTTTCCTTAGCAGCTCTGTTCTTCATCCACTCTATTTCCCACATTGGGCAATCCATGACAGCATGATCCTTCTTGAAGCATTTGAAGCATCCAGAGTAGTCAGGACTGTCAACTATGTTCTTCCTGCTAGAGCTCTCCTTGTTCCCTCGTTTAAATCCTTTAAACCTTCCCAGATTGAGTTTTTGTCTTAGAGCACTTACCATTGCAGCTTCCACTGATTGAAGATCAACATATTCATCAGCTTCTTCTGTTGCTTCCAGTGCAAGGGTCTTTTCCTTCTTTGCTGCAGGTTTAGCCTTTGAGTCCTTCATCATCTCGTGCGTCTTCAGACTTCCAACCAGTTCTTCAAGCTTGATGGATTTCAAGGGTTTGGATTCAATAATGGCCGTCATTTTTGGTTCCCATGCTTCAGGTAACACATTCAGGATTTTGTCAACCATCTCTACCTCAGGCAGTTCCATCTCCAGAGATCTCATTTCATTTGTAATCATGGTCAACCTGGTCATCATATCCTGAATCGATTCCTTCTCGCCCATGGTAAATAACTCAAATTGTCTCTTCAACATTCTTCTTTTCGAGTCCTTTACTTCAGTGGTTCCTTCGTGTGCAACTTGTAAAGCATCCCATATTTCCTTAGCCGTCTTATACGATGATACTCGATTGAACTCTTCTGGACCCAGACCACATATAACCAACCGCTTGGCTTTGTGGTTCTTTTCGATCATCTTATAATCAGACTCATCAAACTCTTCTTTCAGCTTGGGTTCTTTTGTGGCAGTGGTTCCTTCACCAACTATTTTGGTGGGAATCAGGTTTCCTTCAGAGACTATCAGCCAGAGTTGATAATCTTCAGCACATATGTAGTTCTCCATCCTATTCTTCCACCAAGCGTAGTATTGCCCATTAAACTGTGGAGGCCTCAGAACCGACTGTCCTTCAGTAATCGTAGGCGGTGCACTCATTCTGATCCTTCTCAAGGTGTTAGCCTTACAAGAGAAGACCCGCTCTGATACCACTTGTTGTACTTTAAGCACCTCCTGAAGACACTAGAAGGGGGGGTTGAATAGTGTCCTCCGATTTTCGTTGCAAGAACTTGTTCTTCTGTAGTAGAACAAAGTTCTTCAGCTCTCTTTTATGCAGCCTTTACTTAAGAACACACTACAAAACATTCACCAAGAACACAAGGATTTTACGTGGAAAACTCCTTGCTCAAGGGAGAAAAAACCACGACCCACACTCTGGGATTTTAGCGCTGAATCCACTAACACAAGAGCAACGTTTCTGATTACAACCTCTGTAACCAAGGGGCTACACTCTAGACCCTAATCACTAACCAAAGCTGAACTCTAGCTTTTTCTAGTAATTCACAAAGTAGTTTGCCTAATACATATGCTTCTGAGATAAGCTAATAGACAAAACAATGAATACTTGTTACAAAGACAACTTACAACTCGATGAACCTAGACAAGAAATCTAGACTCAAATACTCTGCATGCGGATAAGTTGTCGTCTCCAGTTTTTCACGTAGACAGTTCTTCAGATCGCCTCTCTATGCTCTCAACTCTCTATGTGTGAATGACTGCCTTCGGCTGATTCTTCTACTTGCTTTTATACGGGTCTTACAACCCTAGTTGAGTCCTGCTGGGAATTCTCTTAATTATGGCAATTTCAGATTCGCAGTAACTCTTTTCCATGTTGAAGTCTAACTCTTGTCCATACTTCAAAGATACAGCCTGGACACCGCCTCTTTTAGTCTGACTAGGATACGTCAACAACCACGCGCCACTACTCCTAGTTCCACAGGGATTTGCAACCCGTAATCTTTTCGATCAAGCGTGTCCTGTATCTCAAGGACAAGGTTCTTCTCCTGAACCTCAGTGTGTCCTTCTCGTTTGTCATACTTCAAAACCAGCTCTCAACAAGATAGTAAACTCTACTTTCATTGATCTTGTCAAAACGTTCTTGTAGATCCATCCACACTACATAAGCATCCTCAGCATACACAATACCACTCAATAATTCTTTTGAAACAGTGTTCATAATCCAAGTCAACACTAAGGCATTACAACATTACCACTCCTCCGCTAAGTCTCCTTCATACTGATCTTTCACACAAGTACCATTAATGAACCCTAATTTCTTCTTAGCTCGTAAAGATATTTTCATCGCCCTACTCCACACTGCATAATTTTCCTCTCCTGTTAGCTGGATCGAAACTAGTACTAAACCAGGTGTATCCGATGGAAGCAGGTAGGTATAAAGGATGATGGTGATCTATTGCATTTAGGTCATTCATGATGTTCTGTTATGCTTATTCGATTACAAAATTGGGATCAATCTCATCAATCTGTGTGCAAATTTGAAGGATACTCACAGAGTTCTGAAGAATATGTTGGGAACTGTACCGGAGCTTACATGTTCTGCCGGAAAAAACAGAATTTCGCCGGAGCTTGTGATGCTTTGGTGAATCAGTAACTTGTTGCAGATCTCTCTTCAGTATTCAATCTCTTCAGCTGTATTCAATCTCTTCAGCTGTGGATCCATAGCCGTAGCTCTGATACCATGTTAAACTCCATTAATGGAGTAGTGGAGCTTCAGCTTAGAGAGAGAATTATTGAGAGAATCAGAAGATATTTTGGGGATAAGCCCTTTTGTGTTAACTGACTATTACAATGACAACTAACTTTTATAACTAACTAACAACCACAACTAACTACTATTAACATTTTGCATTCTAGTCCCTAATTATTTACACTTAACTCCCTAATACTCAACATACTTCAACATATTTCAAGCTATAAAATTTTGAGATTGGTAAATAGAAGAATTCAAGGTGGTCTACTGGTAACTGAATTGGAGGTTTGCACTATTGGAGTTGACGTGAAGTGGAGAAATATGGGCAGAGCTCCATGCCCTCTGTACGAGTCATTTGACTATGTTAATGTCAACGGTTCTCTTCAATGGCTTTATGGTGGATCTTCAAATCCCAGCATTATCTCCTTTGATGTTGGGACGGAAAAGGTGAAGTCCCTGCGACCTCCGCCTGGTCTAGAAACAGAATATTCTTATTCAAGTCTTATGGAGATGGTGAATTGTCTATGTTGGACTATTTTTGTCGACAGAATTACACACTATTATGTTGATATATGGAGGATGAAAGAGCACGGTACTTCTGAATCTTGGACTAAATGTATTCATATAAATTTGACGGGTTTTATTCCCGCTAGTGTTTATAAACCGATAGTAATTTGGAAAGATGGAGAAATCTTGATGCAAAGTGAAAGTTGCAAAAAGTTTGTTTCTTACAATCCAAAAGGGAAGCAGTTTAGGGAGGTCAGAGTTTACGGGGGTGGCAGAGCAGCGGCTAGATACGCCCCGATCTCTTATTCACTCAAGACTGTCATGGCGGGACAACTTTCAAGTATCAAACCTGTTTGGGTGGGCTTAAAAGCTGCTTATTTTAAGTGGCTTATAAGTCAAAAAGTGACTTAAAAGCTACTTTTTGAGAAGTTAGAATTTCCTAACTTCTCAAAAAGTGGCTTTTAAGCAACTTATGGCTTTTAAGTTCAAAAATTTTGAGATTACCAAACATATTTTAATGGGCTTATAAACTTATAAGTCACTTTTAAGCTCACCCAAACGGGATAGTTTAGCTTTATTTTATCTTGCTTCATTCAGGATATTATGTTTTTCTTCTATGATTCTGGTGTAATTTAGTTTATAACTATGACCTACATTTTATTGTGGATGCTTTGAATCATGGTAAACAATTCTGCCTTGCTATGGCACTATATAATTAAATGTTATCCATTTTCACATTGCTAAATTACCTGTTGCAAAGTGTCCAAAAGCTGGTTTCTTTTATTTGCATTTGTCTACTTTTCTGAGTAGAATAAAGGAAGAAAACACTGGACTATAAGTCCGCATATATACATTTGAAGAAGTGCAAATTGATGCATAAGGTTACTTACATTGGTAGCTTTGTTCTGGTAAATGTAGGGGAATTTTTGGTAAAGTGTTGGGCTTTACTTTAGCAAATTGTTACATAACAGATAAGTTGTCTTAGTGGTGCTTCCTGGAGTAAATTTTATCCTTGTGCAATAGGCTTGGTTAAAGGCATGAAACTTGTAAAACCAATAGTGTATGAAGATGAATTTTGTAGATTATTTTATGGTTTGAAGTATTTCAGTATCATTAGTTCGGGTCCTGTGAAATTTACTGGAAAAGGAGAGCAGATAAAAGGAAACATATACATTCAATCAAATTCTGTTTACAAATTAAATTTTTGCTCGTCTTTTGAATGTCTAGCAACCAAAATTAAGCTTTTAGCAAACAGATCATATTAGTATTCCTCCTGTGCAACCACATCCAACTTCTTACAACCTACCTACCGTCTCCATAAATCCTCGACTACACACACAACTTAATCAACTTAGAGACTAATATTACATAATCCCCTTCGAGAAAGGCTCCCATGTACACAAAGCAAGCTTTTAAGGTAGGGGGTAGAACAATATGACTAAAATCTCAATGTTGCTAAAAACTGTGAAACACCTTTGACATGAGTCAGCTTTATTTTAGTTGATGATGATAGGTAAACGTAGAATTGACTAATAACCGGAGATTTAAAGAGTTTTTCTTAGCAAGAGTAGTCTAAACGTTTCCTTTGCATACACCAACAATTGACACTAGACTTAGTTTAAGAGTTTGCCCAATGTTCTTCTCTCTACCTTGACTGATAAACAATAGTAAGGGTGAGAATGTTCTTCCCTTTCAGTCCACAATCATACTCAATTAAAAAGGGAAATTTCACATGTTTAGAATTGAAGGTGACCGAAATCCTCTTCATCCTGCTTCTGCGTTATATATCAGGGGTGGATATGGAAAATTAGGAAAGATGGCTGGACAAGGGAGTCTTACCTTATTGCTTTTACAGGGAAGCTAACTTGTAGTAACCAGAGATATTCAATGAATGACACGACAATGCGAATCTCGCCAAGATATTTACTGGCAGCCCTTAATTAAATTTTTTCTCTCCCAGTAAAAGCTCATATTTAAGCATAGCACCCCATAAAACCATCTTAAATAAGAACAAAATGAGTTAAGCTATCAATTTGATCATGAAAGAAACTACCAAGATTAAAGTGCAGAGGCAACGACGGCCATGGAAGTTGAAGTTTGATTCAAAAGCAAGTGAAGAACAGAAAAGGAGATAGCACCAAGCAAAACCAAGCTGGTTTGTGCTCATATTAGACGTTTAAAAAGGAGGTACGTACGGAAAGCAAATGATTTGCATAACCAAGGGCAAAGTCAGGAAATTATACAAGGGGATCCAAAATAATTCTGGGAATATACGACATTGGAATTGAACTAATGACTAAAGCAATTTTTGAACCCATGTAGGGGATTCAATTGAACCCCTTTGTTGAACTTGGCTCTGCCCCTGTCCATAACACAAGTCGCGGCTCAAGGATAATCACCAAATAAGGAAAGAACCACCTATGAAGGGCCAGGACATAAGAGAAAGGATACTTTAGATATGGAGGGCTTATGAGTCACAAAATTTTAAGCCCAAAAAACAACTCGCAATTGATGCACCCCACTAGCTCATACAAAAAAAAATTCCCTCACATTTACCAAAAGACACTACCAATGTAAGATCTTTTATGTCAATTTGAAATCTTCAAACGTAAATACGCCTCGACTCATAGACCAACGCTTTCTTACTTTATTCTATTCAGACAAATAGACAGATGCAAAATTGAATGAATAGAAGAAATGCAGCATTAGAGACTTTGCAACGCAAGTTAGTTAGCAATGTGAAAATGGACAACATATAATTATAAAGTGCCATATGGGATAGAGTTGTTCTACCATAATTCAAAAACATCCATAAAGAAATGAATGTGATATGGTTTAAAAGTAAATTACACCAGAAACATAGAAGCAAAACATAATATCCCGGAGGAAGCAACACAAAATAAAGCTAAATTATTTAGGTCAATGGATAAAGATTTGAGACTTAAAAGTTGTTACCCAAGATAGTCTTGAGTGAGTAAAAGCTTGGAACATATCTAGCCACTGCTCTGTATCCCTCGTAAACCTCGTAAACGCTGACGTTCCTAAACTGCTTCTCTTTCTGGTTGTAAGAATCTAGTTGTTTTCCACTTTCACATTGCATCAAGATTTCTCCATCTTTCCAAATTACTATTGGTTTATAAGTAGGATGGAAACCTTTCAAGCTTATGCGATTACAGTTAGTCCAAGTTTCAGAAATCCCATACTCTTTCATCCTCCATATATCAATATAAAAATGTCCGTCTTCGAAGACATTATCAAACAAACACAAACAATTGCTCAATTCTATAAGCGAGGTCGAGCATTTTGGCATAATACAAGGTGGAGGTAGCATGGACTTCACCTTTTCTGTCCCAATATCAAAGGAGTAAATTTTTTCACGATTTTTATAATTTATCCAATGAAGAGAATCACTGACATTAACATTACCAAATGATTCGCCCTGAGGGCATGGAGCTTCGCCAACATTTCTCCATTTCTTATCAACTCCCAGAGTGTGAACCTCCAATTCAGTTACCTTTTGACCAACTTGAATTCTTTTAGTAACTGACCTCAACACTTTATACTGTCCAGAGGACTCACTAAAGCAAAATCCATAAACAATATGGCTAACTCCCCATTTGGGAAGTTTAAGCTTGCAAAACTCTCCCAAAAGAGGATTGCTAATGTAAAGCGAATGCTTGCTATACGTCTTACCATTCAACAAACAAAGGAAACCATTACATGAACCAATCAACTTCAACTTTGGTTTAACAAAATTAAGACCAAACTTATACGTGGGGAACAACTTAATGGGTCTGTTTTGGGGTTCAGTGGCATAGTCATACTGAGCTTTTAGTTCAAGAATTGAAGTGACAGAGTCCTCAAAGGAAACCAAAAGGCAGGGCAAACGTGATGATCTCGCGTGATGCATGTTAACAAATAAAGGGTCAGAAGGAAGACTATACCAGGGTTTGCAAACACGCTTACAACAGAATATGGACTTGATCGGTAACCTTGATATAATTTCGACTATAATCACCCTTGGAAGGTCCATAATTGTGACTTCTTCATGGGAGGTTCGTCTTCGTTTGGGTTCATGGTCCATGGCTGTCAATTCCTTTCTTTCTCAATTGAGTTCTGAGGGCTTTATTACTCATATAATATATAATATAGTTGAAACTAAAGTACCCGTCCTAAATAGTTTATGATTTGGTATTTGATAGTTTTTTTTGGGTCTAAATATTGGAATATGTTTTCTAGTGAGGGTGGTTTTATTTGTTATTATAAAAAGGGACATTCCTACCTGTTTTTCTAGTTTTGATTGGCTGAGCTAAATATAGAAGAAAACAACTCATCTTTTTAGAAAACATTTTTTTGTGAAAATATTTTTCTTCATGCCATACAACTAGGCCTAGACATCGAGCGAGTTGAGTCAGAGTCGAGCCTAATCGAGTTTACTGTGCTATCGAGTCGAGTCGAGCCGAGCCGAGCTGAGCTTAAACGAGCTTTGCTAGAGTTTGATCGAGCCCGAGCCTAGTTTGAGCCAACTTTTTTTAGTGTCCCCATACTTAATAATATAAAAATAATATTTACGTTTTCCTTTTGATTATAATCATAAATAAGAATAGACATACTAGTTTATAAATTGTTAACTATTGCATTCTAATATTAAATATTACATAAACTTCTAACTTATTTAGTAATTGAACTTAATGAATAAAAGTTATATTTTTTTTTAAAAAGTTACATGATAAATCAAGCTAACCAAGTGGAGCCGAGCTTTGACCGAGTCGAGTTAGACCGAGCTTTAGCCAAGTCGAGCTAAACTTTAAATGAAACCGAGCCAAGGCTAGCCTCTTTTTTAAATGAACCGAACCAAGCTAAAAATAATCGAATTGAGCTCTGAGCCAGCTCCCCTCAATGTCTGGGCCTAAACAAACTAGTCTTATCAAATGAGCGGGTTGAATTAGGACGTCAAAATGAGATGAGTTAATAATTGGGAAGGTTATGAGATGAGTTGGTGAAAATGAGCCCAAATAATCGACTATACCAACCCGCACAACTCTTGCATGGTATATTTTATCTTCTTTCTTTGTATTGTTATAATTGTTTAATTACCAAGAAAAAATAATAAAACTCATATTTTCTCTTCATTATGAATACATATAATATATCAAACAAAAAAAAAGAAGTTTTTCTGCGAGTTTTTCATAGACGAATTTGGGCTATACACTTAAGGTCGTTCGGTAGTTCGGCTATTGGGGTAATACTCGTACAAAACTCAGCATTAATTTAGCACAGTGTTCGATTGGGGTAGGAGAAATTCTAGTACTTGGTATAATATTAGTACCATGTTTGGTATACTTTTACATATAATACCCGCATAACTTAACGAGGAAGTCTATTAATTATTTTATGCGGGGTAGAAGGTGGAATAATAATGTGGGTATTAGTTATGCGGGGATTAAAATACTAAAATGATAAAATTAACCTTCATAATAAAAAGAATATTTTAAAATTTTATTTAAGGAGTGACTAAATATTTTAAATTATAATATTATTTATTAATTTGTAATATATCAGTGATTCAACAAATAATCCCTACATTATAATATATGCATAGCTTATACTCACATTACTAAACCCCATATTACTAATATTCGCATTATCAATACCCACATTATTAATACACATATTACTAATATCCATATTAACAATTAATACCTGCATAAAAAGAACTTCAACCGAACGACCTCTTAGGTTAAACCAACTTAAATTTTAGATGAGTTGAATAGTGTGAGAAAAGATGTAAGCTAATAAATGAGTCTCTAAGGCACTCAAACTTGGTGGGTCGAGTGGGCAAAGGCGAGGCCGGATTTGAAGCTAATGGTTTATGATTTTAGTCTTTTTATATTACATGATTACAAATTAATAATTTGTATATATTATATAAATTTTTTAATACATATACAGAGAGTTGAGAAAAATAATGGGATCCGACAAACCCCTTACTAGTAGCTCCTTTATGGGCGGGTGCTGTTTGTATGGACGATTTTGACAGCCATAGTTATACATTGGAATTTAGGCCGCGTAGCTTCGTTTTTTAGCGCTACCTGATCAATAGTCATCAGTGGAAAAGTTTTAGATGAATATGCAATTAATAAATTGAAGAAAATTGGAACCAAACAGATTTTTTTGAACAAAAATACCGAACCAAACTAACATATAAAAGGTTTGTTTTGAGTTTTGATCACAATTCAAGAGCCTTGTACCCAAAAAAAAAAAAAAAAAAAGTTCAAACCACCTTCAATGAGGCGTACAAAGATTGTTGAACTTGTAGTTAAATGGAGGATTTATGCAATTCACACAAATTTAAGATCTCTTTCAATCATGAAGATGAAGGATTCCGTTGATGCCTTGAATAAAATTCTGGAAAGAATAATGAATAAACATGTTCATCTTCAGCTCAGGTTTTGCTATTCCACAACACTCGATGTTCCGTATTTGCTGTTGCACCAGAATTTTTCAACTTTCCATTATAAAGTGTGTCCAAAGCAAATTCGGCACTCCAAAAACATCCATCCAGCAGGATTAATAACATCCCACAGTTTACATTGTACTGTCTTAGCGTACTCTTTACATGGTATTCCAAGTAATGTTTTGTGTAAATTAGGATTACTATAATACAGCTTCTATATTCTTCAGTTCCATTGGTTGAACAACTTCATCCTGATTCGACCTTGTAAAACAAGGGTTGGGTATGGAATACTAGGAAAGATGGTTGGGCACAAGGGAGTCTTGCCTTGTTCCTTTCATAGGGAAGCTAACTTATAGTCAGATTTTTTTTTTTTTTTAATTTGTTATAGTAATCAGATATTACTAGCAGCCCTCAATCAAAGTTTTAAAGTATAAGAAACACAGCATACCACCAACAACAATGTTGAAAAAAATCAAAACAAGTTAAGCTATCTATTTGATCACGAAAGAAAGCAGCTCGATTAAAATAAAGGCAGTAAAGACAGCCATGGAATGTGAAGTTTGATACAAAAGCATGCCAAGAATAGAGAGATGAAGCCAAGCAAAACCAAGTTGATTTGTACTCATTTAACATGTTTATAAGAAAAAGGAACTACTTGCTCATTTGAAGATTACTAGGTCGTAAGAAAAAGGTTTGCTTGACAATAAGCCTGATACTCAAGAAAAATCACCAAATGAGGAAAGAACAATCCAAGAAGGATCACCACGTAAGAGAAAGAAAGTTGCAATTGACGCACACCACTAACATCACACAAAAATTTCCCTCACATTTACTAAAACAAAGATACCAATGCAAGCAACCTTTTATATTCAAATAAATATGCCCGACTTATAGGCCAATGCTTTCTTCCTTTATTCTATTCAGACATGTAGGCGGATGCAAAAGGAAATGATTTGAAGATATGCATCTTCTGGAGACTTTGCAAAATAAGTAACTTAGCAATGTAAAAAATGGAGAACATATTGTATGGAGGCGCAGAATTGTTCTACCATAACAAAAAAACATCCACGAAAAAGTAACGTCATCTGGTTTAAAAAGTAAACTGCACCAGAAACGTGGAAGCCAGACATAATATTCTTGAGGAAGCAAGACAAAATAAAGCTAAAAGTATCTCGGTCTACTGCTAAATGTTTGATACTTCGAACTTGTCTCCCAAGACAGTCTTGAGTGAGTAAAACCTCGGAATGTATCTACCAGCTGCTCCGCCACCACCGCAAACTCTGATATTCCTAAGCTTCTTTTTTCGGTTGTAAGAAACTAGTTGTGTATAAGATTCGTCCCGAGGGTACATTGACAAATGATTACATTTAACGATATTACCATCTAACCAATGAAAAGTGCAAACTTATGAATAAGGCATCCAAGGAATGTTTTGTGTACACTAGGATCACTATAATACAACTTCATATATTCTTCAGATTCATTGATTTAACAACTTCATCCTGCTTCGACTTTGTATAAGTATAAGGCCTGGGATGGAAAAATTAGGAAAGAGGATAACAAGGGAGACTTACCTTATTCCTTTTATAGGGAAGCAAAGTTACAGTAATCAGATTTTTTATTGGTTAAAGCAAACAGAAATCACTGGGCACACCTTTATCAAAGTTTTCTCCATCCCTGTCAAAGCTCAACTTTAAGCACAAGAGGCATTACATCTTGAACAACATCAATTGTAACAAGTTAAGCGACCAATTTGATAATGAAAAAAAGTAGCTAGATTAAAGTAAAGGCAAAAAAGATATCCATGGTATTTGAAGTTCGATATAAAAGCATGCTAAGAATAGAAAAGGAGAACGGGCCAAGCAAAACCAAGCTGGTTTCTGCTCATTTAACATGTTTGAAGATGCTAGGTAGTAAGAAAATGGTTGCTTGACAATAAGAAAATCACCAAATGAGGAAAGAACAATCCATAAAGAACCAGGACATAACATAATAGCACTAAAACAACACAAAACTTTCCCTTGCATTTACCAAAACTAAGATACCAATATAACCAACCTTTTACATCAATCTGTTTTTTTGCAAAGTAAATACACCTCGACTCATAGACCAACGTTTCTTATTTATTCTTTTCAGACAAGTAGACAGATGCAAAATAGAATGAATTGAAGAAAGGCAGCATTTGGAGACTTTGCAATGCAAGCAATTTAGCAATGTGAAACTGGACAGCATATAATTATGCCATATCGAGGCGCATAATTGGTCTACCATAATTCAAAAGCATCCCAAAAAAGTGTATGTCATCTGGTTTTAAAGTAAATTACACCAGAAACATAGAAGCAAAAGTGCAAAACATAATATCCTGGAGGAAGCAACACAAATCAAGCTAAACTATCTCGGTCACGGATAAACATTTGAGACTTCAAAGTTGTCCCCTAAGATAGTATTGAGTGAGTAAAAGCTTGGAACATATCTAGCCGATGCTCTGCCACCACCATAAACTTCGACCTCACTAAGCTGCTTCGTTTTTCGGTTGTAAGAAACTAGTTGTGCTCCTTGTTGACATTGCATCAAGATTTCCCCATCTTTCCAAATTAGTATCGGTTTATAAGACTCATAGAAATACCTTGTCTGAATAATATCTGACAAATGATGATAACATTTAGTCCAAGATTCAGAAATCTCATACTCTTTCATCTCCCATATATCAACATAATAACAGTTGTCTTTGAAGACATTATCAATCAAACACAGACAATTCCTCAATTCTACAAGCGAGATACGGTATTTTGGTTTAAGACCAGGTGGAGGTGGCAGGGACTTCACCTCTTCTTTGCAAATATGAAATGAGTATATTGTGGCTTTTCTTTCATAGTCTTTACTATCCAACCAATGAATAGAACCATTGACATTAACATCACATAATGATTCCTGTCGAGGGTATGGCGCTTTGCCCACATTTCTCCATTTCAATTTCTTATCAACTCCAAGAGTGTAAACCTCCAATTCAGTTACCTCTTGACCACCTTGAACTCTTTTAGTGACAGACCTCAACACTTTAAACTGTCCAGAGGACTCAATAAAGCAAAATCCATAAACAATACGGCTAACTCCCCATTTGGGAAGTTTAAGCTTACAATACTCACCCAAAAGAGGATTGCTAATGTAAAGTGAATGCTTGCTATCAGACGTCTTACCATTCAACAAACAAATGAATCCATTACATGAACCAACCATTTTCAACTTTGGCTTAATAAAACCAACACCAAACTTATACGTAGGACACAACATAATGGGTCTGTTTTGGGGGTTAGAGTCATAATCATAATGATCTTTGAGTTCAAGAATTGAAGTGATAGAGTCATTAACAGAAAGCAAAAGGCAGGGAAATCGTGATGACCTACTGTGGTGCATGTTAACAAATAAAGGGTCAGAAGAAAGAGTATACCAGGGTTTGCAAACACACTTACAACAGAACATGGACTTTATTGGCAATCTTGAAATAATCTCGGCCATAATCACTGTGGGAAGGTCCATAATTGTGACTTTATAACAGGTTCTTCTTCGTTTAGACTCACACCTAACTTCATTAAAGCAATTGATTTCATGGTCCATGGCTGTCAATTTGTTTCTCTCACTCAATGAACACAGCAAATAGCGAGTTTGCGGAGAAAATGACACAAAAAGGTCCTCCCAAGTGTGGAATGAAAAAAAGGGTCCTCTATTTTATTTTTGCTTTTCTTTTCTCTCAAATGGGAGATTAAGGCCCTATTTGTTTGCACTTAATGGGCTCTGAATCTGAATATATCAGATCTTAGCCAATTAAGTGTGTTTGTTTTTTCAGTTTTAAAATCTCTTAATACAACTTAATGCCTCTGCCCTATTCAGAAGTGCCACAAAGTCTGTATCCATTCAGAGGCAAAAAAGAAACATGCCTCCTTTCTCGGAGCAAAATCACGTCCTTTTTCTTTGGAAAAAAACTTCACTGCTTCTCATATTCTTTCTCTAACAATCAAACACAGGCAACATCATAAAATCTTCTCATCTCAACAAATCTTCTCCTTTTTTGCGTCACTGGGTATGCTGTAATGGGGTCTTGACTCCATTATTTTAATGGTAATTTTGAGTCTTGAGATTGGGGTTTTGAAAATACCCTTTTGAAGTATGATTTTTGAAAACACTAACTATTAAATTTGCAGTAAGAAATTTATGGTTAAAGAGTTGAAAGTTATGTCCAATGAGGTATTCTGGAACTTTGCAGGCCAAAGTTATGCAGATGAAACATTTCTACCAATAAATACTAATTTTTATTTTGTTTAAATGATTTTTTGTAATATTTTATTGATATAATGTTAGAATATATATTATTTGAATTTTATATTTATTAAATTAAAAACCTAATGAATTATGAACATCCAGATGTTGGAAAAACAAACGGTCATAATTGTTCATTATTCAGATTCAAAGACAATATCTTAATATTCAGTTGTGCATTAAGATTCAGACGACTTAATCTTAATAAAAACAAATGACCCCTAAGTGTAAGTGGGGGGTGATTACACACTTTTAAAAATTGTGGGACAAAATTAAAACACCCAAAACATAAAAACTTACCCACTACTCCTACCTACCCTTTACCCCCAACATCAGATTTTGAAAAATCAAAACACTCCAAACATCCCCAAACATTTCCCAAAAATCAAATACGACCCGCGTTCAACCCGATTTCGACCCGGATTTTTTTCTCAAAATCGGACTGTCAAACTCATCCATTGTCACCGAATCACTATTGTAAGTCTTCTCCGACACCAACATTGTTGTTTTCTTCATTTGTTTTCATGATTTTACCAATTTTTTGATCGAGTTTTGTTGTTAACAAAAAACCGTAGAATTTTGTTTTAAAAGTTATGTTTGTTTATGATTCTGTCTGGGTCGATTTGGGACGAGGAAATGATGAAGTTTTGACTTATTTTTTTGTGTAGTTGCCGGTGATATTGTTAAACAAAATCCGTTTGTTTCAAACATCCCGTAAGATGTTTGAAACATCTGTGTTGTGTTTGGCCATATCGCAGGATGTTTAGCCGGAGATGATTCAAACATCAATAGAGATGTTTAAACATCATCCCCTGTAGAATACAAACATTAAGCGTGATGTTTAAACATTACTCGTGATGTTTGAACTGCATTTTTAAAACATGTTTCCTATTCTTAAAACTTGTGAAGAGTGGTAATAACAAGCCTAATGTACACAATCATGATAGCTGTATATGTTGAATAGGAAATGGGCCTCAAGTTTTTTGAACCATATTTTGTTCTTATAAATATGAGAAATACGTGTAAAGAAACTTATTTGTTATTTGTGTATATAGGCAACATGCCCCCCAAAAAAAGGCAACTGGTAAAGGCTACGGCTGCTGCTGCTAAGAAGGTCCAGAAGACCACAGCCAAAGCCACAGACAGGCAAATTCCCTTGGAATCTGAAAGTGAATCTCCTCGTGCAAAAAGACAGAGAAGCAGGGCAGTACCGGATCTTTTACAGGTCCCTTTCGAGAGCCCAAACGCTAGTCGTGCTACTCGTGCTAGTCAAGCTAGTCAAGCTAGTCGGGATCTTAGCAAAAATCAACACGAAGAGGAACAACAAAGATCAAGAAGCAGTGAAGAAGGTACAGAGGATGCAGAAGCAGCAGAGCCAAGTATTGAACAAAGGGGAGAAAGTAGGGGTAGTGCTATGCCTCAAGTTAGAGTTAGTGAGGCAAGGGAAGGAAGAACAAAAGCTGTTCATGATTTGCCTGCAACAACAGAAGAAACAACAGAAGCAACAACACAAGCAACAACACAAGCAACAGCAGAGGATCAATTTGTAAAGGCAATAGAACAGGAGGTAACATCGAAGCTTATGTTTACACATCTTGTATGATGTTTCAAACATATACGGATATGTTCAAACATCACTCTGAATGTTTCAAACATTTTATATTATGTTTCAAACATAATAAATGATGTTTGGATTTATTTCAAACATTATAGATTATGTTCCAAACATATTATAAGATGTTTGAAACATGTTGGGTGATGTTTAAACATCTTAACAATGTTTTACCCATGAAAATATTTTCTTCATTAGAAATGTGACTGTGTAATGATTGTTTTTCTTGTATCAATTTCAGGTGGAGTTGGCTGATGAGGTTACCCCATGCATAAAGACTGACCTGCCTGATTTGAGTCAAATGAAGACGTGGATGGAGTATAATAATGCGTTCGCAACAAAGAAGGTGACGGTCAGATCATCACTGCACTCGAAGTTGGATAAATTTCGTAAAGCTTTACATCATTTTAATCTAATGGAAAGATTCAAGGAAAGCTGTTTCGGGCACCTAATTGATTTGCCCAAGTGTGTATTTGCTCCAAAGCTTGTTCACAACATTTTACTTCGCCGGGTTATTTGTCAGAAGAAGTTTGAGGCGTGGTTTAAATTCCATGAACTGCCTCTTCGTTTTGGGATGCAGGAGTTTGCCTTGATGACAAGATTGAGTTGTGCCCTACCTCCCCCTGATGATTTCATGGATGAAGCCCGTAGCAAGGGGAAAGATTTGTGGGATTTGGTTTCAAGGAAGGGGAAGAAGGCTGCAAGTAGTGATTATATTCTGGAACTGATAGAGAGTGAAGACCTGGTGACTGATGATGACATAAGGTTTAGTTTATGTTTGTGTTGGTTCGAGCACCAAGTGTTGTGTTCAAAGGACACTAACAGTGGTATTGAGGAATGGGTAGTTTGTCTTGCGAGCACCCCTGAATACTTTTACAAGTACCCATGGGGAAGAAAAAGCTTCGACTTGACTGTGTTTTACATCCTGAAAGATTTTACAAGCTGGAAGGCTCCTGAGAATAGCTACACACTGTATGAATTTCCATGGGCTTTCATGGCATGGGTGTTAGAGGCTATTCCGGCACTTAGGCTAAGGAAATACCCTAAGGAGAAGACAATACCACGGATGAAACGTTGGTTGGGGGATAAGGTAGAAAAGGACCCAGATGCAGTGTTCCAGCATGTTGACATCCAGGTAGGATTTCTTTTACTCCCCAGTTCTTTCACATTCAACACTGCATTATTTGCTTAAACATTAGTAGTGATGTTTAAACATTACACAAAATGTTTAAACATTATACTAAATGTTTAAACACCTGTACTGATGTTTAAATGTTACAATAAATGCTTAAACATTAGTAGTGATGTTTAAACATTACACGAAATGTTTAAACATTAGTCGTGATGTTTAAACACTGGTACTGATGTTTAAATGTTACAATAAATGCTTAAACATTAGTAGTGATGTTTAAACATTACACGAAATGTTTAAACATTAGTCGTGATGTTTAAACACTGGTACTGATGTTTAAATGTTACAATAAATCCTTAAACAGTAGTTTTAACATTTGTGGTTATTTTATTGCAGGAGGTGCACCCTTACCTCGTACCCACACCCAAAGAGTTGAGGGATGTGCTGCATGACTTTGTGCCATTTGAGGATGTAGAGGACGTGGTGATTGATGGCTTGATGCGGCAACTGGATGGGGTGACAATGTTGAGGAAACAAGCTGTTGTTCCTAACACCCCTCTAGAACATGTTGTGCTAAGTCGTGGTGCAATGTTGACGGGATATAGTGGGGGCAAGGGTGCTGATCTTTTTGGAGCAAGTGGAAGAGAGTACACTGGAATTGCTGGGGATCTTTTTGGATATGCTAGAAGGAAGGATGAGGGTAGAGGAGGAGTTATTGGAAGAGAAGAAGATGGCAGCAGTAGAGGACCTGCAAGAAGAAAAGAAGATGGTGGAAGTACTAGAGGAGGAGTTGTGAGGAGAGAAGAAGCAGTTGTGGGTACGTCGACTGGAGAGTGCACTTGCAAATGCTTAAAGTGCAAGGAAGACACAGATAAATTGTTGTTGAAGGTTGGTGGGATTGAGACTATGGTAGTTGAGTTGAAGGAAATGATGAAAACACAGGTGCCCAAGAGAGTAGGTTTGAGAAGCATCTTCCCTAGTAGAGTTCTGAAATCCCCATTTACTGCTTCAGGAAGAAGGGGGAAGAAGAAGACAGTGAGGGGGAAGATTGATATCTACAAGCCTGTGGATAAGAAGAGCAAAGATGCATTGGATGCCTTCTTGGCAGAGAAGAAAAATGAAAAAAGTCCACTTTTTCTTGGGCATGAGTACAATTACAAGGATCTGGAAGAAATCATTAAAATGGAAAGCAGTTTGAAGGAAAAGGTACACGCAATTCACCCTAATTCTTTTTTCTTAGTGCATATATCAGATCAGATATTTAAACATGGATTGGGATGTGCAAACATAACAAGCAGTGTTTAAACATCACAAATAACTTATGATATGTTTAAACATAATACAGAATGTGTAAACATATTAGTTAATGTTTAAACATTACGCATATATGTTTATATAATGTTAAACATCTATACGATGTTGCAACATATCACAGTATGTTTAAACATCATGTCTGGTGTTTAAACATTTCCCCTGATGTTGACATGTTCTGCCTGTTCTTTATGTGTTTTCTGTTTCCTTTTTTTTCTTTTTCTGCAGCATGTTGAGGAAATCATGAGCCTGATGAGGCTTAAAAAGAATGCCCACTCCCAGTTCTATCTCAAATCCGATGTCATTTTGGATTTGAATTTCTCTAAGAAATTGTGTGAGCTTTACAAGAAGCAGCGTGTACTCGCTGATGCATTGGCTGCGCCCATAGAAGTACAACTTGAGACTGTTCAATTCAAGGATGACATGTTGGACTATGCACAAGGTAAGCAGCCGAACCCATGGGGTGTGGAGTGGACTGGGGTGAAGAGGATTTTCTGTGTTATGAAATTGAAAGGGGTTCATTTTGTCACTGTGGAGTTCCTTGTTGAGGAAGGTAAGATAAGGGTATACGACTCCATGTGCAGTGACAACATAAATGATGATGAATTTGACACACTGATGAAGCCCATCACTTCCCTTTTCCCCATTTTCATCAGACAGTGCGAGATGTTCCAAAGTTTGCCGGAGGATATCCTGAACATAAAAGTGTGGCCATATGAGCGTGTGAAAGACCTCCCGACAAGCACCACTCGTACTGCATCAGGTGCTTATGCCCTTGCCTTCATTGAACACCTTCTTACAAAGACTCCCTGGGACAAGCTCTGTGACAACAGCTTGGTGGATTTTAGGATGAAATGGGCTGTGGACATATTTCGTGGGAAGATGGTACCGTAGTTTGATAAGTTATGGTTGGACAATTAAGTATTTGTGGGCATGTAAGGATAATTAAGTATTTTTTTTGGCTTGTTTTCTTAATTTTATGTTATGTTATGTTTTGTTGGAAGTCATGTAAGGATAATTATCTGTTTTATGTAAATAGTATGGTTGTGTGCAATCTCACTGATTTAAGAAACATCGTGTGGATGTTTAAACATTTCATCATATGTGAAAATATACTTGACTATGTTGAAACATAATTCAGATGTTTAAATTATTAATTGGAATATGCTGAAACATCATCCAAATGTCTACAAAACACGGCATCCAAATCTCTCCTTTTTGTTTTTCTTTTTGATAAGTAATACTTAATCCCACTTAATAATTATTCAAAACAATGAAACGGAAAATGAAAATACAAGACTACAAAACACGGCATTGTAAACAAACTGAAAATTAAACAAACTACATTATATCTTCACTTCACATGTGTGCCGCTGGAGGACGTGGTGGTGTAGAGTAGTTCTGCGGGTCAATCTTGAGTTCAACTTGAATACCACGGAGCATACGCTTGATAAGATGTATATTTATCTTATAATCCTCAAGGAATTCGTCGAACCTAGTTGTTAATTGCGTCACTTGATCCTCAATATTTCCAATATATGCTGGTAATTGATCCACATCTGCGCTCAAGGTTGCAATATCTTCACGGACATTTTCGATTTCAGTGGTCCTTGGCATTCTACGATCACGTTCTGGTGCTCTTGGTGGCGTTCCTCGGCGAGGCATCTTTGTTGTTGTTAAAGTTGTTGCTTGCTGCAGATTCAAGTACTTTCTAATAGTGATGGTTTGTGTTGTTTTCTTCAGATTTTGTTTGGGCTGGATGGAAGTAATTATGGAACATATATATAGGCTACATTTGGTGCCTTTTCGGTTGCATATGTGATGGTTACAGGAGGTGCCTATTCATATGTAGTTGTGTATGTGCCTATTCACATCCACCCCTTCATAAATTCAAATGCACCCCTTCATAACCCCACGTACACCCCTTCATCTTTTCCCTTTTACACATTAGAATAACTGCATACTTAATCATGGTTGCATACTTGCAAAAAAAATGTGTAATTATACGTCTCATAACTCAACACATGGTTGGATACTTGCAAAAAAATAGATTGCTTCATCCAAACATATCATGATATGTTTAAACATTTGATGAAATGTTTAAACATATCGTCATATGTTTCAAACATCTGTAGTGATGTTTAAACATACGATCAGATGTTTTAAACATCTGTCATGATGTTTGAAACATATCATGATATGTTTAAACATTTCATGATATGTTTAAACATATCATGATATGTTTCAAACATCATGACAGATGTTTAAGCTTAAGCTTGAGCTTTCAATAAGAATGAGTTCAATTATCAATATATACTTACTTTAAAGTGTTTTTTTTAACTGTTTTGACTCCTAAACCCTTCAATTGTCGATGAAAACTTAGATTAACTCTAATCCCTTGATAGGTCACTCCAAACTCTTTTGTTAATGTTCATCTACATGAGTGAACAAGTTAAAATAGAGTTCTCACTCTAATTTTGTTCAAAATCATTCACATGCACATAGGAACGACTAATTATTTGAATTTAAACAACCAATATGTTCACCTTTCAATAAAAATACATGTAAACGCTTAGTTGTTGGTGTTATCACTCATAACACTAACACCTTTCACTCAAACACCTCCATCTTGATTGATAGAAACACCAATCATCAGTGTTATCATTTCAAACACCTTCAATATCGATGGAATTATACTTTGTATACTTAATCATTAAGTTCATCATTCAAAATGTGTAATTATACGTCTCATAACTCAACATATGGTTGCATAATTGCAAAAAAATAGATTGCTTCATCCAAACATATCATGATATGTTTAAACATTTGATAAAATGTTTAAACATATGGTAATATGTTTCAAACATCTTATACGATGTTTAAACATACCATCAGATGTTTGAAACATCTCGTACGATGTGCAACATCTCACGAAATGTTAAACATCAGAGGGTGATGTTTTGTATATTTGGCAGAATCTTAAACATCTTCCATGATGTTTAAACATCACGTGTGATGTTTAAACATATCATAATATGTTTAAACATCCCATGTGATGTTTAAACATAACATGATATGTTTAAACATCACACGTGATGTTTAAACATCATGACAAATGTTTAAACATAACATATTATGTTTAAGTAAATTAGCGAGATCGTAAACATAACGAAATATGTTTAAACATCGTGTTAAATGTTTAAGATTCCGCCTGCTTGTTAAAATATTGCAAGTACTAAACTAAACTGCTGAAGACGCAGTTGTAAAAAAGAGACTAAACGACTACATTAAATAATAGTAGAGTTTACGACGTACGGATATAAAGTTTATAACATAATAATACGTTACATGATATAAAGTCTACATGATATAAAGTTTACAATATAATAATATGTTAAATACGGAAACTAAGGTAATATATAACAACTTAAAATATATCACAAACTTCATTCGCCTTCAATCTCCAGGTCCAGTTCATCCAAAATTTGTGTAATTATTTGCATGACCCTTCGGTGATCCCTCGCGTGCCTGTACCTTAAACGCCATAAATCTGCTCGTACTGCTTCTATGGCTCGATTCATCTCTGCCATGTCGTCCTTTAGAATTGCAACTTCCCAATTTATATCGCCTCGTCGTTCACCTTGTGGCGCATTCTGTATTGGTTGGTTGTGACGTGATGCCTGGTCACTATTGCCAACCTGCAAGGGGTCGTTTGATCCTGCTTCAGACATATTTATGTTGTTGAAGTTGTTGGTGATGGAAAATTCACATATACTGTTGGTGCATATAGTGTTGGATATTTATAGGATGTCAATGTGGTTTTTAAAAGTCACCCTTTATACTTTAAGAGGCACCTTGTGGAATGAATGTGTCTTTTCAGTGCAGTCGTGCAGTTTTCAAATGTGACTTTTCAGGAGAACCCGTCTTTTAAGTGTAGACGTTTAGTTTTCCACAGTTACTGTGAAACATCCGTCGTGATATTTAAACATCCAGTTGGATGTTTAATATATTAGGTGGAATCTCAAACATTTCATAATATGTTTACACATTACACGTGATGTTGAAACATATTAACTTATGTTTAAACATTCGATCTAATGTGTATACATCTCCACTGATGTTTAAACATAGTTCAAGATGTTTAAACATTGTGTTATATGTTTAAACATTGTGCAGGATGTTTGGAACAGACTCAAGTGCGATCAAACATTTTATATGGATCAAGGAAACATGCAAAGAATAAGAAAACAAGACACACCTTAATAACTTAATACGAACATAAATAAAGGATTGTCTAAATAGAGATTACATATTAAAGGATTGTCTAAAAAGAGGTTCAGAAATTCAACAACAAACACCCAAATAAAAGGATTGTTCAAAGCAGCAGCTAAACACTTGTGGGATCGTTCTGACTTGGTCTTGTAACTGTTGGGCAGGTAGTTTTTTTGTGGCCAAGCTTTTTGCAAATCCCGCATTTGTTTCTCCTCTTTTTGAATCGCTCCCCAACGGATGGAATTCTCTTCATCCTCCTTCTTCCACGGCCAAGTTTCAAGTAAGGGCTAGGTAATTTCCATTCCTTAAGCTCTTGAGGACAGTCATGCCAACATTGTTCATCCGGAACTGGATAGATTGGTTCGGCATATGCAAGCAAGTAGGAATCTACATAATAATATGGCGACGTGTATTCATAGATTTTCCTCCCAAACTCATCTGGATACTTCAACCTCATAGCTGCCATAGCATGTGGACAAGGTATCTTGTCCAAATCAAACCGCTTGCAAGTACATGTCCTGTTGTGTAGGTCCACCTCATAAGTCATATTTGTTGGACCTCCTCCTTTAACTTTTAAAAAACAGGTATTCACTCGATGCACCAAAAGCTTGCTGCCCAATAAATTGTTGGCTGTTATCACCTCCTCGATTAAGGGGACACAAGTGTTCGAACTGTTCAAAAATTCCATGCGCCTCTGAAGAAACTTTTCAGCATAGTTCTCGCTTATAGCATTGAAAAGCGCATCAATTGGAAATTCTTTGTGATTCCTGAACATTGAGTTAACCGACTCGGCAATGTTTGTGGTCATCACATTGAACCTACAATATTAACAAACAATAAACAGGAAATGCAGTCACACATACTGGAACATTCGTTAATATGTTTAAACATCCAACACTATGTTTCAAACATCAACAATAATGTTTCAAACATCTAAGTATATGTTTGGTGTAATAAGCTGTACCTGTTTCCAGGGAAGTGTGCTCTGCTCCACTTCTCAACCCCAAGATCAACCAGGTAGTTGGATACCCTCAGGTCAATTTCTTCAATTTCTTTCAAATGCTTATCAAACTGAGCAACCGTATACGCCTCCGCTGCGGTAATGTACTTACCAATTAAATCTCCACAATGAAAAGTCGTGCGGAGGTTCTCACCAAGGTGCCTCATGCAATAACCATAGTTAGCAAATGGGAAAACTTTACAAACAGCTTTTTCAATGCTTCTGTGCCTGTCGGAGATAATGCACAACTCATCATCGTCCGGGACTATTCCGACCAATTGCTCAAAAAAGAATTCGTAGGCGGCATCGCACTCTTTGTCAACTACACAAAATGCAAGAGGAAAGATGTGATTTTGAGCATCCTGACCGACAGCAGACAACAACACTCCACCATATGGACCCGTCAAAAAAGTGCCATCAACAGCCAGCACTTTTCTAATAGTCTTAAACCCCCTGATCCACGATCCGTAAGAAACAAAAAAATACAGAAACCTCCCTTGTTCATCAACCTGTAATGCTGTCTTGCTTCCTTCATTTGACTGCCGAATCATATAGCTGTATGCACCAAGAATGGCATAGCCATGTTCGGGTGACCCCCTTGCCAAAGACTTTGCAATGTTGCTGCCCTTGAGACACTTCCAATAGCTTATTTTGCAACCCAACTCTGCTAGAACTGCATCCTTGATTTCTTTGGTGGATGGTGCTTTTCCATCATGAAATCTGTTCTTCATGTACTCTCCAACAACATTGCACGTGGCGTGTGGATGATGGCTTTTAGAATGCTCAGAACCACAAGTGTGCTAGCTGTTGTAGACCGTGATATAAAACATGTCACAGCTCTTGTACTTCATGGCTCGAATCCACCAGTGGCAATTCTTGTCCACACATCTAGCACAAAATACATTCTTCTTATTCTTCACATACTGAAAATAGAAAGGCACTCTCACTGCAGCAAGCTTCAACAGCACAACCAACTCGCGCTTGTTCGTGAATGTTTGCCCTGTGTAGAAACCAGTGCCGTCCGGCCGAGTGTGGCTGCCTTGTGATGGTATTGAATCAGGAAACTGTACCTCATTATCTTCTTGGATTTCTTTTGCTTCTTCATCTTCTTCCTTCTCAGCCACATTCATATTTAGTGAAGCCTCCTCTACAGTGTCATCCAACCCATGATTTTGTTCATTAGAATTTTCAGTCCGAGGAACCACATTTACACGTAGAGTGGGCCTAGAACCAGATGCATCCACATCAGCCATAAAAAGAGAGACATCAATATCATTCCTAATGTGAGAGGGTGCAGTCTTTTGCTTTACAATGCTCAACAAGTACGTAATAGATAGATCCCTCGGATCATCAAGAATTCCCCAACTTTGAATGATTTTTTCAACCAGCTCATTATAAGTAACCTGCTTACTAACAAGAATAGGTCTACTCTCTTTCACAACGGGAACCCAAACAAAACTTTTAGCTTTCTCCACCCATTCGCCGAGATAATCAACTACCAATAATACGGGCCCCATTATTTGTCCTGAAGATACAAAGAGGGTCTAAATTAGATCCTTATAGCATAAATTTCATAATACAATTGTTTATAGAAGCCATATTCACAAAAAATGAAAGGTACTGCTTCAAACATTCTGTAAAAAAATTTACAGTGTTTACACATCGACACAAATGTTTAAACATATTTTTAGATGTTTAAACATCATGCATGATGTTTGAATATGATTCAGGATTACTAAACATCATTGAGGTTGTTTAAACATCAGTTAAAATGTTTAAACATTTGGACTTATGTTTAAACATCATGCATGATGTTTGAATATTTAGCATGATTACTAAACATCAATGAGAATGTTTAAACATACGCTCATATGTTTAAACATTTGGACTTATGTTTAAACATCCTCAATGATGTTTAGTAATTCTGATTTATATTCAAACATCATGCATGATGTTTAAACATAAGTCCAAATGTTTAATGGTTTAAACATACGCTCAGCATTAGCACATATGTTTAAACATATGATAAGATGTGCACAAAAACATCAACGAGATGTTTAAACATCAACCATCTCGTCGACGGATGTTTGACCAGAAACCAAACCCAGTTCTTCAAAATTCTCAATCCGGTAGCTTTTAGCTTCAAATCAAATTTCTCGACTATAAAGTTAAAGAACACTTACCAGAGACCAAATGTGGCTGAAAATCCAAGGCGATTAGTTGAGATTCGTGTTGTAAATGGCTGAGCAAATTTTGACAATTCTCAAATTTTTTTGGAACAAATCTTTTGCAAATACACAATATACTTGTAAATAGTTGTTGAATCTACTTTGGGGAGCTGATAGTGAACCAAAAAAGCAAAAAAAATGGCCGGAAACTCGCCGGAATCGACGGAGCAGTGATGGGGGAGGTGGGGGACGGCGGGGGTGGGGAGCTTTTGGGTGGGAAATATTTTTTGCCATTTGGGGGGGGGGGGGGATAAAATGAGGGTTTAACTTTGGGTGCAAAGTGTAAACTTAAAAACTTGAGGGTTAAGTTTGTATGCATCTTTTACCCAATTAACACTAATCCTAATGGAGGACCCTCTACCTATTTTTTAAAACTTGAGGCCCTTTTCATTATTATATAACTTGCTTGGGACCTTTTTTTAAACTTACCCGAGTTTGCGGGGCTTTAAATTATAGTCCGATATAGATTCAACATTAACTGAGTTGATTTGGTCTCTCAACTTTGGGTAATTGGTCATTATAGTCACTTATCTTTGCTTTGTCTTTTTATGGTCATTCAACTTTGAGTAATTGATCATCATGGTCACTTATCTTTGCTTTGTCTTTCTATGGTCACTCAATTTTGTCCAAATAGCTCCTATGGTCATCCAACACAGAAATTCTAAGTCCGTTAAAATTTTGTTGACGTGGCAACTACAAAAATATTTTAGCAAAAAAAATTAAATTATTTAAAACCAACCTAGTTAAAATTAAACCTCACTCAAGAGTTCTTGCTTGAGGTGCCCATTTTTCCAAAAAATGACTCCTTTTTCTTTAAATCTATCAAGAAAGCCTTCTGGTAACACATTTTCAATGTTAATTTTTTCACCTAATGAAAATCTGAGCACCCAAATGAATTAGTGTCTGGCCTTAACGAATTAGCGGCTTTTGATGCTTTCTATAAGCTGAAATTTTTATTGAAGTGGCATAAATTTTTTATTTATTATATAGTATTTCACAGTTTGTTTAAGTAATACTGTTTTTGTTTAGCAAAATTGGTTCAAGAGATTTTGCATTCTCAGATATTTTTCTTAAGGACTATGCGACAAAGCAACTCCAACTCGCTGCCAGGATGAACAACTTCTTGGGACCAAATTTTGCTTTCAATGGGTTTGCAATATCCCATGATATTATTTTGATCAATATTTGTAATGAAATTGAAGGGAAGTATGTATATTATCTCTCAACTCTAAGCAAGAAAAAGGTCACACCTGTAGGTCCACTTATTCATGAAATGAAAACAACAATAGAGAATGAGGAAAGCTCCAAGATTATTCGATGGCTAGTTAAGAAGAATGAGTCTTCGTATGTTTATGTTTCATTTGTAAGTGAATGAGCTAAGTGAGGCGAACTTCATTTGGGTGCTCAGATTTTCATTAGGTGAAGAAATTAACGTTGAAAATGTGATACCATAAGGCTTTCTTGATAGATTTAAGGAAAAAGGAGTCATTTTTTGGAAAAATGGGCACCTCAAGCAAGAACTCTTGGGTGGGGTTTAATTTTAATTGGGTTGGTCTTAAATAATTTAATTTTTTTCTATTTATGTAACTTGCCAAAATATTTTTGTAGTTGCTATGTCAGCAAAATTTTAACGGACCTTAGGATTTCTGTGTTGGATGACCATAGGAGCTACTTGGCCAAAGTTGAGTGACCATAGAAAGACAAAGCAAAGATAAGTGACCATGGTGACCAATTACCCAAAGTTGAGTGACCATAGAGGCAATCAACTCAAATTAACTTGGGAAAATGTAAAGAGAAAGAGGAAAGGTTTTCTTACAAAGGATGTTTGGGAAAACATACACTTCAAATAAAAGTAGCCTTTTTCGCTGAATGAAGTTATGGGTGTCAAGCGGGAATACGGGTCCGGATTCAGGTTGTAAAATTGTGAATCGCGTGGGTTGGGGAAACTGGTCTGGGTATAGGTTTAACTTACGGATTCTTAACGGATCCGAGTTTTGGGTAAAAAAAATTACTCGTACAGGTCCGGGTCTTAGCGAGTACGGGTTCAGGTCTTAACAAATCGGGTCTAAATCCGGGTTTTAATTTCCTTTTTTTAATAATATTAGTTTAAATAAAAAAATAAAAAAGAAAAGATGAATGATAGAAAAAGCTCAAAGACTTACTTTTATTAAAATACTTGAACTATTAAAGTTTTGAACATTAAACTTCCAAATTTAAAAAGTGCAACATCAAAACTAGATGATGCAAATTCAAATTACAAACTTAAATATGCCTAATTCTTTTGTAATTTCTTCCGTATTATTTCTCTCATGCTCCGGTATAGGTGCCATTGATGGTGCTTTACTATAGTTACTTAACATAATTTCTTCAAAGTTATCATCTTGTTGTAGTGAATCTTCAATTCCTTGGTTTCTTCGCTCCAATCTAATCCAGTCTCGTAAATAAACTAGAACATCCAAAACATTACTGCCCAAAGAGTGGCGGATAACACCAAGCCTTTCCAACATCTTTAAAAGTTGGCTGACCGTTTGTTAACCGCCTGATTACTAATATTTCTATTTTTTTATTTTAACTGGTACCGGTATGGGTATATTCGTTAATACCCGCTAATTTTATCGGGTCTTAACGGGTATGAGTATTCGTTAAAAAAAAATATCCGTAGGAGTAGGGGTATTTTAGGGGGTTTACGGGTCCGGGTACAATTTTTACGGATCCAGATGGGGTTGGATTTTAATGGGTCCAGGTCCGAGTTATAAAAGTAGTAGAAAATATTACATCCTAATTGCCTTTTGGTCCGCTTCATCAAAGACAAAAGTGTTTCTTTTCCTTTCAAAAAAAAATATTTTTTTAGAAATATGAAGTATTTGGTTAAAAAAAATATTTTAATAATATCAGAAGCAATTTTTCTATTATTGGGGAGGAAATCGGCTTCTTCTCATGACTAGTTTTATTTCTAGATATTTCTCCAAATCCTCCCCTATGAATAGTCTCTCAACCCTCTATAGTACCTCCTGTTCTTTTTGCCTTTCACTGTGTCAATTATATTACACTATGATTTAACTATATTTTATGTTGTTTAAAAACTTTAATTTATATTTTTTCTTTATGTTTTACATTTTAACTAAATAAAAATAAAAATTTGATTAAACTTTTCATAATAAATATTTTAATTCAACGTTTTGTATTAAATAATTCAAATATAAAATGAACATGGATATTCCTTTTCATAATTTGACAATCCAAGGTACTTTTGAAAAAGATTGGCCAAGCACAAACTGTATATTAAATACAGAAAAAAGTACTTATGCAATAGGTTGGTCAAACACAAACTGTTTATTATTCGAAAGTACTTTTTTAAAAAGTAATTTAACACCAAAAGTACTTGTCAAAATAAGTAATTTTTAGCAGACCAAACATGCAATAAGTTAGGTGTTAAATGGGTGCTTAATTAGAGCGTAAAAATTTGGCCCCGCAGCCTGTTTGCAACGCGCTAAATAAAAATTAGCCAGCGGTGCAAAACTCTTTGAAGACTAATCAGATTCAGAAAAGTTCCAGTATTTTATAATGGGCCTTGTGAATAAAATTTCAAAATCCCAGTATTTTATACTGGATCACTTAAATATGAATCCCAGTAAAAAATATTGGGATTTTGAACATGTTAGTTCAAAGTTCCAGTATAAAATACTGGTACTTTAAATATGAAACTCCGATTTTTTTTGAAAATTTGAAAAAAACTCCAAATTATTTTACTGGAGTTTAGTTCAAAGTCTCAGAAGTTTGTACTGTGGCTAGTCTAGGTGTTATTTAACGCCAAGAGGATGTACGTGTGTAGGATTAAATTGGTTATTTCTCAATTAATTTTGAAACAATGGATAAAACTTACTTAGGACGTCTAAAACTGGCTAGTTATCAATTTTTATAATTAGACCTTCAAAATGACATGAGTTAATAATGGGCTGGTCAGCAGGTAGAGTGGGATAGGACTTGAAGTTTATGGGCAGAGTTCTAATCTTTTTATGTTCAGGATTATAAATTAATAATTGAAAATTTTACACTACATGACAATCCTAATAGTCAAATTATAAAAAATAACGATACTTTTACAATATTTACAAAACATACCAATAGTTTTCAATATTTAATTTAAATACAATTTTTTCATTTTCCACTCTTACAACCACAAAACCCTAATTTCTTCCCTCTATTTCTCTCCCCTCCTCTACCCATCCACCCACCCACTCGTCGCCGTCTCCCTTCCTCTCGCCGGCGAGCAGCCCCGTCGATGCTGCCTTCCGCAGTGCACCTTACTTGCTGCTGCTGTTGTTCCGTCCATTTCATGCTTCTCTGCGGCGCGCTGTATTTTCCGGTGGGTTTTTCCGATCTGCTCCCTGTTTTCTTTTCTTTTTTCTTTTCTTCTTTTTGTATGTGTATAGTATGTATATATTTGTATTTGTGTTTTTTTTTGTATAAAATATGTATATCCTTGTATTTTTTATATATAAATAGTTATTCTCCACTTTTGTATGTGTATGTTGATGTATATATGTGTAGTTGTATGTGTATATGTATAGAGTGATAAAATTATTTGTTTATTTTTTTATATCTTTGTATGTTTGTTTATATTTTTATATGTTTGTGTATGTTTGGCTATATGTAACTTCAAAACAATAATTTATATAAAGTTTCATATGTATATTTGTGTACTAGTCTTTGGGCACGCGCATTGCGCGTGTAGCTCATATGTCGATGAGAATAATTCTTTTAAAAATAATATAAGTTATAGTAAAAAGATGTATCAAATGATAAATGTATATTATCTAACTCATATAAAATGTAAATATTAATGAAAATTAGGAAAAACAAATAAGCTATGAAATATAAATACATGGGATACAACTATAATTTGACAAAAATATAAATATAAATAAAGAAAATTGCACAATAAAGGAAGTTGTTGCAAATCATACGTTTTTTGTTAGATATGCATCACATTGCAAATATTTCGAGCCTGACATCACGAAGAATAGATGAACAACTATAATTAATTAGTTGATCAAGACATCAGAGCCCATCCATGACTTTTATGAAAGGCTGTCGAGGGTCTCTTCAGCCATAGAATGAAGCTTTTCTTCGCGCATGTTGCACCCGAAAAATTTTGCTAGCAAAATCATATCTAGGTTGTATTCACTCTATCAAGCCACACAATAGAAAATAAAAAGACAAAAAAGAGAAATAGAAAGAGAAAGAGACAGTAATAAGTTATTTAGTAAGGTTAAAAAACTGAATGAAAAAATAGAATTAAAGAAATAGAGTGGACCACAAAAAGTTTAAAAATTTAGACTGGGCATATTTCACAAATTTCTCAAAGTTCCACAGGAACTTAATTTTACATAGAAGCATACTAAAGTATTACTTATTAGATATTGATTTAGCAAAATACTCATAGCAGTAAGTGAAAAGAAGATCATATACCTGATTTGGTACTTCTAGTTTGATTATGTGTGTTGCATATGCTGAACAAATTAAGAGCAATGATTATTAATAAATAATGGCTTGACAGAAAATAATTGCTTAATTGATTTAGTGGTTCACTTTTTATATTTGGAATGACGATTTAACCAATAAATAAAGGATGTGAAAATCTTGACATACATTGTACCATAGAATTGCTTCAACTTCCCAAGTAACATTAGTTCAAAGAAGTAGTAATAATCATTGGAAGTTGAAAAAACTCCAATATATTGAATAAGAATATTCAAAAGTCGCAAGTTACAAAAGATATAGTAGTAATATAAAAAGAGCTTAGGACTCCAAGGCATTCAGAAGGCTGTAGTTGCATTCTCCTTATCTTCATTTTTGTCTTATAAAATATTACTTTATTATTTATTGCAAGGTAAATTACTTTCTAGATATTTAGTATAGATATATTGAAAATAATTAAAAAAATCTATGTAAAGGGCAATATGGTCTTTCACATTTTAACTTTGAGGATTCATGCTTTTATATTAGTATAGATATTTTGTATATTTCGTTTTGTAGATCTAAACAAAATTACAAATTTGACCGGCCGTCGGCGCCGCTGCTGTGACTGAAGCAATGGAAAGGGAGATGCCAAAACCCTAATTTGTATGGTTTAAATGAATTTTATATATGCTATGTATAAAAAAGTATTTGTATTTTCTGTAAAGTGGTATAGTGTTGTTATGTGTTGTAAATATGATGTTAGTGTTGTATATTTTTGTAATTGTCCCTTAATAATTTGGATTTATTACACTTATATACAATTTTAAAGCCTTATTTACAAAAGAATAGCCATATTATTCATAGTAGAAAACATAGCATTATTTTTAATATACAAGTTGCTACAAACAGCTAGAAAAGAAAAACCCTAGCCTCCACCTCACATCCCTCCCCGCCCCCCAAGCCGCCAATTGCCGCTGCTGGACTGTCGCTACCGCCACCCAAGTCTGCTGAAACAGTTAGAAATAGTCAACAACAGTCTGAAACGGTGCAGAAACAGTATCAAGCAGTGCAGAAACAGTGTGAAACGTTGTTGAAACAGTGCAGAAACAATCTGAACAATGCAGAAATAGCGGTGATACAGGCAGAAATATTGCAGAAGATAGTGCAGAAACAGTGCAGTATTATGCAGAAACAATGCAGAAAAGTCCAGAAATAGTGTAGAATCGCAGAAACAGTGTAGAAACAATTAGATACAGTGCAAAAACTTAGAAACAATGCAGAAACAGTCTTGAAACAACTAGAAACAGTCCAGAAACGGTTAGATACAGCTAGATCCGGTAAGATACAAAAAAGAAAAAATTATGAAAAAACATCAGATTTAGCTGGAAAAATATTAGATCTGACTAGGAAATATAAAAAATGACCAGAAAATACAAGATGTAGCCAAAAATACTAAATTTTACTTTAAAAAATCACTATATTTGAACGAAGAAAACATCAAATATAAGGAATCGGGGTATGGGAGGTGATGGAGGAGAGTGAAAAAATAGGAATTATGTAAAAACTTACTGAAAAAGTGACTTAGCGGCACGAGTTAGGTGTGAGCCGAAGCTTTAAAGCTAGATCTACGCCGATTCAACGAGAATTTGAGAAAAATAGTAGCAAAAATGGAAAGAGGGTGTAGAGATGAATTTTGAAATGTATTTTTTAATTTTCCGGAGGTGGTTCGGCGGTGGAGCAGCGGGGGGTGGGTGGTGGTCGGCGGAGGGAGGAGGAGGAAGAAGGGAGAGAAAATGGGAGAGATGAGAGGAGTACGCTGGGGTTTTATATACTTTTGCTATTCTTTTGTAATTAAGTCTTCATTTTTTAAAATTGTGTAGTTATATCAAAATATCTCTATCTTTTGTAATTAAATCCCAATATGTACTTATGTGTAATTTTTTTTAATAATATATATATAAAAAAATTTTAAATTTCTTAAGACAATAGTGAGTTTCTATGGACTATTTTGACACACATAGCTACAACGGAATTTAGGGCGCAGAGTCCAGGTAAAGCCACTTCTAGCATTCTCGACCAATAGTTAGCATTCAAAGTTTTAGATGAACAGCCAGAGAAAAAATTCAATATTTTTACTAAACTTCAGTTCAAAATCTCATTATAAAATTATGAAGTTTGAAGCGAAAAATCCTGATTTCAGGAAAAAAATACTTGAATTAATTTCAGTATGATTTCCTAAGTACTGTGATTTTTCTCCGGTATAAATAAATGGTAGGAATCTTCTAAGTTATGTAAATTGGTATGGATGTTGTAATTAGAAGGGGGGGTGGTGTGCTGAGACCTGAGTATTTGTTGAATTTGCAGTTAAATGGAGGATCTGTGCAATTCACATAGTTAATTACGCTATCTTTAAATCATGAAGATGAAGGAATCCGCTGATGCCTTGAATGAAATCCTGGAAAGAATAATGAAGTCAACATGTTCAGCTGAGTTTTTCTACTGTCCATTATAAAGTGGGTTCAACGAAACTTCACCACTAAAAGGGCATCCATCCAGCAGGATTAATAATATCCCAAAATTTACATACTCTTTCCATGGCCTTCCAAGGAATGTTTTGCGTACTCTAGGATTACTATAATGCAACTACATATTCTTCAGTTACATTGATTGAACAACTTCATCCTACTTAGACTTTGCTTAACAAGGTTTTGGGTATAGAAAATCACGAAAAACAAAGTCTTGCCTTAGTCCTTCTATAGGAAAGCAAACTTATACTAATCAGATTTTTTGTTCTTTTGTTACTGGCAAACCTTTATTTCAAAGCTCAAATTCAATCACAAGAGACCTTGCACTGCCAACAACAATCTAGAACAAGATTGATTGAACGAAGTTAAGTAGCCTGCCAATTTGATAATGATTGTAAGTAGCTAGATTCAAGGAAAGGGAATAAAGACATCCATGGTATTTGAAGTTTGATGCAAAAGCAAGCTAGGAATAGAAGAGGAGATGGCGCCAAGCAAAACCAAGCTGGTTAGACAAGTTGAAAGATTACTAGGTAGCAAGAAAATTGTTTGCTTGACAATAAGCCCTGCTCAATAAAAATCACCAAATGAGGAAAGAACAACCCATAAAGGATAATCACCAAATGAGGAAAGAACAACCAATAAAGGATCAGGACATAAGAGAAAAGAAGCTTGCAATTCATGTACCCACTAAATCACAAAAAAAGTTCCATTGCATTTACCATAACAAAGATGCCAATGAAAGCAACCTTTCACATCAATTTGCAATTCTTCAAAAAAGATTAGAAGAAATGCATCTTCTGGAACTTTGCAAAGCAAGTAATTTAGCAGAGTGGAAATGGACAACATGTAATTTATAAAGTGCTACATTGAGGCGTAGAGTTACGTTGTTCTACCATAATTAGAAAGCATCCACTAAAATTGTACATAAAGTAGATTACACCACAAACAGTGAAGTGAAACATAATATCTTGGAGGAAGCAAGACAAAATAAAGCTAAACTATCTCAGACAAATTTTTGATACTTGAAAGTTGCTCTCATGACAGTCTTGACTGAATAAAAGCTCGGAACAAATTTAGTTGCTATTCTGCCACCCCTGTAACCCCCGTAAATGTTGACCTTCCTAAACAGCTTCTCTTTTGGGTTGTAAGAAACTAGCTCTTCGTAGGGTTCACTTCCCATCAAGATTTCTCCATCTCTCCAAATTACTATCGATTTATAAGTATCCAAAAATATATCAGGCGCATCATAACCCTCAAATAATATATGATAACACTTAGTCCAAGATTCAGAAATATCATACTCTTTCATCCTCCATATATCAACATGACGATCATCAAAGCCATAATTGCAGTCAGTCAAACACAGACAATTCCACAACTCTGAAAGGCCAAACGAAGAGAATTCTTTACTCATAACAGGAGGAGGTGGCATGGACTTCACCTTTTCTGTTCCAATATCAAAGGAGAAAATGCTGGCCATTTCTCCAACTTTTTTAATATCCAGCCAATGAAGAGAACCGTTGACATTAACATCGCCAAATGATTTATCCACAGGAGGGCACGAAGCTTCACCCACATTTCTCCATTTCTTATCAACTCCAAGAGTGAAAACCTCCATATCACCACTACCTTTTCTACTAGTTACTGATCTCAACAATTTATACTGTCCAGAGGCCTCGCTAAAGCAAAATCCATGAGCAAAATCGCAATTTCTCATCTCCCCTCCAGGCAATTTAAACTTGAAATACTCACCCAAGAGCGGATTGCTAATGTAAAATATATGGAAGCTATCAAACGTCTGTATAATATTAATGAAACAAAAAAACCCATTACATGAACCAATCATGTCTAACTCAAAATTGCAAAAACTATCAGAAAATTTATACACGGGGCACAACATAATGGGCCTATTTTCGGGGTCAGAGGAATAATCAATATGGGCTTTGAGTTCAAGAATTAAAGTGACATAGTCATAATCATTAGAAAGCAAAAGGCAGGGTGAACGTGATGATCTTGTGTGATGCATCTTAATAAATAAAGGGTCAGAATAAAGATTATACCAGGGTTTGCAAACACACTTACAACAGAGAATGGAGTTGATAGGCAATCTTGAAATAATATCCATTATGATCACAGTTGGAAGGTCCATAATTGTGAATTCTTCAAAGGAGTTTCTTGTTTTCCTTCGTTTGCAATCACATGGGTTGCTTAGTATTGAGTTAGAGACAGTGATAGGAACATCGAAAAGCTTACTAGAGCTATTGGGATCATAGTCCATGGCTGCCAACTCCTTCTCTAGCTTTCGCTCTATTAATTAAAAGGGAAAAATAGAGAGGTTTAAATCTACGTACTTTTAAAGATTCAAAAACTTATAGCTTTATAGAACGTAAGAAAACCTAGGCTGGGTAACTAATCAGGTTAACCCTGGGGCGTGAGCATAACCGGGCTAATTAGATAGTTAAATATGATTATAAAAGTTGAGTATAAAAATTAAGTAAACTGTATGTGTATGAACGTGTAAATAAGTTTTAATGTATGTCAAATATATGCGTATATAAGAAAGACTAAATAGTATTTATTATTAAGTATTTAAATACATATCCATATGTATAAATATATTTAAAAATTTATAAGTTGGTAGCTTATATGGTAAAGGATTTTTCAAATAACTAAATATTTTAACAACGACACGAGGACGCTCACTGTAATCAACTATGTTATTTTCAAAAATAATTTGTCCGCCCGGCCAATAAAATGCAACTCTTAATGGTTATCATTCGACATTTTCTACCCGTGTCACAATTATAATAATAATTATCGGTAAGGGTGCAGCATCCAAAAAAAGAAAATAAATAAACAAATCAACAACATATGACTTACTAGATTCAATGGAATAACTCTAACTCATCCTCAATAAACCATTAAGAATCCACAATAGCATCTGCAAATTGTGTACAAAAGATAGATGAGTCAGACATATTTCGCACCCTCGGATATGTAGTCTATATTGTTGAACACAATAATTGTGTGTACAATTACCACCACTAAAATCGTGATCCCTTATATATGCATATTTCAAAAAGCTTAAAAGCCTCCGGTGTGGAGTTTTTTTTAAAGTTAAAGCACTTACAAATTATCACAGAAACCACTTCATGTACATATTCGACCCATTCTGGGTCTTGATGCCCTTGCTTTAAATAAAAAGCTAAAAGGCCCCGGGCTGCGGAGGGTTCTGGGGCGAAATCTACTTTGTTATCCGTCAGGTAGTTTTTTGAATTTTCACAATTTTCCTAAAACTAGCAGTCATATGGCTTTTTGTATTGATAAAACCGACGTTAAAACTTAAACGTTAAAGTTTTAATTGAAAATGCCATGCTCCATGGAGTCATCTAATACACCCATATATTGGAAGAAGTCTAATTTTTACACCAAATCAAGAAAAATTTCTGAATAAGGCATCCAAGGAATGTTTTGTGTACACTAGGATTATTATACTACACGTTCATATATTTCTCCTTCATAGAAACGGCTTGAAGGAGCTCAAGCAGGCACCACTTGGATGACATGCTTATGACCTGCCTGCTTGGGGCACTTTAGTCATTTCACAAGAAATCAAGATTTCCCATTGGAGGAGACAGAATCTTACTGTAGCTTGTTAGTAAATTATCTTACGGCTTGACTATTTTGCCCTTCATCTCATTTAGAAGCCAGTCATCCACAACAGATGTTCTGCTGCCACGTGACATCTAATCACCAAGACTTTAGAATACTCTGGCTTGCCTTAGGGAGTAATAGCCCTTACTTTTGCTATGTGTTCGGCTAATCTTAATAGAATTAATAGCCCTAAATTTTGAGACCTTTCCCATACCTTCATTACTGTGGGAATGCATGAATAGAGTTCTGAAGAAATATAGTATTTCAGATGAAATAAGAAGGAACCGAAAATGTTTTAATTAGATAGAAACTTCGAAAGAACAAACCCAAACAGAAATTCAAAAAGTAATCACGGTGAACTGCACATGTAAAAGACACATGCAACCAAAAAACAATTACTTATAGCACCATTGACTTATTGTACGCAAAGGAAAAAAACACAGAATCCACCCAATACTATTCGACAAACCATTAAAAAAAATTCCACACGTACAATGGGAAAAAACAATGTTTAAGTAAAAGCTGGTGAGCAGCAACCCAGTTTTCCTTCAGCACAAACAGTAAGAAAAACCAACCCAGAAAACATTAAGATCAAAATATTCAACGTATAGGACCTGAAAATTTTCAACCAAAGTACTATCCAAATTCAACGGCCATAAGGAGTTTTCGTTATGGGTCAAAAGGCAGATGCAAGAAACATAAAAAAGAGAATCCAATGAAATTATGGAAGGCAAAAGAGTACCCTTAGACGAAAAAAGAGGAAAGTGAGACTGAGTAAAAGTATATGGGCAAGGGTAACACTCTATCTGATTTTATGTTCACACGTAACTTCCTTGCTTTGTACACGTGTTAACACTTTTATTCAGTTTCTATTCTAACTAGATTAGTGTTGCCCGTGCTCAACACGGGCAACATTTTAAATTTTGGTTTAATTCAATTTGTGTTAGTCTTTGCTTGCTACCACCCAAAACAAGATTGATATCTAAAAAGCAACATATAACTCAGAATCACGAAACAAGATTGATATCTAAAAAGCAACAATAACTGAGAATAACCATGATTCACGAATAAATAAGGGTGTTTGTAGCAAGAATTCATCCTTCATAAATAGTGACATACATAGATAGATTATCTTAATGAAGTAAATAAACAATTTTAGAATTGGTGTATTCAAGAACAATGAAATTCGCTTCTAAAAATATACAGACACAAATATGTTCGTTGTGCAGTGCTTGTTCATTCACTATCTTTTCCAAAAGGAATTGCGTCTTCGAATGAATCAACAACAATTAGGGGAATGCATATTAGAGGCTCAATTGAGTCTTAATATGTTTTCACTCCACTATCTGGTAAACATTGCTCATTAAAATAAGATGCTCCAAACTGAGCAACTTGGACCTTCGAAGCTTCAGCCTCCTTTTCTATGTTACCTAACAAAAATGCCAGATGCTTCAATCTAGTCTTTTGCTTTCTTCAACCGTGTTAAGGTCATGTCCAGAAATTCTATAGCAAAAAGTGGTATAAAGATGAGAGATTTACGAAAATACCCATCAAAATCAAAATATTTACATGCCCATACCCATAAGTTTCATATTTACCAACCCTACCCACAAACTAATTGCCCACTCTACCCATCCAGACTTGTATACCATAATTTATGCAGTATACTATGAAGGTATACACCAATAAGGCATAACAAAGGTATACAATAATAAATGGTCATCCAGACTTGTATATCATAATTTATGCAGTATACCATAAAGGTATACACTTATAAGGCATAACAAAGGTATTCAGTAATAAATGGGTAGGCTAGGTAAATACTTTTAATTTTATGGGTAGTGTAATGTTTAATACGTATGACTGGTAAATACTTTAAATTTCAAGGGTATATAGTGTAAAAATCCCTATAAAGATCGTATTTCAGTGATATTACAAGAATGTTTCTAATATTTATACGTACCCAATAGGAGCACATAGATTCTTACATCGTCATAGAAGCATCTGTTATTTGCAAAGAGAACACGGGAGAACTATGCTCTTGCGATTTAATACAAAGTATCTATGCTTCAACTCAAGATACCTGATATATAGCTTCCTCCTCCCTCTTGTCCTGATAGCTAGTAATCCTGCGCAAGCATAATCTATCCCGTGCTTAACTTCTTTCAAGTTCAGACCATTGCTTTGCCTTAAGAAAATAAACTCAATTAGGAAATACCCTTCATGAGCCTAATTACATAGTCTATGTAAATTCTCAAGTAGGCAGAGAAAATACGGTCAACATTCTAAGATACACTAAAAAGATTACATGCCGTAAACCCAAAGAGCATGACTTGAAGTAAAACACTATCCATTTTCCCATGGAAGAGATTGTAATTTGTAAAAACGAAGGCAACAAATGATATTGGCGGAAATAAGCGGTAGTGCGATAATCAAGAAAACTACCAAAATTATTTTAATAAAAGCCCAACTTACCCGGTCATGATGAGTTAAAGTAATGAAAATTAAGCACGATATCTTACATATTGTTGTGCATTAGTAAGGAAAGTGTAACCGATTTACCAAAAAAAAAAAAGGAAAATATAATAAAGCAATTACCTATAACAATAAGACACGCTTTAATGGGAAGCTTTCGTAAATAATTTAGCGATATGGCGAGATAGGTAGCCATAAATTTAGAGGATTGAAGCTATCTTGTCTTGAATCAACTATTTTTCACTTTTAAACTAAATGTGCAAATTCACCGAAATAATTTCCAAATAGCTGAAAGCATAACATAATTCAAAAATCAACCTGATTGAAACAGATGAGAAGGTGGTTTACTGCATAAGGGTAGTCTTCAATCACAAGTTTAACACTGAAAGACACTAATTGATCTTCCACAGCCATCCTCTACAAAGCAGTAGACATTGTGTTAGTTGCAACAGTTAAGTTTCAAGTACCCAGATGAAAGAGAAGATTTATGTCCGCTCTCAATACAACTTAGAATGGTGAGGTACAGAGGTACTGCTCTTCTTGATAATACATCAAGGGGAAGAGAAATTGAATGCCTTTGAGAAGATATCAAAAGAAACAAAAGATAGGAATATTTAGACAAAGGAAAAATAAAGAAGAAAAATCCATAGCAACATACCATCGAAATGAAGAACATGGAAAAGAAAATAGCAGTATTGGCACTGTAAGACCCATAAGCAAAGATGATTGGACAGTGCAAGCCAGAAGGCAGCACAAATTAGAAGCAAAGTTCTTGGTTAATCATGTGTAGAGTTATATGGAAACTGAAAAGATACGACTAACAAAATCACATCTAACTTATATATTTTCTGTCATAATATATTCAATTTTCTATCAATGCTCAAGATAATACATAAGGAGGGATATCGATGATTTATCAATGGAAAAATTGTACTTGGTCCATGTTATTCGACCAAAATGTAACAGTACCGACTTGAAAATGTAACTAATAATAAGTTGAGAATGTAGGTTCACAAAGCAGAAGAGCCTTAAATCTTCCAAATCAGTAAAGACTTCCAAGAAAGAAATGACAAGTTATAAAGCCTAAAAATGCATCATCTTCTTCTAACTTTAAGTTCATTCAGATAAGATTATCGTAAATTATTGTTAAAAAAGGATATCATTATTCTTGATCGGCAAATGCAATTTTCGAACCTTCATATAAACATAGAAGCAACAGCATTCCCAAGAAAACTCAAAAAGAAAAAGTGTCTCAACTTTCTTGATGCTAAATCATCAGCATGAACCTAGAAAAATTCAATTTTCGTATACCATCCAGCTTTCGAAAAAAATTAAGATAGATAAAGGAGAGAAAAGAAAAAAACAAACCAGAACTATGGTAACCAAATACCAAAACAACGACGCATATCAGGGGATGAGAAGTGTGAAAATCAACATTACCTAATGGCTAATTCTTAGCGTTAAGAGATTGTGATAATCAGAAAAAAAAAAATCAGCATCAAGAGATGATGAACACTAAAGTAACAATGAAATATTGAGAAAATATTGAAAAGTGATTACCTGCCATTGATTTACAACCACACAATATTTATGTCTTATTTTAGACCATAAATATCAAAAGTCTTCCTTTATTTCTTAATTTTGTAACAAGTCAAACTATGACACATAAAGTGAAACAGAGGAAGTAATATTTTTCACAATAAAAAGTTTGATTTTTAAAATCCACTATGTTTAAATAAATTTCAAACATCTAAATTATGGCACTTTATATATATAATCTATCTAAAATTACGATACAGTTTATAGATTAAGTTGGGAAAATACATCAGATGTCTCTTAAATTTGTTTGGAAAAAATATTTTCACAATTTATCTTTTTTTTTTTTTTTGAAAACGTTCAAGACCCACAATTAGTCACAAGCTTTGTAAAAGTCCATCTTTTTTACTTTAATACTAAATATGAATATGTAATTGTTTTTGATGAAATAGTTTACACAAGCTTGTACTCCATTTTCTCTAATTCACTCTTTATAATTCTCTATGCTATTATAAGACAATAAAATATAGTATCATTTTACTAAAATGAACTAACCGCAACTTAATTTCATAAAGGAGAAACAACGAGCAGTAGAACGTGGGGTGAGATAGAGCATGAATATATATTTGGAAAAAATGTTAAGACACAAAAATTACGCCAAAAACAATTCAAATAAAATTTTTTCCAAATATATAAGACACAAAAATTACGCCAAAAACAATTCAAATAAAATTACACTGTACAAACTGTTGGGCCCGTGCTACCACGGGCCACCGGCTTCTAGTATTCTTCAGATTCATTGATTGAACAACTTCATCCTCCTTCGACTTTGTATAAGTATAACAACGCCTGGGTATGGAAAAATTAGGAAAGAGGATTTGGAACAAGGGAGACTTCCTTATTCTTTTTATAGGGAAGCAAAGTTACAGTAATCAGATTTTTTATTGTTAATAGCAAACAGATATATATATTACTGGGCAAAACTTTATCAATGTTTTTCTCCAACCCTGTCAAAGCTCAAACTTAAGCACAAAAAGCATTGCACCGCAACAACAGTCTTGAACAACATCAACCGTAACAAGTCAAGCTGCCAATTTGATAATGAAAGAAAGTAGCTAGATTAAAGTAAAGGCAAAAAAGATATCCATGGTATTTGAAGTTTGATGAACAAGCACGCTAAAAATAGAAGAGGACGTGGCGCCAAGCAAAACCAAGCTGGTTTGTGCTCATTTAACAAGTTGAAAGATTACTAGGTAGCAAGAAAATTGTTTGCTTGACAATAAGCCCTGCTCAATAACAATCACCAAATGAGGAAAGAACAGTCCATAAAGGACCAGGACATAGGAGAAAAGAAATTTGCAATTTATGCACCCCACTAAATCACACAAAATTTTCTATCGCATTTACCATAACACAGATGCCAATGCAAGCAACCTTTCACATCAATTTGCAATTCTTCAAAAAAGATTTGAAGAAATGCATCTTCTGGAACTTTGCAACACAAGTAATATAGCAGTGTGAAAATGGACAGCATATAATTATAAAGTGCCACACGCTGAGGCTTAGAGTTACTTTGTTCTACCATAATTAGAAAGTATCCACTAAAATTGTACGTCATCTGGTTTTAAAGTGGATTACACCATACGAATAGAAGTCTGATGTTATCGTCGAGCTGGACTCTCTTGTTGTGGTTAATATGCTAAAAGAAGTTTTCAAGGTCCCTTGGAATCTTCGACACACAATTAACAAGATGAGAAGGATTATCAATGAGAAAAACTGCAAGGTGCAACACTGTTTTAGAGAAGGAAATGAGCTTGCTGACTCATTGGCTAAATATGGAGGTGATCATGAACATCCATCACTCATTGCAGAGATGTTTCTTGATGCTCAATCTTTGCCTCTCAAAGCTAAAGGAGCTTATATGAAGGACAAATGGGGAATACCTATATTCATGATTAAGCCAAAAACGTCCTAACTTAGATAGTCATGTTGTTCAGATTAATCATTTGTCAGAAGGGGGAGTCCCCCTTAATTAGTGTAATTTTTGCTCAATTAGTACACCTAGTTGTAGGCCTAACACTAGGAAAAAGTGTATATTGTTGTAGTTGGTACTTTATCACTACACTAGACATCAACTTTTGTAAGCTATAACTGGGATGAAGAATTGGACATAGCCAATTACCAAACTGTCTTGACTGAATAAAAGGTTGGAACAAATTTAGCTGCTGTTGTGCCACCCCGTAAATGTTGACCTTCCTATAATTATAAGAAAAGATACAAGGCACATTAAAATCCTCAAATAATATGTGATAATATTTAGTCCAAGATTCAGAAATACCATACTCTTTCATCCTCTATATATCAACATGACAATCATCAAAGTTATCATTACAGTCAGTCAAACACACAGACAATTCCACAACTCTAAAAGGGCCAACGAAGAGAATTCTGTACACACAACAGGCAGACTGAACAATTCATGGAACTGATGCAGAGGAATGAAACCTAGCTAAGATATTTTGGAAAGGAGACTTTCTGATTAACTGAAAATGAATGAATACAAGGCTATATATAGAAAGCACTAACTAACCTACTCTAACTATTTAGCAACCAAGTAACAGCTCACTATTAATTAACTATATACAGCTGGATAACTAACTACACTACAGCTGGCTGGCTAACTAACTAAGTCGACTGATCCATGGTCTGCAATACTCCTCCTCAAGCTAGGTGTATTGAACACATTCAAAACTCCTAGCTTGGACAACAGAAATTCATGCTGAACTCTCCCTAGCACTTTTGTCAATATATCAGCTTCCTGATCCTTGGTGTTCACATACTCAGTCCGGATCATTCCCCTTTGTATCTTTTCACGAATGAAATGACAATCTATTTCAATATGCTTTGTCCTCTCATGAAATACAGGATTTGCTGCAATCTGAATAGCAGCCTTGCTGTCGCAATATATTGTTACTGCACTAATGTTCCTCACTCCAAGCTCTTTCAGCAAACCTGTCACCCATACAACTTCAGCAGTTACTGATGCTAAGCTTCTGTATTCTACTTCAGCAGAACTCCTTGAAACTGTGTCCTGTTTCTTTAATCTGAATGAAATTAAGGACTCACCAAGCTTCAGCATGTATCCTGTGACTGATCTTCTTGTGTTTGGGCAGGAAGCCCAGTCTACATCACAAAAACCAATCACCCTTTTACTTCTCCCAGAAGACATCAATAATCCTTGACCTGGTTGTCCCTTAATGTATCTGATCACTCTCATAGCAGCATTCCAGTGGGATATTTTAGGTTTCTACATGAACTGGCTGAGAGTCTGAATAGTGAAGGCTATGTCTGGTCTTGTGATTGTCAAATATAGCAGCTTCCCTATCATTCTCTGATATTTATTCACATCATGAAACAATGCATCATTGACACAGTTGCCAGACTCCACAGCAGTCAGCTTCACATTACATTCCATTGGAGTCATGGCTGGCTTAGCTGCTCCCAGACCTGCCTCAGAAATCAACTCAAGAGCATATTTCCTCTGATTCATGAGTATACCCTTCTCTGATCTGCTGAACTCTATGCCAAGGAAGTACTTGAGCTTTCCCAAGTCTTTTATCTTAAAGTGCTAGTGTAGTACCTCTTTTGTCTCTTTAATCAGTATATCATCATTCCCTGTAATGAGCAGATCATCTACATATACCAAAATGATAACTAACTTCTCTCCCTGTCTTTTGGTAAAGAGAGAGTAGTCCAGATAGCTCTGTTTGTATCCTGAACCTTTTAGTGCCTCTGTCAGTTTGTGATTCCATTGTCTGGATGCCTGTTTAAGTCCATAGAGTGACTTTATCAGCCTGCATACAACATTGCCCTTCTGGTGATAGAACCCCTTTGGAAGTTCCATATATACTTTCTCATATAAGTCTCCCTACAGGAAAGCATTGAAGACATCCATTTGAAATATATCCCAATGCTCAGATGCTGCAAGAGCAATTACAGCTCTCACTGTTACCATTTTCACCACATGAGAGAATGTCTCCTGGTAGTCTATTCCTTCAGTTTGACTGTATCCCTTGGCCACTAGTCTTGCCTTAAACCTTTCAACTTGACCATCTGCTTGATACTTAATCTTGTACACCCATTTGCATCCAATGGCTGACTTTCCTCTTGGAAGTTGCACCAGCCTCCAGGTACCATTGTCCTCTAGAGCTTGTACCTCTTGTTTCATTGCCTGTATCCACCTTGGATCTTTTACAGCTTCCTCATAGCACCTGGGCTCAGTGTCAACAGAGAACTTTCCAAGATATGCCCTGTATGTTGGTGAAACATGATCATTAGTCACATAGTTAGCCAGAGAGTATGGTGCTTGTGAGTTTGCTGTATTTGTTACATAATCCTGCAACCATATAGGTGGATTAGAAACTCTTGAAGTCTTCCTTGGCTCCTGATGAGGTGCTGGTTGAGCTGGTCAGGGACTACTTCTGCCTCTTCAATTGAAACTCATCAAGGGCATGATCATTCACCTCTATATCATGTATCTGTTCTTCAATGTTCTGCATTTGTTCTTGATGAATGTCATCCTGTTCCATCATTTACATGTCAAGATCATCTTGTATTCTTTGAATATTATGATCCTCTTGTAGTTCATAGCCGGAGTCCATATTGAGTTGTACTAATGGTGTAGCAAATAATGGTGAACACTTCTCTTTATGTTTTCTGAAAGGAAATATGCTTTCCTTAAACATCACATCTCTGCTGACCATCAATTTTCTGTTGCTCAGATCATATAGGATGTACCCTTTTTGAGTAGCTGAATATCCTAGTAACACACAAGCACTTGCCCTTGGGGAAAACTTGTTCCCCTTTGGCAGAATGGTGACATAACCCAAGCAGCCTATAGTTCTCAAATGTTCCAGTGATGGTTTCTCTTTATGAAAAACTTCATAAGCTGATCTCCCATCTAAAACCATAGTGGGCAGTCGATTAATCAGATAAACTGCTGTTAATATGCACTCACCCCAAAACCTGATTGGGAGATTTCCTTGAAAATCTCAATGCCCTTGCTACCTCCAAAATGTGCCTATATTTCCTTTCCACCACTCCATTCTGCTGTAGAGTGTGTGGGCAGCTGCTTTCATGAACTATACCCAGTGATTCAAACAATAGTCTGCACTCCTTATTAAAGAACTCACCTCCATTGTCTGACCTAACCTTCTTCACATGGCAAGCAAATTGAGTTTTAATTAAAGTAAAGTAATTCTTTAGCACAGTGAACACATCATTTTTCATTCTGATCAAATATACCCAAGTCATCCTTGAACAATCATCAACCAATGTCAAGAAAAATCTGTTTCCATTATGAGTAGGACTTCTGTAAGGTCCCCATACATCCATGTGTATCAAATCAAAAATTGCAGCACTTCTAGAATTACTTAATGGAAAAGGAAGCCTAGTTTGCTTAGCTAAAGGACAAACTGTACAATTGTGCTCAATACCAACTCCTTTATTTCCTAATAACCTTTTTAAGACACATGGAGAGGGATGTCCCAGCCTTCTGTGCCAAAGTACTGTGTCTGCTTGACTTGTTCTTGCTGTCAACAGTTCTTCTTTATTATTTCCTCTGCTCTCACTCAACTCCTCATGTAGAAAGTACAAGCCATTGCTCTCTTTACCAATCCCTTTCACCTTCCCATTTGAGAGGTCCTGAAATATACAGAACTCAGGGAAAAATGTAACCGAGCATTTTAATTGTCTAGTTAGTTGTGACACTGAGAGTAGGTCATACTTGAACTCTGGCACTACTAACACATCCTTCAATTACTCCTTCTCATTAAGCTTATAGCTACCACTGTGTGAGACTGAAGTTATATAACTATTTGGTAGATGAACATTTTTTTTGTTCAGCATTATGCAGTAATGTCACATTTCTGAGTGCTCCTATATCTGAGGTCATATGACTAGAAGCTCCTGAGTCTATGATCCATTTGCTCTTCCTTACTTTGTCATTATTCACTAGAAAAGCATCATAATGAACAATATCAACTAGTATACCTGCCATGTATGTTGTGCTATCATTATTGTCCTCCTTTTGAAGCAATCTCATCAGCTGATTGTATTGTTCTGTAGTGAATACTTGTGGTTGCATCATCTGCACACCTTGAGTTGAAGTCCTATTGTCTATGTTGTCTGCATTGTGAGGGCTATTCCCTGCAGTGTATTGCTGTGAACTGCCAGAAGTATTTTCCACCAAGGATTGATTTGCAGTTACTTGTCCTGCACCTGTACCTCCATAGTTGTTTCTTCCTTTAGGTCTGTAATTATCAGGGTAGCCAATCACCTTCCAGCATCCCTCCTTGTCATGGCCTTTGATTTGACAGATGTCACACCAGAGATTAGGATTCCTTCCTCTTGGTTTATAACCAGATCCTCTTCTATTATCCTGATTATAACCCCCTCTAGTATTCTTCTTTTCATATGGTTTGTAACCTGGTTTTCCAGCATAAAGAGCAGTAGGATCATTTAAATCATTGTTAACATGTGTTCCTGCAGTCATTTTCTGACTCTCATCTGAGATAACCATTGAATATGCCTTGTTTACATTAGGCAAGGGATTCATCATTAGAATCTGACCACGAGCTTGTCCATATGTCTCATTCAGGCCCATCAAAAAGGCAAACAGTCTTAGATACTGACTGTGATCAGCATAGATCTTAGATTTTTCACATCCACGGTTTGGTGGGGGTATGATAGCATCAAATTCATCCCATAGCAATCTTAGCTTTGAAAAATAAGCAGAAACAGACATAGTCCCTTGATTAATTGTGCAGATTTCACGATGAATCTGGTATATTCTTGATCCATCAATTTTATCAAATCGCTCCTTTAGATCTCCCCAAACATCAGCAGCATTAGTCACATATACAATTCCACTAAGTAAATCATTAGAAACTGTGTTCATAATCCACGATAAAACGAATGCATTGCATTTCTCCCACTGTTCTTCATATCTAACATCGTAATCACTCCTTTTACAGGTTCCTAATACAAACCCTAATTTACTCTTAGCTCGCAGAGATATTAACATCGCTCTACTCCAAAGTGAATAATTCTCAGTACCTGTGAGCTGGATCGAGGTTAGGATTGAACCTGGAGTATCCAATGGATGCAGATACAGGGGACGATTCTGTTTTTCATCAATGAATTCTGGATTCTCCATTGTTGCAACTTGAGCTGGTGCATTCGCCATGGAAGCTGTATATGATCAAGTTTGTGCTATATGTGACTATTTCAGTGATCGTTGTAGAAGAATCTAGAAGATTCTAATGGCTTTGATACCATGAACAATTCATTGAACTGATGCAGAGGAATGGAACCTAGCTAAGATATTTTGGAAAGGAGACTTTCTAATTAACTGAAAATGAATGTATACAAGGCTATATATAGAAAGTACTAACTAACCTACTCTAACTACTTAGCAATCAAGTAACAGCTCACTATTAATTAACTATATACAGCTGGATAACTAACTACACTACAGCTGGCTGGCTAACTAACTAAGTCGACTGATCCATGGTCTGCAATACAGACGTGGCATGGACTTCACCTTTTCAGTTTCCATATCAAAGGAAAAAATGCTGGCCATTTCTCCAACTTTTTTACTATCCGGCCAATGATGAGAACTGTTGACATTAACACCGCCAAATGATTTACCCACAGGAATGCACAGAGCTTCACCCATATTCCTCCATTTCTTATCAACTCCGAGAGTTTTAAACCTCCATATAAACACTACGCTTTATTGTAGTTACTGATGTCAACAATTTATACTGCCCAGAGGCCTCGCTAAAGCAGAATTCATGAGCAAAATTGCAATTTCTCATCTCCCCTCCAGGCAAGAAAAAATCATAAGGAGGTTACTGCAATTTGCATTTAAGAGAAATTGAAGCAAGAAAATATGCAATAAGAAAAAATCAGAAGATGACTACGTAGAGTAGAAGCATAAAAAAGAACAACAATAACAAAGTCAGTGAAATCCCACAAATCGAGTTTAGGAAATGTGAGATATACGCCGACTTTTTTTCTACCTTATAAAAGGTGGAGAGACTCTTTCCAAAAGACTTTTGGCTTATAAAAAAGATTAACACTAAAAAAGAAATGCGAGGAGCAAAAAATAGAAAAAGAAAGAGTCTACATTTTTATAATATTTGATAACAAATGAAAAAAATTATTTAAATAAAAAGGTAATAAAGAGGTAATATCACAACTAAAACTAACTAAAAAACATTAAGAAAAAAGGAAGGAAAATATAAGAAGTTTTAAATCAAATGAATGTAAAGTGTGAAAAAGAAAATATAATTGAGAAAAATAAAAGAAAATAGTAGTACCTTAAAGTACACAATGTAATTATTACCAATCCTCACCATCTCTTTCAGAATTGGAGAGTATATTACAACCCTTCAATTACATCCATTACAATGCTGATAAAATAATTACTTGATTCGACAAGCTTGTCAAATTGTGTAATTAATTACACGGTTTAATTACAAGTATATAGGAATACATGAAAAAGGTAATATCACAACTAAAAACTATTAAAGAAAAACAAAAAATAAAAATAAGGAAATATAAAATGTTTAAAATCAAATAAATGAAATAAAAAGAGTGAAAAAGAAGATTATAATTGAAAAGGAAAAATAAAAAAGCATTAGGAATCTTTGAAATACACCGTCTAATTACCACTCCCTCCCCCCACCCCCTCCCCCAAAGAAATAGATAGTGCAATTTCACCAATTACACTCATTTCCAGATTGATCAACCAATTACTCCGTCAAGCAAACATGTCAATCCGTATAACTATACCTAATTACACTCACATATGATTATATGGTGATATTCTAGACAAGCCCTTAAATGTATGATGTTTAGCGTGTATTGTTACTTTCTTATGATATATTGTTGAAATATTGCAATCGCCTCGTTCTTTAACGTTTCGTACCAAGAGTTTCCTTTCCTGATTTTGGATAGTGTTTTACCACTAACATCTAATGTTTAAGTGTTCCGTTGTTTGCTTCTATATTGACTTTTATATTCTATTTGATTTGGATTAAAGAGAAGGGCACGCAAGAAGCTGGTAAATTTCATGGATGGTTATCCGACTAGTTTTTATTATACTGATTTTATTCTAATTAATCATTATTCTTGAGACACTGTCTTCCAAAAAAATGTAAGAAGTTATTAGTAACTGGAAGTTGTAAAGAGTTTTTCTTAGCAAGAGTAGTCTTGCTTATTCCTTCCATACCTTGAACGAAATCCTATCTCATCCAAAAAAAAAAAAAAAAAAAAAATCCTTCCTCTTCCTGCTTCTACATTGTATATCAAAAGCTCGAATACGGAAAATTAGGAAAGGGTTATACTAGTATTTAGATATGCTGGCAGCCCTTAATCAAAGTTTTCTCCATCCCAGTCAAAGCTCATATTAAGCATAACAAGCATAGCACCCCTAAAAAACATCTTGAACAAGAACAAGTGAGTTAACCTATCAATTTGATCATGAAAGAAACTAGCTAGATAAAGTAGAGTCAGTAAGAAGTAAGAACAGCCATGGATTGAAGGTTGATTCAAAGGCCAGCCTAGAATAGAGGATGAGATAGCACCTTGCAAAACCAAGCTTGTTTGTGCTCATATTACACGTTTATAAAAAATGAGTTGCTCCTTTGAAGACTACTAGGTTGTAAGAAAACTGTTCCCCTGACCAGGGGCGGAGCCAAGGAACACGTGGTAGATTATCCACGAGGCCAGGTACCTCCAAAGAAATGGATATAAACACTTACCTTGTTACAAAGTTAGTACAGCCACTCAATAACCGCTTTTTCCTTTGAATTCATTGCCAAACAATCCCACTGTGTTCAGTAAGCAGAAAAATATATCACATTAGGCTAAAGGCTTCATTCCCTACATCTTAGGGCAATCCGGTTAGGAACCTGATACCCTATTCTCATACGCAATACGCAGGCCAGGCCTATGTACAGAGTTTAAGGTCACATAACCAAACCATAAATAAATTACATTTATAAGTTGCCCATAACTCACTGAGTACGAATATATAATCAATTCCATTATAGGGGTCCATTTGACCCTTTTAAACTATTAATTGAACTTATTAAAACGATGTCTAATATTTCAAGTTTTACCGTCAAAATATATTTAAACACACGTAATAAATTAAAATAATGGATTAAGATCATTACCTAAATGTTACGGGGTGAAAATTCTATTTTTTTCCGGCTATTTTCTCATTTTCTGGTATTTTCTTCGCCCGCGTTCGCGTTTCTGTTCTTAATGTTTCTGTGCCTTTCGTCACCGACCTCATTTCTTATTTTTGTCTTTTTCTTCTTTTTTTTTTCTTTTCTATTATTTTATTTTCTTTTCGTGATAAAAATTAAAACGGTACCTTACGATATTTGAAATAATTCCAACTTTTGCATACAAGTTATACAAAATATATGTAGCACACTCGCGAAGGCGGATCTCAAATCGGGTTCCCGAAACTCAATGCGAATTTAAATAAAAAAAGTCAAATTATTTAACTTTCGGCATTTTAGCGGAAACTAGCCGAACAACATCGAAATTCACTTTCGAAAAATCACAAAAGTCACAAATAATCATACGAACCTAACGGCGCTTTCGGATTTCGAATCGGAGCTCATTCGCCAAAACCGAGCTCGAAAATCTCTTTTTAATATTTATCGACAATAAAAACTGAAACCTTCTTCCGATGCCTACCAAACGAGGTCTGATTTAGCTCAAATTTTACAGACAGGTCCTAATCACTACTAAAAAAACTGTCTTTTTCGACCGCCCAATCGGTCGAAATACGGTCGACACGTCGACCGCATTTCTACCGATTGTGGTGGTCGACCCAAATATGGTCGAAAATATCCCTTCGACCGAGTTCGATCGAATTTCGGTCGAAGAACATGGACTAAAGTGACATGTTCTTCGACCGAAATTCGGTCGAACAAAATTTCGACCGAAATTCGGTCGAAAGGCTGGTAATTTTTTTTGACCAACTATCGACCGAAAGTCGGTCGAAAACCGGTAAAAACTTGCAACATAAAATCTGAAATTAGCCCTACACCACCTGTAAATTCAGCAACACGCAGAAAAACCAGACAAAACACATTCATAAACGATATTCAAACAAGGCTAACAAAGCCAAACAATAGAAAGGAGTCTTTCAACATTAGTTCAAGTGTTACAATAATCAAAGAAACTTAACAAACAGTTTAAAGTTCAACAATCACTACTACTGGCTAGAAGCCGAACTAGACTCGGCATCAGACTCAGACGGCGAATGGTGGCGACGTCTGCTCTTGCTCTTTCCCTTTCCCGAACTATCACGCTTTCCTTTGCCTTTTTTTTGGTTCCTGAGGAGCTGTTGCATCATTTCATGCATTTCTCTTTGATGAGCCTCCTGTGCTAAGCGCATAGCTTCATTTTGTCTTTTCAGCTCTTCAATCTCCTGTTCCATCCGAGTCATTTTTTCAGGAGTTACATAGCTTGAAGGCTTAGTAGAACACGAGCCCAAATAGTTCGATTTATGTTTGCCAGATAAATACAGAGTTGCAAGGCCATACGCGGACCCCTTCTTCACCCCTCCGACCGCTTCCAACCATAAATTGGTTTCTTACTCGAGCGTTAGCGGTGCTGGGGTACTGCTTCCGCATTCAGATTGTTGAGTCGAGGTCCAGTCCTCAACGGCCTTTGTAGCTCTTTCCTGAAAAACAGAAATATATCAACGGTACAAATATGAAGTATAAACATTGAAGGAATGGCACGAAAAAAGTTTGAATTTAATAACTTTCCCAGATCTCTTTTGTGCGAGGCTCGACCCAGGCTTCTCCGCCCTTCTTATCTTTCTTGATATGTCGGATCTTGTGCATTTCAGAGAGTGGAATAGTCCGACTTTCTTGCTTTTCCTACAAATTAAAGAAGAGAACAAGTTAGATAAAACATAAACTATTATAGTAATTCTTATAAATTAAATTACTTTACCAAGCGCATCTTCTGCGTCGCAGCACTAACTGAGCCACTGGTATGCAGCGATCCACCCTTACTTGATGCCCGCGCTTTCTTCCCTTGTTCTCTCTTCTTCTGAAATTCGGGACTATCCCAATATTGCTGCAGCTCTGTCCATTGATGATCATAGAGGAAGCCGGGCATTTTCCTTTTTTTGCGCGCATTATACATTGCGTTCTTGAATAACTCCCCGCATTTTCTGGGAAAGTTAGAATGGACTTTATAGTCCAGAGCCGGATGCCACTTACACTGAACCTGCAATATTCATCAAAATATTTTATTTAAACATAATCATTAAAAAAACCTGCAATTAGTGATAAACCGTATGCATATTTATCACATCAAAAGCCTGCATTATCTGTTGCTTTACTTGATGGGGCACAGCGCCCCAGGATGGCCACGATTCTTTCCATTGAGATTTCATGCATTTCGTCACCACAGGAGTAGCATCAGTGTTGGGGCAAAAGCTACATAAAAAAATAGAAGGGTTAATAGAAATACTAACATTTAAAAACTTACTACTAAATAGATAAGAACTTCAAAAATAATATACTTACCTGTTATCTCCCTCGGGATAAATAATCAACCGCCCGTCTTCCCATGTGCCAGGCTCACCGATGTAATAGGGCGATCTTGGATCATAGTAAGGAATCTCCTGCTGTACCGAAGGGCAGGTAGGGCTAGATGGGTCGGAAGGTGGCTGAGTCGACCCAGACGGACTAGTGGACTGTGTGGGATCGCTGACACGACCCGAAATCCGGTTAGGCCGTGCGGGCACCCGACATCCTCCCCTAGACCCGTCGGGCGAACCCTTGCCAATTAAATTAGAAAAATAAATATAACAATTCATAAATAAGGACAAGACTTAAAAAAAAATACGAACATACTGATATCTCTGAGCGGTATAAACGAAATTACAACTGACTACCCACATACTAGGTTTAGGGCTATCCAGACTAGACATCTAAGAGTACAAAAAAAGACAGATACCTCCTGAAGGGAGCAAATGCAACTGAAATGATAACCAATAAACTGGTGGCCATCCGGAATAAAAGCTGGCTCACCCTGACAGCTGAAGTCGTCTTCGCTCCTTCACAACGTGGCGAACTCAATCTTGGAGCGAACCTGCCGAAACGAAATAGATAGACAAAAACAAACAACAAACAAGGGTGAGTCAAAAGGACTCAATAAGTGGGGCAGACTAGCCACCTCAAGGAATAGGATAGCTAGCCAGGGAGAAGAAACAGATAAACAAAATTCCTCTTATTTAAATTATAAAAAGGCAGAGCCAGACAATAACTAGAAACACGTATAGGATGACAAACTCATCAACAACCCGGAATATAAGATAACCAAAACATATAGGTATCCCGAACACATCAACAATCAGAAATACATCCTGTTGCGGCGTGCAACCCGATCCATATATTCATCCTGTTGCGGCGTGCAACCCGATCCATATATTCATCATGTTGCGGCTTGCAACCCTATCCATATATTTATACCGTTGCGGCGTGCAACCCGATCCCCGCAACTCAGAATACGAGCCAGAAATACGTAGGCAAACTGAAATATGTCCACTATATGGTATACATACCACATACACAAAATACAGCATGGTAGCCACACAATAGTCAGCACGTGGTGCAATGAAATGGGATGAATGCAGTATGATGCAATGGTGTCGCATGTGCCAAATAGATGGAGCGGAATCCTCCTGCTCCGAGGGCGGAATCCAATCCTCCTGCTCCGAGGGCGGAATCCTCCTACCCTCAATATGATGCAATGGAGCGGAATCCTCCTGCTCCGAGGGCGGAATCCTCCTACCCTCAATATTATGCAATGTGCATACGAATGCAACATGATGCAATAATAACCCATCACCAGCGTGGGACTCTCATCGACAACTGGAAAGTATATACCAACTCACAGCCAAAGTACCATGCTCAGATCCTCAATGCAATACCCATAACAGGACATAACATATAGTATATAATGTAAATTCAAAGATAAGACGTAATGAGTACGCCTATCGGCAGCTACACACGTAAGGAACACGTGGTAGAAAATTCACGAGGCCAGGTGCCTCCAAAGAAATGGATATAAAGACTTACCTCTTCCAAAAGTTAGCTCTGCTAATCAACAACCGCTTTATCCTTTGGTTTCCTTGCCAAACGATCCCACTCTATTCAATAAACAGAAAAATATATCAAATTAGGCTAAAGGCTTCATTCCTCACATCTTAGGGCAATCCGATTAGGAACCTGATACCCTATGCGCACACGCAATACGCAGGCCAGGCCTATATACAGAGTTTATGGTCACATAACCAAACCCTAAATAAATTACATTTATAAGTTGCCCATAACTCCCTGAGTACGAATATATAATCAATTTCACTATCGGGGTCCATTTGACCCTTTAAACTATCAATTTACATCATTAGGGCGATGTCTAAGATCCCTATTTTTACCGTAAAAATATATTCAAACACACGTAATAAACTCAAATAATATATTAGGATCATTACCTGAATGTTTCAGGGTGAAAATTCTACTTTTCTCCGGCCCCTTTTCTCATTTTCTGGCATTTTTCCCTCACTGACGTTTTTTTCATTGTTCTCTGCTTCTCCATCACTTTTCATTCTGTTTTTCCGTACTTAGCTACTTAAAGTAGCATATATGAATATATGCCACCGCCATTATTTTGACTTTTTGTCTTTTTTTTTTCCTTTATTTTATTTTCTTTTCCTAACGAAAATTAAAACTGTGCCCTACGATATTCGAAATAATTCCAACTTTTGCACAGCAGTTATACAAAATATATGTAACATACTCGCGATGGCGGATCTCAAATCAGACTCCCGAAACTCAAGATGCGAATTTAGATAAAAAGAAGTCAAATTATTTAACTTTCGGCATTTTAGCGGAAACTAGCCGAACAACCTCGAAATTCACTTCGAAAGTTTACAAAAGTCACAAATAATCATACGAACTAACGGCGCTTTCGGATCTCGAATCGGAGCTCATTCGGCAAAACCGAGCTCGAAAATCTCTTTTTAATATTTATTGCCAATAAAACCTGAAACCTTCTTCCGATGCCTACCAAACGAGGTCTGATTTAGCTCAAATTTTACAGACAGGTCCTAATGGACATTACAAATATTTTAAAATTATCGGCACGCCAATCGGAATTCTATCTTCCGAAACGACTAGCCGAGGTCGTTTCAATCGCCTAGTCTGGGAACGCCCTGGGATGGACAGGCCTGGGTCTCAGTCATGTCATAACTACTGAAGTTATGCCGCCAACCAGGATGGCCCTGAGACATGCCAGGTGGCCTGAAAAAATCTGGATTGTATCCGGCAAATGATCCTGTAGGAAGCGAATGCAGCACCTGAGACATGCCGGGCGGCCTGAAAAAATCTGGACTGTATCCTGCAGGTGCTCCTGTAGGAAGGTGATGCGGCACCTGAGAGGTAGGAGTGTCCTGTGCCGGCTCACCTGAAGGCTCACCTGCCTTTTTAGGCCCCCTCCTTCTTGTAAACACTTTCTTCATACCTGTTAATACATTCACATTACTTAAGGAACAAGTAAATATGTAACATACTACCACATTCCTTGCACAAAAATTAGGCGGGTTAAATAGATTAAATAAACATATTCATTGCACAAAAATAAGAATACAAATATCTTCTTATGTTTATAATTATATAAGTACATTAAACTAGCCTATTAAAAAAACAAAACATCAAAGTACATATAAGGTCAATCAGCATCATCAGCCAATTCTTCTTCCTCATCCTCATCGTTAACTTCTTCTTCATCTGTATATTCATCATCATCATTTGCCCTTGAAGCTCCTTCTCCAAAATTAACTGGGTTTTTTCCTCGACTAGCTACAGATGCATCTAACTGCTCATGTATGCCATCAATATGTTGCAACTGGTCAGCTAGTTCATTGTCCGCTATCAATGGAATGGTTGAGACCTTGTTCTGGTATGCAACATCTAAAAGATCAGGGACTTCAACTAATCCCACCGGTTTTCCTTTTATAACTGCCCACCAATGGGCTTTGGCCTTTGATCTTGCTGGGTTCTTTGTCTGAGGGTAAGGAACAAACCACACTTGCTTTACTTTCTGGGCAATGATGAAAAGATCATAGTGTCCATATGACCTTTTGTGATTAACCTCGACTAACGTAGAAGACGAGTCTACCCTCGTACCTCTGTTACTGGGATCAAACCACTTGCACAGGAAAAGAACCAATTTCTTATGAGGCTAACCGACACTATACTCTACCTCTAACATCTCCTCAAAATAAAAGTTACTAAGATATGGAAGCTTACCTCTCGAAAGGGTACATCCATCTGCAGTGCACCGGGCCTCCTAGCCGAGCCTCTTCAGCGAGGTGAATCGGAATATGCTCCATCACGTTAAAGAACCCGGGGGGAAAGATCTTTGTCAGCTTAGTGGCGACTACAGGAAAGTTCTGTTCCAACAAGTTAAGATTCTCTTCCTTCAATGTCTTACTGCAAAGCTCTTTAAAAAATAGGCTCGTCTCTGTTAGCGGTTTCAAAACCTTATCAGGCAAGCCATTGAATGCAATTGGGAGCATGAATATGTGACAGTCGTGGCTTTTCATGTGATGCAGTTTCCCAACAGTAATATCAACACACCTTTCTAGGTTTGAAGCATAACCATCAGGCATCCTCAAATTACTCACCCATTCACAAATCATCCTTCTCTCATCCTCATCGAATGTATAACAAGCCTTTGGCAGGAAAATGTTGTTGCCTTCGTGGACTACCTGTAACTCAGGTCGCCTACAAAGTAGCTGTAGGTCCAACCGTGCCTTCAAGTTGTCCTTTGTCTTGTTCCGGACATCCATCACAGTATTAAGGATGGCCTCGAAAAAATTCTTCTCAATATGCATTGGATCCAGATTATGGCGAAGAAGATTATCCTTCCAGTAAGGCAACTCCCAGAAAATGCTCTGTTTAGTCCAATTATGTTCAACCCCATAACCAGGTGCTTTAGATGGCAGTTGTTCAGTTACCTTAGGAAGCTCCTTGACCCTGTCCCATATCTCTATGCTTGATAACCTTCGCGGAGGCTCCTAAAAATCAACCTGATTCTTCCTAAATGCACTAGTGTTATTCCTGAAAGGATGGTCCATTGGCAAGAATTGACGACAACAGTCGAACCATGTGCATTTACCTCTATATTTCAAAGTGAAGGCTTTTGTATCTTCCATACAGTAAGGGCAAGAGAGCTTACCTGCTGTGGACCACCCAGACAACATCCCATAAGCTGGAAAGTCATTTATAGTCCACATCAAAGAAGCACGCATTTGGAAGTTCTGTTTCGTTGATATATCATAAGTCTCAACTCCTTCATGCCAAAGTATATGCAACTCATCAAGAAAAGGCTGCAAATATACATCAATAGAGGCTTTCGGGTTATGTGAACCCGGTATTATACAATTCAAAAACAGATAAGGACTGGTCATGCACATTCCAGGAGGCAGGTTGTAAGGAGTGACAAATACGGGCCAACAAGAATAGGGCGTAGAGGAGACATCAAAAGGGGTGAACCCATCAGAACATAGACCCAACCTTACATTCCTTGGCTCACTAGCAAATGCCGGATACACTTGATCAAAGTGTTTCCATGCCTCCCCATCAGATGGATGGGATAGAATACCCGGCTGCTTGGTACGGTCATGATGCCATCTCATGTGTGGAGCAGAACTCATCGAAGCATACAACCTCTTTAACCGTGGTATAAGGGGCAAGTAATGCATCCACTTAACAGGCTTCGGCTTCTTTTTAGGATTTTGCTCAGGCTTGTACCGAGGCTCCTCACAAAATCTACATGTCTGCAGGTCTGCATCATCCTTATAATACAACATGCAACCATTAACACAACAATGAATCTTCTCTGAAGAAAGCCCCAATGAGGAAACCAACTTCTTAGTGTAGTAATAAGTAGTTGGTAAGGCCATATTTGTCGGATTTAGTTCATTTATAAGGGCAATGATGGAATCCATAACAGCTTGAGAAATACTAAAATCTGATATGATACTCATCAATCTAACAGCAACCAACAACTGGGAATGCACCGAGCCCTCATAAAATGGACGACTTGTTTCCTCCAACCGTTCATAGAATTGATTTGCCTCGGCATTGGGAATGTGCTCAATGTTTGGCTGTGATGTATCCGGCTGAAGGGGATCATTAGCCGGGTACATCCCAAAAGCATCATTCACTATATCTTCCATTCTATACCCGACTGCTTGGTCTGGTTCCACAACCGGAGAACTCCTAGCGCCATGAATATTTTTAAGATTTTGAAGTTGCTGCTGCAAGTCCCAAGGCTCTCCATGATTATACCAAACGTAATAATTTGGCATAAACCCCTTCTTATACAGATGTAACTCGACATTCTCCAAATCTTGTATCTTTACACATTCGCATTTTTCACATGGACATCTAATTTTGCCATGCCTTAAATAATCGTCTGTGTTGCGGGCTATATCAAGAAATTCCATAACACCCGCTACAAACGAAGGCCTCAACCCCCGCCGCTCGGGAAAGTTTCTATTATCCATCCACAAACGACGTCGATTAATGTCCATATCTACAAAAACATTGCAAGATTGAGAAACAATATGTATGATTTTTTATAATATTTTGCCACTTTTTTGTAATCACTATAGCAAGATTAATGTCGTCGGGTTTGTTAATGCTCGCAACTTGTTTGATGAAATGCCCCAAACAAACAATATTTTGTAATAACACCCTATTAATTACTATTATCAAAGCAATTCAAACCAACAAAAGCTTATTCATTTTAGGCATAACATGTTCATCTTCTCAACAATACCAAGGCAACAACACATTCCAAACAACACTACCAAACAATTCCAACAAACCCAACAACTACAACAATCTCAAACAACACAAACCTAACTTTATAATAGCTAACAACACCAAACAAGTTCTTCAACATCAACAATAACTACAATAAAGTGTGCTAACTAATAATTAACTACCTATGCAACATTATAGGCCAAAGTTAAAAAATAATTAAATACATAATTAAATTCGGATTTAATAAAAATAAAAAAAACCTTACCTCGAGGTTGATTTATGCTCCAATAGCACCTACTAATGATTTTCCACTAGTTATATGCTTCAAAACTACAAAAAAATTGAGTTAAAAAGTTAGGGTTTAAGTTTTACAAAGTAATTAAAATAACCCTAAAATTAAGAATTTACCTTGAATTTCTTGTTATAGGTAGTGTTTAGAAGGGTAGAATATGTTTGATTTTTGATTTTGGGGGTGGGTTATGGTGGTTTTCGGGTATAGACGTTTGGGGGAGTGTTTAGAGAGATTTTTTGATTTTGGGGAAGAAGATAGAAATGGAGAAGAAGGGGTTCTGCTGAAAATATAACGGGTAGGTCGACCGACCTATCGACCGAAGTACAAAAAAAATTTTTGTTCGACCGATTTTGAGTAAGTTAACTGCTCGACCAAAAATCGGTCGAAATAGCTGTTCGACCGATTTTCGGTAGAACACTGGTAGTCGAAAAAGACAGTTTTTTTAGTAGTGAATGGACATTACGAATATTTTTAAATTATCGACACACCAATCGGAGTCCTAACTTCCTAAACGACTGACCGAAGTCGTTTCATAATGTACAACATACCATTATAAAGTGCCATATGGAGGCACAGTTGTTCTACCATAATTGAAAAGCATCCACAAACCAGTGTACGTCATTTGGTTGCAAGTAAATTACATCAGAAACATAGAAACAAAACATAATATCTTGGAGGGAGGCACACCAAAATAAACCAAAATTAACATACAATAAAGCTAAATTGTCTCGGTCTTCGGAAAAACATTACAGACTTGAAAGTTGTCGCCCAAGACAGTCTTGAGTGAGTAAAAGCTTGGAACAAATCTAGTCGCTGCTCCGCCACCCCCATAAACTCTGACCCTTCTAAACCGCCTCTCTGTCGGGTTGTAAGAAACTAGTAGTTGTTTTCCACGTCCACTTTGCATCAATATTTCTCCATCTTTCCAAATTACTATTGGTTTAATATCGCAAGAGATACAAGGCGGAATAAACCCCATCATACTTAAGTAATAACATATAGTCCAAGATTCACAAACTCCATACTCTTTCATCATCCATATACCAAAAGAGTAACGGCTTTGATAGCTGACAGTATCAATATAACACAGACAGTTCCTCAACTCTATAAGTTGCGAGGGATGGAGTCTGTTTTCCATTCCAGGTGGAGGTGACATGGTCGTCACCTTTTCTGTCCCGATATCAAAGGAATAAATACTGGCCCCTTTTGCCGATTGTTCACCATACATCCAATTAAGACAACCATTCACATTTACACCGCCAAATGATTCATTCCGGGGGTTTGGAGCTTTGCCCACATTTCTCCATTGATTATCGACTCCAAGAGTGTAAACCTCCAAATTAGATACCTATGGCAGACAACGAAAATTTCTACATACTGATCTCAACACTTTATACCGTCCACTAAAGCAAAATCCAAAAATAACACGACGAACTCTTATGTCCCATTCGGGCAAATTAAGCTTGAAATACTCGCACAAAAGAGGATTGCTAACGTAAACCGAATGATCTTTAGCATACATATTACCGTTCAACAAACAAACGAACCCATTACAAGAACCAATCAATTTCAACTTTGGTTTAACAAAAACATCACCAAAATTAACTGTAGTAGGGCGCAACATAACGGGTCTGTTTTGGGGGTCAGAGTCATAATCATAATGAGCATTGAGTTCAAGAATTGACGAGACAGAGTCCTTAACAGAAAGCAAAAGGCAGGGAAAAGGTGATGATCTTGAGTGATACATCTTAGCAAATAAAGGATCAGATAATAACTATACCAGGGTTTGCAAACGCACTTACTTTGCAAAATTGACTTGACTGGCAATCTCGAAAGAATTTCCACCATAATCACCCTAGGAAGGTCCATAATCTCGACGTCTTTATGAGAGGTTCTTCTTCGTTTGGAAGCACTCTTAACTTCACTAAAACAACTGGTTTCATGGTCCATGGCTGATGGCTACCAAATAGCGAGTTGTGAGGGCTTTAAATTACTCCGATAAAGATTCAAAATTAGCTTTCGAAAACATAAGGAGAAAGAAGAAAGGTTTTACTGGCATGCTTTTGGACATAAATTTGGTTGAAATTTGAATAACTAAATTTTAAAAGTTGAATTGAAAACAATTTTTAAAAGTTGATGTTTTGAGAGAGATCTCTCAAAAATTATTTTGAACTGATTTTTGAATTTCAAAAAATGTTTCTTCAAAAATGGTGCAAAACGGTTACATGTTATAAATAGCGCCTCACCAAAATAATACTCATGGTTAACTAGCAATAATATCAACGGGACATTAAAATAAGGTAATTTACAAGAGCAAAAAGAGTAAGATGACATCAAGATTTTAACGTAGAAAATTTTTCTAAACAAAAAAAAAATTATGATCTTAGAGAAGTAAATAATTTCACTATAATAAAGAATTTTACACTGTGTAGTATCAAGTATGATAGTGAAAATACTACTTGGAAAAGGAAAAAAAATCAATGTCCAAACCGAATTTTTTAACCAAACCAACATATGAAACATTTGTACTACAAAGCTATGTCTTCACATATTCATAATCATTACCTAGGATGCATTGTGTGTTTACAAAGAATTTCTTTACATTTAAGGTAAATTAACCATTAATATCACAAGAGATACCATGTGGAATAAAACCCTCCAAACTTAAGTGACGACATTTAGTCCAAGATTCAGAAATCCCATACTCTTTTATCATCCATACACCAAAACAATAACGTCTTTCGTGGACGTTGAAGACAGTGTCAATATAACACAGACAATTCCTCAACTCTGCAAGCGGCGAGAAAGGGTATCTGTTAAAGGAAAATGTTAATGGAAGTTAGGGTTCTCATATGAGAACAGAGAGAGAAAGCAAGTAAGAGTCGGCTGAGTTTGTGGAAAATATCTTTCGTGGGCCTGTTATTGCTGCTGTGACAGTATTTATACTTGGCCCATACCCGCATACAAGTCAGATGGTACCCAGTCCAAAACATAGACTAAACTACTGCTAATTCTAATAGACACTCACTATACAAGAAATAATGGCTTGCCCTTTTTATATTTAGGCTGCCTGTATACATTAAATATAAACCAGTCCTACACTAACTTATATTGTTCTTCTTATCCTCAACACCCCCCTCAAGTTGGAGGGTGGGAGAACCCCCAACTTGGGAAGGAAGGAGCGATGCAGACCACCAATCAACGGCTTTGTTAACACATCAGCCAACTGGTTGCTAGTACGAATATGCTGCAAACTGACCACACCTTCAAGGTACTTCTCACGGACAAAGTGACAATCGAGCTCAATGTGTTTTGTGCGCTCGTAGAACACTGGATTTCGGGCTATATGTAAAGTAGCCTGGCTATCACAGTAAACATCAACAGGAGTGAGATTGAGAACACCAAAATCAGACAGTAAACGCAGCAACCAAGTTGTTTCAGCTGTGACTTTACTCAATGCTCTATATTCTGCCTCAGCAGAAGAAAGGGAAACAACCGGTTGTTTCTTAGACTTCCAAGCAATTGGACTGCCACCCAGAAAAATATAGAAGCTAGTGACAGACCTGCGAGTGTCTGGGCAAGCTGCCCAGTCACTATCAGAGAAGGCAGACAGTGAAAAATCAGGAGAAGCATTAAAAAATATCCCATAATCAAAGGTGCCTTTCAAGTATCTGAGAACATGAAGAGCAGCCTGCATATGGGGAAGCCGAGGGCACTTCAGAAATTGGCTTAAATGTTGCACTGTGAACGCAAGGTCTGGGCGTGTGTGAACCAAAAAATTCAGCTTACCAATGAGGCTTCTATATACATCAGGCTGGTCAAGAGGAAGCCCAAAGCCAGACCTCAACTTTATTGAAGTATCCAAAGGACTCATAACAGGAGAAACTTTGTCACAAGAGAACTCCTTCAAAAGATCAGCGGTAAATTTCCTTTGAGACAGATGTACACCAGAAGAAAGATAGGTGACTTCAATACCCAAAAAGTAATTGAGAAAGCCCAGATCCTTTATCTTGAATTGCTCATCAAGAAATGCTTTCAACAGGCTGATTTCAGTAGTATCATTCCCCGTAAGAATGATGTGATCGACATATACAGCAAGCAAAACCATGGACTGATTGTGGCATTTAACAAATAAAGAATAGTCATTCAAAGAATGGATATAACCCCGAGACTGAAGGGCCTCGAACAGCTTGACATACCATTGTCTGGATGCCTGCCGTAATCCATATAATGATTTCTGCAGCTTGCAGACAAGAGGAGGTGCAGATTTGGAAGATGAAGGAGGTAAATCAACTGAGAGGCCAGGGGGTAATTTCATGCAGACATCCTCAAACAAATCACCGTGGAGGAATGCATTATTAACATCTAATTGATACAAAGACCATTTTCTTTTAACAGCAACAGCAATTAAAGTTTTAACGGTATTCATCTTAACTACCGGAGAAAAAGTCTCATTAAAGTCGACCCCAGCCACCTGTGTATCACCCCGTACTACCAATCTAGCTTTATATCTTTCAATGGACCCGTCAGCTTTGTATTTCACCTTATACACCCATTTACACCCAATAGGTTTCTTACCCTTGGGTAATGGAACAATCTGCCATGTATTATTAGCCTCCAAGGCCTCAAATTCCTTCCTCATGGCCTCTTGCCATGCTGGAATATGAGCTGCTTGAGAATATGTTCGAGGTTCAAACGCAGCAGTCAAACAAGCAGGTGACACATTATGAATTAAAGAACTGGAGCATGCAGAAGATGAGGAAGGATTACCTGGTAAAGAACATATATACTGATCCAGGTAGGCAGGCCTAGAATGAGTCCGTGAAGACCTCCGCATAGTAGGAATAACCTCAGAAGTACTTGTGGGAGGCATAGATGCAGAGGGAGATGGAAAATGAGATGAGTTGGGAGGTGAAAAAGGAACAATAGGAGGAGAGGCAGGTGAAACAGAAGGAGAAGCTATTGAAGTAGGAGTGGCAGGAAAGGATTGAGGAGGATGCAAAGGTTCAAAATCCATGGACAAATCTGGTATGGGAGAAGACAATAAAAAATCCAAGGAAGTTGAAGAGAAAGGAAAAACTGATTCATTAAAAATGACATCTCTGGAGATGAAAATTTGTTTGGTGAGAAGGTTAAGCAATTTGTATCCTTTTTTAGCAAATGGATAGCCAAGAAACACACAGGGTATGGCTCTAGGTTGCAATTTATCTCTGCGGCATTTAGGAACTGTGGAAAAACCGAGACAACCAAAGGATTTTAGATGTGAGTAAGAAGGGGGAGAACCAAACAGTTTCTCAAAAGGGGAGATATTGTTGAGAACTTGGCTTGGAAATCTGTTTATAAGGTAAGTGGCAGTTAAAAGACATTCCCCCCAATACTTGATAGGCAGTTTAGAATGAAATAGTATAGCCCTAGAAGTTTCAAGTAAGTGTTTGTGCTTTCTTTCCACCACGCCATTTTGTTGGGGTGTGTGAGAACAGAAAGTCTGATGAATGATCCCTAACTCAGCAAAATAAGAAATAGCAACATTAGAACCCCCTAGTTCTAAGGCATTATCACTTCTCACAATTTTAACAGGAAGCTGGAATTGAGTAGACACCATAGAGATGAATGATTTTAGTAAAGTAAAAGCGTTGCTCTTGGACCCCATGAGATAGGTCCAAGTGGTTCTAGTACAATCATCTACAATAGTTAAGAAATACTTGTAACCATTGTAAGTTGGGGTATGATAAGGCCCCCATGTGTCAACATGCACAAGCTGAAAAGGGGAAGTGGTATGTGAAGAACTGTCTGGGAAGGGGAGTCTCTGTTGTCGAGCAAGTGGACAAATAGGACAATCAAAATCTTGCTTAGATGATAATGATGGAGAAATAGAAGACACACATTTCATTCTCCTAAATGGTAAATGGCCAAGTCTCTGGTGCCAAAGCAAATTCATTTTATTCACACAATGGATGGACTGTACATTATTTATATTACAAGATGGTCTATCAGGAGAAGTGGAAACAGGCATAGCAGAAGTAGAAACAGACATAGTGGAACAAGAAATAGGCACAGCAACAGAGTCACAATAGCTGATAGGAGGAGAATGGCTGCCGAGAAACTTGTACAGCCCATTTTCTAGTTTACCAAGCACCAGTGGCTTCTTCATAGAAGGGCCCTGGACAATACAAGAATCTGAGTTGAAAAGGACTGCACATTTGAGTTGTTTAGTCAATTGATGCACAGATATTAGATTATATTGGAAACTAGGCAAATAAAGAACATGTTGTAATGTTAATGTAGGTGACAATATGACAGAACCAAGATTGGTGACTTTGGCCTTATATCCATTTGGTAAAGTGACTAACAGATGAGTAGATAATGGCTTTATATCTGAGAGTAAAGAGAGGTATGAAGTCATATGGTCAGTAGCTCCAGAATCAATTATCCAAAATGCTCGACCTAAACTAGATGACATGCATGCATTAGACCCCTGACATAAACCAACAGACTTACCAGCAAGGTTAGCGGAACTCACAACCTCAGACGGATCAGCAGATGCATTAGAAAGAGTTGTCTGTTGGAGAAGAGAGAGGAGCTGACTGTATTGCTCCTTGGTAAGACCAGGGACATGATATCCAGAATCAGAATTAGACACTGAAGGTCCCCGAAGGAGGGACACCAGGTTGTGGAGACTCCACATGAAATGATGCATTAGCAGCAGCTCTCTTGGGTTTATTATAATCATATTCTGACTGATGACTATTAGCAGCTTTTCTTTTATGACAAAACTCAATAGTGTGGCCTTGTTTCTTACAATAGTTGCAATAGAAGGGCCTCCTTTGATTTGAATTCTGATTAAAGTTGACTCGCTGATTATAACCCTGAGAAGGGGAACCCTGAGATGGATACCCTTGAGAATACCCTCTCTTGTCAGACCTCTGAAGGTTTGAACCAGTCCTGGAATTATTGAAACTACTAGCTGGACTCCCTGACGAGGATTTACTGTTGACAAAACCATTGGAAGCAAAGAAGGAAGCTGAATCTGAAGGATGGTAACTTCCAGGCTGAACTTGCCTCTGCTTCTCATCAGAAATGAGCATGCTATATACCTTACTTATTGAAGGGAGAGGAGACATCATAAGTATGTTGCTCCTCACTCCCACATAGGCCTCATTGAGTCCCATTAAGAACTAATAAAGCCTCTGATCCTCTTCAAATTTATGAAAAGCTTTCTTAGCACCACAAGTACAATTTATGGAGTGATTACGATTGATAAGAGAAATTTCATCCCACAAGATCTTAATTTTGTTGAAGTAACTTGCAATGTCTAGGGAGCCTTGGGAAATTGAGGCCAATTCTTTCTTGAGTTCGAACACTCTCACACCACTTTCCTCACCATATCTATCTTCAAGCTCGACCCATACTTCCTCAGCTGTTTCAGCATAGATGACACTATCAGAGATTTCCTTGGAGAGTGAGTTGAGCAGCCACGAGGTGACTATGTCATTCACTCTCTCCCATTGCCGAAGGATAGGGGAATCATCTGAAGGTTTGGGACATGAACCGTCTATAAACCCTATCTTATTTCTACCAGACAAGGCTCGCAACACATTTCGCCTCCATCCACTATACCCTATCCCTCTAAAGACGCTGGAAACTAGCGAAATACCAGGAACATCAGAGTGTTGAATGAAAAGAGGATCATTAATGTCCACTACGGAGGATTGACCAGACGATTGGCTAGTTTGCCCCAGGTTAGGATTATGAGGCGCCATGTAAAATGATTTCAGAATACAATTGATTTCAGAATGCTACAGTCTAACACTTCACAAATAGAAAGCCTAGAATATGGATGTAAGAAAGATGAGATTAGAACAAGTTTACCAACACTCTTTGTGATTCAAAGAGTAAAATTGATCTCTAGTACTCGAGAGCTAGAATCGATCTTCGATCCGCCGTGAATCAGAACCGTAGTTATCTCCTCCGACGAAAGCACCACCAAAAATTGATAAAATCACCAATAAACCAGCAATCCAGAACAACTGATGAAATTCCTCGTGTGAAATACTGAAGGAACGGCTGGAATCCCAAAAATGTCACCGGAAAGTGAGAAATCCGGCGAGAGAATGAACCGTCAATACTAAAAAAAATACCCAAATCCGTCGAGGGTAGTATCGGACTTATCACCGGAGCAGGATCTACCGGAATATGTGCTCTGATACCATGTTAACTTGCTGAGATTAAAGGAAAATGTTAATGGAAGTTAGGGTTCTCATATGAGATCAGAGAGAGAAAGCAAGTAAGAGTCGGCTGAGTTTGTGGAAAATATCTTTCGTGGGCCTGTTATTGCTGCTGTGACAGTATTTATACTTGGCCCATACCCGCATACAAGTCGGATGGTACCCAGTCCAAAACATAGACTAAAGTACTGCTAATTCTAATAGACACTCACTATACAAGAAATAATGGCTTGCCCTTTTTATATTTAGGCTGCCTGTATACATTAAATATAAACCAGTCCTACACTAACTTATATTGTTCTTCTTATCCTCAACAGTATCTTCCTTTCAAACCAGGTGGGGGTGGCACAGTCTTCACCTTTTCTTTCCCAATATCAAAGGAGTAAACTGTATTGTCCATTATGTCTTCATCCATCCAATGAAGAGAACCATTGACATTAACACCGCCTAATGATTCGTCCTGAGGGTACCGAGCTTTGCCCACATTTCTCCATTTATTATCAACTCCAAGATTGTAAACCTCCAATTCATATACCTTTGTACCACCATTTTTCCTTCTTTTAGATACTATTCTCAACAATTTAGGCCTCACAAAAGCAAAATCCATAAACAAAAGGGTGAACTCCTTTCACCCATTTGGGCAATTTAAGCATGACTCACCCAAAATAGGATTGCTAACATAAACCGAATGATCTTGAGCATAAGCATCACCATTCAACAAATAAATGAAGCCATTACATGAACCAATCAATTTCAACTTTGGCTTAACTATACCATTACCAAAGTTAAATGTAGAAGGGCTCAACATAATGGGTCTGTTTTGGGGTTCAGAGTCATAATCATAGTGCGCATTAAGTTCAAGAATTGAAGAGACAGAGTCATCAACAGAAAGCAAAAGACACGGAAAAAGGTGACGATCTTGTGTAATAAATGTTAGCAAACAAAGGGTCAGAAGAAAGAGTATACCAGGGTTTGCAAACACACTTACAACGGAAAATGGACTTGATTGGCAATTTTGAAATAATTTCGGCCATAATCACCATTGGAAGGTCCATAATTGTGACCTTATAAGAGGTTCTTCGTTTGAAAATCTTAGAGCTGTTGGCTTCCATCGCTGTCAATTCCTTGTCTGTGCTTTTTCTGGCGTAAAGAATTTTTTACCATTATTAGGTCACCAAGTTAGGTATATAAGCTCCCTAATAGAGCAAAACTTTTTTACACTTAACAACTAATATTTCGTATTCTTGAGTATAAACATGACATGCATTATAGATTGTCAAATCAGATCTATAGATGCATGGACTAGTTAAGGTGTCTTTTTAATGTTTACTTTTGCAATTATATTTATTTATGGTTTTATAGAAAAATATTTTATATTTGAAACCATAAGTAGTAGGAAACAAATGTAAACAATCTGTGTTTCATTTATTTGATAAACTATATTCATATTTAGTGTTTATGTACACCAGAAAGTACATGTATTATTTAGATATTTTAATTTCTATTATGTAACTCAAACAAATGATTTTGGAAAAGATATGTAATCAAGAAGTCTATATGACTTTTAATACCAACTTATTTAAAATTATACAAAAGTATAATTTGAAAATATTTTTTACAAAATATAAAGACATTTTGTCTAAATTACTAAATTTAGAGAAACTGCGGAATTAACTACAAAACATAAAACAATATATATATATATATATATATATATATAAACTTTAGACATAGTAAATCCTAGCCTCCTTCTCCCACACCCCTTCCCTCCCTTCCCGCTCTGTCTCTCCCCCCGCCCCCTTCTCTCACACAACACCCCAAACCGCCATCACAGCCTTCGCTGGAGCTCCAACCAACCCCCAATGCTACTATGTTCAACAAAGCATGTATTATTTAACGTTTTAATTATTTCCCTATTTTTCATTCATCTTTCGTGTTTTTAGTTCAAATATGTTATTTTTCATTTAAAATTTGGTATTTTCAGCTAGATTCGGTGTTTTCCACCTATATCTGATTTTTTTCTGTGTCTGGTATTCTTCTACCAGATCCAGTATTTTTTATCTTTTTATTTTATTGTATCTCCTCTGTAACTCACTGTATCTATATTATTTCTACACTATATCAAACTATTTCTGCAATATTTCTACATTTTTCTCATTATTTCTGCACTATTTCTGCATTTTTATGCCTTTTCTACACAGTTTCTGCACAATTTATGCTTCTTCTTCTTTTTCTTTTTTTTTTTTTTTGCACTTTTCTGCATTATTTATGCTTGTATCTGCATTATTTTTGCATTTATGTACTTTTTTAGCACTATTTCTATACTTTTCTTCACTGTTTCTGATTGTTTGTGACTTTTTGTGGCATTGTACTGCAGACACATAATGACTGCGGTGGCAGACCGGCGGTGCAAAAGGGGGCAGCATGGGATAGGAAATGGAGACTAGGATTTTTCTTCTTTAGTTGTGTCCAACAAGTTGTATATAAAAATATTGCAATATTTTGTAATAACAATAATATTGCTACTACTCCCTCTGTTTCAATTTGTTTAAACCTATTTCTTTTTTAGTCTGCTTCAAAAATAATGTCATCTTTCTAATAGTCTGCTTCAAAAATAATGTCATCTTTCTAAATTTGGGAACAAACTTTCACTTTTACCTTTAATAAAATGATTTGTAGCCACACAAACATCTATGACTAATTTTAGACCACAAATTTCAAAAGTCTTTATTTCTTTATTAAACTCCATATAAAGTCAAATAGATTCAAACAAATTGAAATAGATGGAGTATTTTTTTATAATAGAAGGTGCAGAATTGTATATAAATGTAAAATTCCCTATTTACAAAACCTTGACGCCGGAGAATTGTATATAAATGTAAAATACTCTTATGAATCTTATAATGACACGCCATATTGCCACTCTCCATTTCTCTGTATGTACTTCCTAAGTAAAAATTTCGCCCAAATGCCACTTTTGCCACTGGTATTTAGTTTAAAGCCACTTTTTTTATTGGTTTTACATGAGAGACCACTTTTTGGAACTTCAATCTTTCTGTGCTGAATGGGTTTGAACTTCATGCTTAAATTATGAAGTTCAACTTCAATCCGTAAGGGTTGAACTTTTTGATAAAATCATCTTAAATATGGACAAACTTTCAGAACCAGTTAATTTCGGGTACGCCAAGTGAAATATTTTGGCGAGATCATTGTAAACACGTATGTAGAAATTAGTAAATATATTAGTAATAGCTAAAAAAACAAATTCACTCGATTAACTTATTTTTAATCATATATACCCATTCTAATAACGATTGGGAACACTTAAACTAATGCTTTGAGGGGATCCACGCATGCAAACACCTTTAGGGATAGTTTGGTTGGAGGATAAGGGATAATAATTTTGATGTCAAATTTGAGATTAGTTTATACCATATTTGATAGGAGGAATAATGTGGAATATTCAAAGATTTGGAATTATAATCATACGATATTCCACTCTCCAACCAAACGACCCCTTAGAGGTAAGTCCTATTAAGCGATTATTTGAGTATGAAATATGATTAAAAAAAAAACAATCGTTAGAGGAGTTTATTATCTGTGTAGTTATTCAACTTGTGGTAGTTGGTCAACAAAGTCATTTATCTCCATTTTTATCTTGCAAAAGTCATTTTAGTTTGCCTACTAAATACCTATGGTCATAATTGCCAGAAATGGTATTTTCGATCCTGATAACTAACGTGGCAAAAGTTGTAGAAAAAGTAGTAAAAGCAGTAAAATCAGCACTTCGACCAATTAAGGATCCATCCAACCCACAGCCTAACTCCACTAATACTTTTTATTTGGAAAAAAAAAAAAAAAAAAAAAAGCTCTCCTCATATTTTTCTCCCTTTATAGGAAAAAGAAGGACCTTACTATCATCATTTATTTTAAATAGTAAGGTCTTGTTTTTGTTTTGGAAGTAAACGCTAATATTATATAACTACAACAAACTATTACTCCCTTCATCTCAATTTATGTGGCACCATTTCCTTTTTTGTTTGTCCCAAAAAGAATGTCACATTTCCTTATTTGACAACTAATTAATACATCATCTCTAATTTACTCTTATTGGGCCCTACATAGTTTTAAAGCTACCAACAACTTTTTTATTACTCAAATCTTCTCTTTATTACTTTTTCAAGGGTAAACTTGAAACTTTACTAGGTCAATATCTATTTTCTTAAACTTCGTGCCCGGTCAAATGGTGCCACATATAATGGGACAGATGGAATAGTACATAGTAAGGGTTAAGTCATCCCAGTAGCAGTGCCTTCAGAAGTCTCAGTGTCCAAAAGAGCGGATACAGTCCCCATAGTATGGGATCCGGCTACAGGATGGCTATTACAAAAGGGAAAATCATGCTGCATGAACAATTCTAGATTAATTTAACAAAAAGTAGCCATTTTTTTGCATATTTTATGCATAATATTGCATATTATGTGCATAATTTATGCATCCTGACTAGGGCGGCTATTTATGCAAATTTTTCATTACAAAAAGAAACAACATTAGAAGCGGCTATATGCCGTATCAACATTATAAGGTCTTTTTGAACCCCTAAAGGATGAGGTCTGGGTTCTTTTATTTGAACAAAAGTAGGTTAGCCGGGTTGGGGATCGGATTGGGTAGGGGTGTGAGTAAGGGTGGTTAACGGGCCGATCGCGATCGGACCGGGCTGGATTTGGGCCGAAAACCGGCTCGGATCGGTTGAGACCGGCCCAATACCCCTAATGGTCCCCCGACCCCGGTTCCGAAACGATGTGTAAAAAAAATAACCGGATGGACCGGTTAAAAAATGGACCGGAACCGGCTGGACCGGTCCAAAAAAAATAGAAAATGTCAGATTTTTCAACCGTTGGCAACGACTCTTTTGACTCCCTAGCCGTTGTCCAATTGCCATTTTCACCCCTCTACCACCCCATAACTACCCCTAACTATTTTTTTCTATAAATACCCCCATTATTTCATCATATTATTCACACAAATCTTCCAATTCTCTCTAATTCTTTCAAATTTTCTACAATATTGCTATTATTCTACTTTGGCTATTTGTTAAAAGTTTATAATTTGGCTACCAAATTTTAATTGGAGTTTCTATCAAAGTTATATTTGGCTATTTGGTGAAGTTTTCAAATATCAAGTATTTGGTCAATTAGAGGCGCTATTTGGTTGAAATATCAATTTAGCTAATTTTACAATTTTTCGATTATCAAGTATTCAACTAATTAATTAAAGTGAAGGCTCAAGTTTCAACTTCACCTCAATTATATGGTTATATTTGGTTGGTCGTTCTTACTTTCTACTCTTTTATAATTTTTTTTGTCATATATTTATTTTATATGCTACTCCCTCCGTTTCAAAAAGGATGAACCTATTACTATTTGAAGGGTCAAATAAGATTATGTTTGACCACATGTCTTACAAATATTTTCTAACTATTTTGAATTGTTAACTATTGTGACTTATAGTATTTTTCATGTAGTTTCTAAATATGTAAATTTTATTTCAAAAAATTTAAAAATTCGATGTGCAAATTCCTAGTCAAAATTAGTCAATTTGACCCTCGTACTCCGCAAAGGTTCATCCTTTTTGAAACGGAGGGAGTATTATTATGTCTCAAAAAGGTTCAATTTGAACTAGTAGTGGAGGGCGGGCACGTGGTCGTAGGGAAAGTAGAGGTAAAGAAATTGCTGGTAGTTCTAGTCAGTTCACCTACATAGATGATTCTCAATATTATCATGATGTTAGCGCTAATAATATACTTGATCATGAAATGTTAGAAACACGATATGGGAATCAAAGCGGAGTTAATTTAGAAGAAACACCTGAATTTCAAGCTAGTCCACCTGAAGTTCAGTCTGACTTACCTCCTGTACCTCCTACTAGAATACCGGTTAAACGTAAGGATAGATCTGAGGTGTGGGAATTTGAAACAAAGAATGTTGAATCGCAGACGACCGTATGTGTGATTTGTGAAAAGGTGTGGGTTTTTAAAACTGGGGGTAATGATGGTGGGACGGGTAAAATTAGGACCTACTTACAAAAGAAACATCCTAAAGAATGGTCAATGCGGGCGAGTGGTATATATTTAGGGACCGAACATGGGGGAGTAGCGCATGATGAATCTTCGGGTACCCAAACAAAAATTAACCAAACAATAGGAGGGCTTCTTACTTATGATAAACATAAGGATAGGGAAGCTATTGCTAAACCAGTTGCCGTCGAGGGTTTACCTTATAGTTTTCCTTCTTCTATTGGTTTTGTTCGTTATGTTCAGTCTATATATAATCTCTCTTTTAAAGGTTTTCCAAGAACTACTGTTAAAAAATGATATTATTAAATTTAAGAACGAACATCAGGATTATTTGCGATATTTATTTGATAACTTTGACACTAGAATATGTCTTACTATGGATATGGATCGTTCTACTAATGGATGTGATTATATTACTGTTACTATTCATTGGATAGATCCTGATTGGGTATTTCAAAAATGTATTATTGCTTATAAAGTTGTTGATGAACCACACACGGGAAATTATGTTTGTACTAAAGTTTAATCAATTTGTCGTACGTACTGTTTAACTAACAAAATTTTTAGTATTACGGTAGGTAATGCTACAAACAACACAGATGCACTTAGGAACTTGATACCTATTTTGAACCCCCCCTTTTGAGGAATTTTTTCATGTTAGGTGTGCATGTTGATCCACGCTCAATCCCTCACCTTTAATGGTGAGGGGCGGTCGTCAAAATATAATACCCGATATGAGTCGGGGTCGATTTCCCAAGGGAACTAGCTCGTCAAGTAAGAGAGTCGCAAGTAGAAATTCAAATGAAGTTTAATATTGAGTCCTAGAAGTGGGGTTGTTTTTAAGATCGCTACAATTAACTACGAGGCACACAATTAAGCAAGTAAATTGATTATATATTATGAGACTAGGGGTGCAAACATCTAATAGTGATTTCCAACTAACGGGTGGTGTCTTCACTTCACTTTTCCAACACAAGTATAATTATGGTCGAGTATTCCGATTGTGATCTCTAGAATCCTTCCGGCCTAGAAGAGATCTTGCGCAACTCGCTCGTCAAAGCCTTAGTTGCATACTCAAAGTGCTACTCAAAGACCCGAGGAAAGGAGACCCCTTTCGAGCGTAACTCCTTTTAGATGAGTTAGTCTATACGAATAGCCTATCAACTCAAATCCTCGCCAACTCCACTATTCTACACTAGTTAATCTTTTCCGAGTCTTCAACTAGTAATGTAGACAAGAAATCCCAAATATCATGGATTTTGGAATTTTGATGTTATTGTAATGGGGAGTTGGATAATTGTTACTTGTGTTATGGTTAGTGAAATAGAACAACACCCATTAATTTTCTATCACAATAGCATAATTGCACCCCTAGTTATGAATTTAGCTACTCATAACTAGGGTTTGAATCAAAGCAATCAACATGTAATGAAATGATGGATTGAAATCAAACATAGTCTTTGGATTGATATATGAATTAATATTCAAAGATACAAGTTTAGAAGCTTACAAAATGATGTTAAGTCTCCAACTTGGCTCACAAAATCGCCCAAAACCTTTAGAGTATAAGTCTAGAATTGGATAATGCTAAAACCCTAGCTTTTAGTATTTATAGAAGATCAGGAACCCGTGTTTTAGGCGGGGCGCCAGTGCCATTTCTTCTTCTTTAGACAGTGTTCCGGCTAGGAGGGGAGCCTGCTCTAGGCTGGGCGCCTGAAGCCCTTCTATTTCAGGCGAGGTGCCTGGCTAGGCGGGGCGCCTAGAGCCTTTGCAACTCAGGCGGGGCGCCTGGCCAGCTGGGGCGCCTGTGTCCTTTTTCTCTTCTTAGGCAGTGGCTTCTTCAGGCGGGCGCCTGAGCTAGGTGGGGCGCCTGGCTCTGTGACTCTGATCTTGATCTCTTGATTCTAATTCTTGCTCTTTTGTTTCAACTTCAATCAACGACTAGTTTACACTCGTCATAACCTGAAATTAAGCAATTTACGGCATCAATAGCACACATTATTGCTTTTGGATTCAAAAACAAAAGCTTAAGGTAGAATTTAAGGTGGTAAAATACCAACTTATCAACTCCCCCAAACTTAAGTCTTTGCTTGTCCTCAAGCAATTCAAAATCAAAGAGACCAAATCATGTTCTAGTTAAAAAGCTCAAGACTTAGTTATGTTCCTCGATTCAAAGTCACGAACATCATTTTGCATTAATGAGTCAGTTGATACTAACTAGTCTCAATCACTTCCATGGACATTTGACAAGCAATACTCATATCTATTCAACTACGGCTAGAGGAAACACATGACTTTCAAGGCTTGCCTCAAGGTCATCGGCTCGCTTTACTTGTTTATGCTCCTTACCATGCACCCAAAACTTGCGCTCAAGAATCACTTGCTATTCTCACCAAAAAGAGTAGAGTCCCTCACTCACCAAAAATATTTTCACAAAAATTCTTTTGGGACTCTTAACAAATTGAGCTCTCACCCTCGCAAGGAAATTTCATGCGCGCTTCCCAAGAATTCAAAGACTTGCCCTTCTTGTACTTCTCCACTAATATAGGCTTACTTGACTCAAAATCAATTAGGACTTGATAGTTAGTAACGTAGGCTTTTGGTTTAAGGTGTGGTAGATTTGGCTAATTAGTGACTAATACCTCCATAGCACTATATCATTTCGTTCTCTTTTGTGCAACTTTTTCTTTCTTTTCATTAGGCTCATCCTACCTTTCTTTTGGAGACGGTGCCAATTAGTCCCTTCTTTATTCAACACTTCTCTTTTCTTCTTCTTTACTCCCCCTCTTTTTCTTTCTTTCTTTCTCTTCTTTTTTTTTTAATTATATACATACTTCCTTTCTTTTTCTCTTTCTTTTGTTTCACTTTTCTTCTTTCTTTTATGTATTTCAATTTGACATTCACCATGGGATTCCAAGCTTTTACCATCTCCCCCAAACTTAGGTTTTAGCCTCAGTTGCACGTTTTTTCAATGCACACATGGAGGTTAGGGCTAAAAAGAGGGTTGGTGCCTTAGCACACAAGAATTGGCTCGGGTTTCAATTTAGTGACTGCCAAATGAATGGTTAAGGCTCAGAGGGGCTAACTGGGGTGAATACGTACAGGTTGGCCATTTAGGATAGTAGCGGTCCAAAGAAAAGCCTAAAATCATGTTTCAAGTCAAGTTCACCTAGGATTTCGTCTCAAAGTACACTAAAGGCAAGCTTTAAACTCTCAAGTCACCCACACGATTTATTAAACAAAATGCCTCACCACACAAGCAAGTGATTTCTCAAGTACATTTTTCAGGCACACAAAAAGGACACTCACTCGCAAAACATGCAATGGTCCAATCTTGGACCACGCCAACAACTCAATAAGCCAACACAAGAACTTCACAGTCTACAACTCAAGCTATATCAATCAAAACACAAATTCACTTGTCATTTGCCATGAAAATGAAGAAACATAAGACGGTATCACATGAATCACTACTACATTTCAAAAGGAGTTCAATGTACATGCTTGGTTCAAAAAGAACCTCCGGAAAGAACCAAGTGAAGAAATTCGGAGGTTTATTTAAAAAGAAAATAACTAAAGCATCTTTGGAACATAACTAAAAGACGAGCTACACTAGCAACATAAAGTGTATGTACACCAAAAAGGGTTCGAATGTATACATGGATAGCATATAAAACACAAGTGCAACCCAATCCAAAATACACATATATATTTGAACCCCTCCCCCAACTAAAAACTCTAGCATCGTCCCGCATGCTAAGTAGACAAATGAAAGACAAAGGGGGGGTAGCAAAGGGACTCCCTGGTGGTGCTCAAGCCAGGTCCTTGTTTTTGCGCCGGTAAGTGATAGGACCAGGAGCTGTCGAAGGCTGAGTAGGGGCAGGAGGAGCTTGGACAATGTGCACAGGAGGAGAAGCTGTGGAAGGGGAAATGAGACCCATTGGCACATTAAAGTGCCGAGATAAACCTGTGACAACTGCTGACATCTGATCAACTGATAGCCTGGTCTGCTCAAGTGCCTGAGTATGGGCCTGAATAGCTGCTGTATGTTGTGCAAGGGCTGCTGTGTTGCCCTCGATAGCAAGAGTATAGGCCCACAAAGCCTGGATCATCTCAATGGACTGGTCTGCCGGGGCTGCTGGAGGTGGATGAGGTGGTGGCTGAACCTGAGGTAAGTTGGAGAGTAACGTCTTTATCTCCTCCAACTTACTATCAAAATCTGCAACTGCTCAGGGTAGCACTTCGGGCTCAGCACTCATAGCAGTGTCATCAGCTGCAGTAGGGTCGGAGTCATGTGGAATGTCTACCCGTGAACTAGAAGGCAGCGGAGAGACAGGCAAAGCAGGGGCACTAGAGGCCAAAGAAGCTGTAGAATCATCCTTTACTGAATACCAATCGAACGGCTTCTTTGCAGGGCTGAAGAAGTCTCCAGAGAACTCTTCCACCCCATGATGCATGAGATACTCTGTCAATGTCTGTGGATAGGCAAATCTCTTCCTGTCTGAATGTATTACTTCCATTATTTCTTCTGCCATCTCCATTCCCAAGTTGATCTTTATCCCACCCATAAGGCATGCAATCATCACGGATTGATGGACAGTGACCTTGTGATCCTGACCGGTCGGTCTCACCCTAGAAATTAAGATGAAATGCCAGCACTTTGCTTCAAAATTAAGGTCATCTCTATAGATTTGCACACCAACCTTTTTCTATTTTGGGTTGGACTCTCTCCCAATAATGGGTACAAGCCATGCCCGTTGTTGCTTTTCAGTCAAGTCTTGCTTCTTTTGGAACCCGGGCGTCTTGAAGTCTTCAAGATGTAGGAATTCATTGAACGTAGCTACACTCATGTCCACATACTTGCCTCTACAGAACACTCGTGTGTCTCCTTCCTCGTTGGTAGCCAAGTTAGCATAAAATTCACGAGTCAATCTATCATTAGCCTTCTGAAGTGGTCGACTCAGGACTTGGACCCTGTTGGCATGCTTTTGGACCCTTTTATACATGTTCGGGTTCTTCTTTTCAAGACTTTCGAACTTGATTACCCGCTCATTGTTTGCTTCCCGGTCCAAGTATTTCCTTTGATACAACCAGAAAGCTTTCTTTCTTGTGAACGATTCCCTCCAGTCCTCATCATCGGGTGACTCCCTGCTCTCTTGTATCCGCGATTGCTCTGTGTCATTCCCCCCCTCCATTTGAGTAGCCTAAGTTGCCCTTGGCATTGTTGTTCTAGCTTGAGATGAAGAAGCATCTTGCTTCCTCTTTGATCGGTTTTCTCCTCTTACTTGCTTTGGTAGATTTGCCAAGGGTACATTGTCCCTCGCATCTTCCTCGGAGGGGGTGGATGAAACTTGTTTCCTCTTTCCTGATTGTGCCATTGTACCTAAAGCACATAAAAAGCTTTGTTAGATGTGGAGGAATACATGACACAAGAAAACAAAGAACACAAAAAAAAATTTATATAATTGTGACAGATCCAGGCGCGGCCCGCCTGGCCGCGCCTGGAAGAGAGGCGGTTTCAGTGCTGGGCGGGATGCCTGACTCAGGTGGGGCGCCTGCCACCAATTCATTGCTTAGGCAGTTTCAGAGCTGGGCGAGGCGCCTGGTTTAGGCGTGAAGCCTGAGGGTTAATCACAACTTTAGGCAGTGGGGAGGTTAGGCCTGGCGCTTGGTTCAGGCACAGGGTCTAGTGCAAACAGAGGAGGGTACTTGGCCAAGGTATAGCCCGCACTTTTCACTCAATATTCCCGCAAAGTTGCAAGTTTCAAAGTCACTTCAATCAATCAAAACCAGGCATCAAAGGATAAGTTTCTAACAATTCGAGCCTTGTTCAAGCACCTCATTTTCACGAGTCTAATTCAATTCAAACTTGAAATAATTCCGGATAATTCCAAATATCCAACCTACCTCAAGAATGCCTAACAATGCTACACAATCAAACAAGTGCAAGAATACCATATCATTAAGTGCGACACAAGCTCAAGTTATTCAATCAAGCATACGAGTTCGCAACTTCAAGGTCAAGTTCAATTTCAAGTCTCCAGGCATATGTTTCAAGAGTTCTTGCCTCCCCCAACTAATAGCTTGATAAATTTAAGCTTTCAATTCATTAAAATAACATTCTCCACATCCCCAATGATTCAAGACATCAATTGTTAGGGAATCCAAGCCATGGTCCAAACTTTCACTAAAATTCCAACTTTTCACATCATTTACCCTAACTTCCCTAACTAATTCATCTTCACAATAGAGCATTCAAGCACAAGGGGCAAGTTCTTACTAATTTCAACTAATATTAACTACTCTAGTTCTAAGAGCATTATACTACAAAATTACATGAACTCTAAGATAATTTAAAAACAAAAAGAAAAAAAATTTAGTGCACATACCCGAATACAAGTAAACTTTGAAGAGTGAAAGTGATTTGTATGTGTTGGTGATGATTGAAAGTGACAAATATGGATTGGGGGTGAGATTTTCGGCCAAGGGGTATTGTTCTTTTGTCAAATTTATGAAAGAATGAAAAATGGGTGAGTTTTGGGTGTTTTCTACAACCTACCCGCCAAGTTTTTGCTCAATGGGCCGGGGCGGGCGCCTGTCCTGTGTCCCTTTTTCTTTTCCTTTTTTTTTCTTTTTTTTTCACATCGACACTTACCTGGGCGGCCCTCCTAGCACTTTAGGAGGACCGCCTAGACCTGAGCCGAGATTCCCTTGGTCGTTTATCTTCACTTTTCAACTCCCGAGTTCACGAACACTCGAACACCTGCACAACTAACAACTAATTACACTAAAATCATGGGTTGCCTCCCAAGAAGCGCCTAATTTAACGTCGCGTCACGACGGTGATGGTTTTTCTACTCACGGCTCATCAAGATAGATGCACGCCACTTCACCAACTTCGGCGTCGCATCCCAAATAGTGTTTCACCCGATGCCCATTGACTCGGAAGGTTCTTCCTCCTTCTTTCGATTGCAAATCAACCGAGCCATAAGGTGTAACACCTACCACCTTAAATGGACCTTTCCACTTGGATTTGAGCTTCCTGGGAAACAATTTCAATCGGGTGTCGAACAATAACACTAAATCTCCTTCTTTGAATGTCCGGTTCCAAATTCTTGAATCATGAAGTTTCTTCATTTTTTCTTTGTAAATCAATGCATTTTCATAAGCTAAGAACCGGAATTCATCAAGCTCATGCAAGTTCGACACCCTTGCATTTGCGGCCTCGCTCCAATCCATATTTAATTTCTTCAATGCCCACAAGGCTTTGTGCTCAAGCTCAACCGATAAGTGGCAAGCTTTACCGAATACCAACTTGAATGGGGACATCCCAATTGGAGTTTTGTAGGCGGTTCGGTAAGCCCATAAAGCTTCATCAAGTTTCCTAGCCCAATCAGTTCTATTTGCATTAACCATCTTGGCTAGAATGTTCTTCACTTCCCGGTTTGAGACCTCAACTTGCCCGCTTGTTTGAGGGTGGTAGGGCGTTGCAACTTTGTGTTTCACTCCATATTTTTGGAGGAGATTTGCAAAAGCTAGGTTGCAAAAGTGACTTCCACCATCACTAATTATTGCCCTCGGGGTCCCGAATCGTGAGAAAATATTCTTTTTCAAGAATCCCAACACACTCTTGGCTTCATTATTGGGGAGCGCAACCGCTTCCACCCATTTGGACACGTAATCAACTGCCACCAAGATGTATTTGTTGCCATAAGAACTCACGAACGACCCCATAAAATCGATTCCCCACACATCAAACAATTTAACCTCAATAATGGGATTCATCGGCATCTCGTGCTTCCTTGATATTCCTCCCATTCGTTGGCATTGATCACAATTTTTCACCCAAGCGTGGGCATCCTTGTGCAAAGTTGGCCAAAAGAAACCACATTATAATACCTTGGCCGCCGTCCTCACTCCACCATGGTGTCCTCCGTAAGGAGAAGAATGAAACCCTTCCATAATAGCTTCTTGTTCGGGCTCGGCCACACATCTCCGAATGATTCCATCAACGCACACCCTAAAGAGATAGGGTTCATCCCAATAATAAAATCTTGCATCCTTAGCTAGTTTCTTCTTTTGATAGAACGTGAAGTCTCCGGGATAGACTCCCCCAACTATGAAATTAGCTAGGTCGTCATACCAAGGGATTTGTTCCCAAGACACGGCCAAGATCCTTTCATCCGGAAATGCATCATTCACTTCCATCTCTTCTTTTGGCCTAGCCTCCTCCTCCAAGCGGGACAAGTGGTCCGCCACTTGATTTTCGGTCCCTTTTCGGTCAATAACTTCAATATCGAACTCTTGGAGGAGTAACACCCACTGGATGAGCCTTGCTTTGGAGTCTTTCTTCGCCATCAAGTACCGGATGGCGGAGTGATCGGTGTGCCCAATTGTTTTTGACCCCACCAAATATGATCAGAATTTTTCAAACGCAAACACGATAGCCAAGAGTTCCTTTTCCGTCACCGTGTAGTTCAATTGAGCTCCGTTCATTGTTTTGCTTGCATAGTAGATTGGATGAAACATCTTGTTCACCCGTTGACCTAGCACGGCCCCCAAAGCCACGTCACTAGCATCACACATGAGTTCAAACGGAAGCTCCCAATTAGGACTCACAATTACCGGTGCGGTTGTCAACCTCTTCTTCACTTCTTTAAAAGCTCCTAAGCACGCTTTGTCAAACACGAACTTGGCATCCTTCTCCAAAAGTTTGCACTTAGGATTCACAACTTTGGAGAAGTCTTTGATAAAGCGACGATAAAATCCCGCATGCCCCAAGAAACTTCGGACACCCTTCACGGTCATTGGAGGTGGAAGTTTAGAAATCACCTCAATCTTTACTTGATCTACTTCGATGCCTTTCTTGGAGACTTTGTGTCCCAACACTATGCCTTCTTGAACTAAGAAATGACATTTCTCCCAATTGAGCACAAGTCTTGTTTCTTCGCATCTCTCTAGCACCCTCTCCAAGTTGGACAAGCAATCATTGAATGAATCTCCAACTACCGAGAAATCATCCATGAAAACCTCAAGAAAATTCTCCACCATGTCGTGGAAAAGAGCTAGCATGCACCTTTGGAATGAGGCGGGGGCATTACAAAGAACAAATGGCATTTTGCGGAATGCAAAGGTGCCATAGGGGCAAGTGAAAGTGGTCTTATCTTGATCCTCGGCCTCAATGGATATTTGGTTATAGCCGGAGTACCCATCCAAGAAACAATAGTAAGCACGACCCACCAACCGATCAAGCATTTGATCAATGAATGGCAAAGGAAAATGATCCTTCCTTGTAGCAGTGTTGAGCTTTCGATGGTCCATACACACTCTCCACTCGGTTACCGGTCTAGTTGCAATGGACTCACCTTTGTCATTTAGAATTACCATCATACCCCCTATCTAGCCATTTGATGATTTCTTTCTTCACCACCTCTTGCATAGGAGGATTCAACCTCCTTTGGTGTTCTACACTTGGCCAACACCCTTCTTCAAGCAAGATCTTATGAGTGCATACCCCTGGATCAATTCCCCTTATATCCGCCAAGGTCCACCCTATAGCTTTAATCCTCCTCTTCACACTTCAACAAGTTTAGATTCTTGAGTTTTGGTCAAGTGAGATGTGATGATTATGGGTAGAGTGGAGTTGGGACCAAGGAAAGTGTATCTCAAATGGGATGGTAAGATTTTCAATTCAAGTTTCGGTGGTTTTTCGATGGATGGTTTTGTTGGTGGTGTTTCTTGGTTTTCAAGGTCTAGGGATAGCTTTTTAGATACATAGGGTTTTGATCCAAAGCCTTTCAATGCCTTCACCACCTCCGCTGCACTCTCTTCATTTTCCACATCCATGTTCCAAATTACCGCCGCTAACGTGTCTTCTTGACTAGCTAAGACACTCTCTTTTTCCACTAGGGCATCAACCACGACATCGACATAAGAACAAGTCGCATCATTATCCATTGGTTGTTTCAAGGCCTTGCAAATATGAAATATGGCCTTCTCTCCATTGAACCTAAAAGTAAGTTCACCTCTCTCCACATCACAAAGAGCTCTCCCGATTGCCAAGAATGGTCTCCTAAGAATGATAGGTACTTCAAAATCTATGGGGCAATCAAGAATAACAAAATCCGACGGGAAGACGAATTTGTCTACCTTTACCAACACATTGTCAATAATTCCAATCGGACTTTTCATTGAGCGATCGGCCATTTGTAGGTTCACGATTGTTGGTCTAGGTGCCTTGGTGTCCAATGTCTTATACACCGCATATGGCATTAAGTTGATACTTGCACCTAGGTCACACAAAGCTTTCTTGAAGTGTCTTCTACCAATTGTGCATGGAATAGTAAAAGGCCCGGGATCTTCCATCTTTGGAGCTATGTGTTTTGACACAATTGCACTCACTTGATGAGTCACCTTGATTGTCTCAAAATCTCCATATGTCTTCTTGGTCACCAAGTCTTTCATGAATTTAGCAATGTTGGGCATTTGTCCCAAAGCATCAACCAATGGAATGTTGATGGAGGTACTTGCTATCTTCTCTCAAATCTTCTTTGCATGGGATACTTCTCTTTGTTTGTTGCTCTTTTGAGGGAAAGGAAGTGGTATTTTAGGAATGGAGCTTGGGTTAGAAGGGCTTCCTTTGGGTTGTGGAGTGTTCTTTGGTTTGGCTATTTGGGTGGTGGTGTTTTGGGGGGTAGGCTTTTTAGTGACTTCTTGAACATCATCATCATACTCTTGCACCAACACCTCACCTTGCCTCTCCATTTCATCTTGCACCATCTCTTCTCCAATAGCTTCATTATCATTCCACTCGGCACCCACATGATCATCTTGCAATCTCAACTCTGCATCATCATTACTCATGGCTTTTGGATCTTCATATGTCTTGCCACTTCAAGTTTTGTTCGCCATCACTTGGTCTTTGCCGCCTCTTTTAGGATTCATTACCGTATCACTCGGTAATGCTCTTTGCGGCCTTTGATTGACTTGATGTGCGAGTTGGCTCATTTGCGACTCAAGTTCTTTGATGGATGTGGAATGTGATGTCATAGTTTGCTTCATGTCTTTCATGTCTCCGGAGTAGCCTTGTTGATTTTGAAGCATTTAACTCATCATTTCTTCAAATTTTGTGGGAGCCTTTGGCTCTTGATCATTTTGCTTAAATGGAGGTCTTGGAGCATATTGTTGAGAAGAACCGGCTCCTCTCCCCTCTTGGTTGCTACTCCAATTACCTCTCCCTTCACTCGGCCTCTATTGCCCTTGTTGTTGGTAGGCTTGTTGATATGGTTGTTGGTAGGGTTGTTGATAAGGTCATTGATAACCACCTTGATCATACCTTCTTTGCCATTGGTAGTTACCCGTTTAATGTACTTCCTCCCCATCTTGCACATGGTATCATTGTTCCGGATAGTATCCCTCTTGCCCATGTTGGAGAAGGGACATGGGAACACCTCCGGAAGTCACATAACCCATTGGGGCCACTTGATGTCTGGCATTTGTAGTATGGATATTCTCCACTTTGTGCAACTTCTTTTCATTGGCTTCCCTATCGGCTTTTGAGTTCTTGTTCATGAGTTCTACCGATGTCAAGATTCTTGCCATTTTCTCATCTTGGGCTTCAAATCTTTCCATCATCTTTGGACTAATCCCAACATCTCTTCCCGGATTCTTAGCTCTTGATTGTCATTCTTGAGATCTCTTGGTCACTTTGTCTAGGATATCTTTCACCTCTTCATACCTCTTGTCCATGGTGAAACCATCACATAGAGTGTCTAAGGCGGATTGGTTCATCTTGTTTAACCCTTGATAGAAGCTTTGCAACAACATGCTCCCATTGAAACCATGATTAGGACACAGGAGCAACCCATCTTGGAAAGCTTCCCAAGCCTCGGTCAAAGAATCGGATGCCTCTTGCTCAAACATGTAGATCTTGTCTCTCAATGCCGCTTGCTTCCCTTTTGGTGAAACTTCCCTAGAAATTGTTTTACCAACTCTTGCCAAGTGAAAATGGAGTTTCTCGGCAACTTGTTCAACCAATCTTTAGCTTTTTCGGTGAGAGAGTAAGGGAACACTCTCAACCTCAATGATTCTTTCGATACCCTTGCCGACTTGTAGAGATTACAAGTCTGCACAAAATTTCTCAAGTGATCATTTGCATCTTCATTCTTAGTACCACCAAAGCAACCATATTGTTCAAGACCTTGAAGAATTACATCTGAGATGCTAAAACTAGCATTGCCATGAATAGGAGGAGGAACTATGGCACTTGCAAAACAATTCATATCAATTTCTTCCTCAATCTCCTCATCATCTTCATAGTCTCTCATCTCTTGTTGATAGTCCCGAGCACCTCTAGTATACTCTTGTTGATAGTCTCGAGCACCTCTAGCATACTCTTGATTCTGGTTGACATTGCGAGCATTAACTCGATTGGCATTGCCCCCTCGGTTGACATTTGCTCTACCTCCACGGTTTACACCTCGACCTCATTGGTTTACACCTCGGCCGCCTCGGTTTGCATTGTTGCCACCCCGATTAGCATTACCCTCAACACCTTCATTTTCTCCAAGATTACCTTCTTCATTTGCTTGGACCCCTGCATTTGCTTGGCCAAAAGGGTTGTCATCATGAGGGTTCACATTCTCCACTTGAGGATCATTAGCTTCCTCTTGTATCTCATCTTCGTCCACTTGTTCAATATGGAATGGATAGCCCTCTTGGTTGAGTTCTATATGGAACTCTTCATCATATTCTTCTTCATAACCTTGCGGATCCCTATGTTGTTGATTATAATAATGATTGTAATTGGGGTTCCGCAAGTGTCGATTCGGATTTCTCCTATAAGACATGTTCACCTACACAAGGTAAAACAAAAAATAAAAGTAAAATGTTAGGACTTGCGAACTAAACAACTTTGATTAACTAATGCAACTCAATATTGAAACCGTAGTTCCCCGGCAACGGCGCCAAAATTTGATCCACGCTCAATCCCTCACCTTTAATAGTAAGGGGCGGTCGTCAAAATATAATACCCGATATGAGTCGGGGTCGATTTCCCAAGGGAACTAGCTCGTCAAGTAAGAGAGTCGCAAGTAGAAATTCAAATGAAGTTTAATATTGAGTCCTAGAAGTGGGGTTGTTTTTAAGATCGCTACAATTAACTACGAGGCACACAATTAAGCAAGTAAATTGATTATATATTATGAGACTAGGGGTGCAAACATCTAATAGTGATTTCCAACCAACGGGTGTCTTCACTTCACTTTCCCAATACAAGTATAATTATGGTCGAGTATTCCGATTGTGATCTCTAGAATCCTTCCGGTCTCGAAGAGATCTTGCGCAACTCGCTCGTCAAAGCCTTAGTTGCATACTCAAAGTGCTACTCAAAGACCCGAGGAAAGGAGACCCTTCCGAGCGTAACTCCTTTTAGATGAGTTAGTCTATACGAATAGCCTATCAACTCAAATCCTCGCCAACTCCACTATTCTACACTAGTTAATCTTTTCCGAGTCTTCAACTAGTAATGTAGACAAGAAATCCCAAATATCATGGATTTTGGAATTTTGATGTTATTGTAATGGGGAGTTGGATAATTGTTACTTGTGTTATGGTTAGTGAAATAGAACAACACCCATTAATTTTCTATCACAATAGCATAATTGCACCCCTAGTTATGAATTTAGCTACTCATAACTAGGGTTTGAATCAAAGCAATCAACATGTAATGAAATGATGGATTGAAATCAAACATAGTCTTTGGATTGATATATGAATTAATATTCAAAGATACAAGTTTAGAAGCTTACAAAATGATGTTAAGTCTCCAACTTGGCTCACAAAATCGCCCAAAACCTTTAGAGTATAAGTCTAGAATTGGATAATGCTAAAACCCTAGCTTTTAGTATTTATAGAAGATCAGGAACCCGTGTTTTAGGCGGGGCGCCAGTGCCATTTCTTCTTCTTTAGACAGTGTTCCAGCTAGGAGGGGCGCCTGCTCTAGGCTGGGCGCCTGAAGCCCTTCTATTTCAGGCTGGGCGCTGGCTAGGCGGGGCGCCTGGAGCCTTTGCAACTCAGGCGGGGCGCCTGGCCAGCTAGGGCTCATGTGTCCTTTTTCTCTTCTTAGGCAGTGGCTTCTTCAGGCGGGCGCCTGAGCTAGGTGGGGCGCCTGGCTCTGTGACTCCGATCTTGATCTCTTGATTCTAATTCTTGCTCTTTTGCTTCAACTTCAATCAACGACTCGTTTACACTCGTCATAATCTGAAATTAAGCAATTCACGGCATCAATAGCACATATTATTGCTTTTGGATTCAAAAATAAAAGCTTAAGGTAGTATTTAAGTTGGTAAAATACCAACTTATTACATGTCATATTTACAACTTAGTAGTAAAAGATGGTCTTGACTTATTTAACGATATTATTAAAAAGGTGAAAAAAGCTATTACTTATATTTTTAGAAATAAAAACCAAGAAAGAAGAAGAGAATAGGAAAGAAAATGTATAGAATTAGGAATGCCAATTAGGAGAGTCCCAAAGGAAGTTTGTACTAGGTGGAACACTTTATATGATGCATTCAATATCGCTTATGAATATAGAGTGCCTATTTCTCAAATGTATAATAAATATTTTATGGAAATCTATCACCTTAAAGAGGACGATTGGCAACTTGTTCAACATCTTCTTCAGTTTTTACAAAAATTTTATCAAGCTACTTTAGAATTTTTCGGACAATATTATCCAACTACTCCTACCATGTTATATTATATAGCTGGAATATCGGAATTATTGAAAGTATATAAGCAATATGAAATTTACAATGCGGCTGTAGAGGCTATGATTGAAAAATTTAGAAAATATTTTTTTCCAATTCCTCCTCTTTTTTACATTGCTTCTGTGTTGCATCCTGCTTTTAGAATTAAGTTAACTGAACGACTTGTTAGAGAAATATATGCAAATTTAGAAATTGCTCCTATTGAAATTGCTAGTAACGGGTATCCAAGTGTAGAAGATGTTATTGCTAAAGTTTATGCAGATACCGTGACTGTTTTTGCAAAGTATAGAGCTTGGGCAGACACTGCTATACCAACGGAACCAATACAATCCACTAGGTAAAATTCTTCTCAAATGGGCAGAACACATGAAAGGATGAGCACTTTTGGGGGACTTGATGAAAAGTTGCTTTCAGAACAGGACGAGTACGGGGAGGAATACAGCGAGTTCCAAGTGTATTTAATTCAATATCCAAAGGAACTTACAAACTTTGGAACTCATCATTTGTTGGGTTATTGGAAGAATCAAGAATCGCAATTTCCAATTCTTTCAAAAATGGCCCGGGATATATAAACAATTCAAGCTTCATCAGTTGCATCGGAAAGCGCTTTTAGCCAAGGAAAATTTCAAATTGGAGATCACAGATATTCGTTGAAGGAGGAGACAATGGAGACATGAGTTTTATTCAGGAATTGGATCAGAGCAAAGTGAAGAAACGTTGGTCTACCAGAACTTACTAAGGAAAAAGGCAGAGCATATCTCGATCAAATTTTGAGCGGCGAAACAAGTGAAGAAGGGAGTCAAACTGGCAATGAAGAAGAAAAAGAAAAAGAAAAAGAAAAAGAAAAGAAAGAAGAAGATGAAGAACCAGAAGGAGATGATGAATAAGAACAACAACGGCTAGTTCCTAAAGAAAAGCCTACGACTATCATAAAGAAACTTGCTAATATGTTTAAAAGAATGTAATTTTCTAAATCACAATTTTGAAATTACAAGTTTGAAAGGTTAGCTATTGTAGTATGTGTTGCACTACTTATGTCTTAAACAACTCAATAAAATTGCTCCAAGTCTTGGAATTCAATAACAACTATTGTCTTCATATTTTTTATTTTTAATTTATAGTTTGCGCAAAAATACTACAGTTAATCACTAGTTTGTAAATTAGTTCAAATTTGATTTTTATAAAATTAATTCAAAGTTTGAACTTTGAACTTAACAAATTAATTCAAAAGTTTGAACTTTGAATCATCACTTCAAAATTTTCATTAATTCAAAGTCTAAAAAAATACTACAAGTTTTTTAATTCTAAGTTTAAACTTTAAACATTGAAATAAACTAAACATTCCAAACATATGTACAAGTAAAAACTTGATTATATTTTGTTGTTATATTTTTCAAATTATCCATCACTTTAAATAAAACACAAAGGAAAAACCAAAAAAACAAAAAAAATACATATGGGCCGACTGCCGGAACCGGATCGGACCGGGCCGGCAGGTTGAATGGGCCAACGGCTCTCTTTCAAATATAGTTGTTGGCCAACGGCAAAAAACTGCTATATTTGCCTACCACCCCCCCTCCTAAACGCCCCTCATACCCTCCCCCTCCCCCAAACCTATTTTTATCTATATATACCCTATTATTTCATCATTATATCACACAATTCATCACTTTCTATCAATTTATCTCTCAAATTACTCTCAAAGGCTATTTTCTAAATTTCTTCCAAAGTCCAAACAATTATAATGGCTGAAAATCAAGCTCCCGTTGCTTCCGGTCCTAGTGAAACAAGACTTGCGGAACGAAGATGTCGTTCTGTAGTGTGGCAAATTATTATGAAAGATACTGAAACTCAGAAAGCTAAATGTAGCCTCTGTAACAAAGAGTGGCAAATTTACACTGGTGTGAACGGTGGAGGGACGGGAAAGTTTAAGAAGCACTAAGAAAAACGTCATAAGACCGAATGGGATAGAGTAAATGGCTTTAATCCGCGTGATTGAAAATTTGAAGAGATGGTTAAGGGAATATCTATGTCATTTCAATTATGTATTTTCGAATTTCTAGTTTATTTAGTATCTTTGTAATTTTTAATTTCTAGTTTGTTTTTGTCATTTCAATTATGTATTTCCTGAATTTTCAAAAAATTGTGTGTATTTCTTTTCCAATCAACGTTTGTTTAGGGTTTAGTTATTTATTTTACATTAATAAATTTAAAAATATAATTTACATGATTGTTTTGTTTCATTAAAAAATATAATTTACATAATTATTACAAATGGTGTTTACTTTCATTAATAAATTGTTAAGTTTTTCAATTTTCAACTTTATTTGCCTAAAGAAAAAAAAACTAAAAAAAATATATAAAACCGTTAAACCGGACCGACCGGCTTAACGGTCGCCGATTCCGGTCCCGACCCGGCTCCAACATTTTTAACCAGATGAGACCGGACCGTTTAGACCGGTTTTTTAACGGTTTTCAATTTTTTTTTGCCCGAACCGGACCGGAACCGGTTGCCGGTGCCGGTGCCTGTCCCGTCCCGGACCGGGCCGTTAGCCACCCATAGGTGTGGGTAGTTGGATCCCTAATAGGTCCAATTTCTGATTTTAGTGTTTACATATTTTTTTCGTTTAACTTTTACTTGCTACGTCACTAAATATACAGGTATCGAAAATACTATTTTTTGCTAATGCAACGACTGTACGTGTTAAATAAGCAAAGTAACTAAAATGACTTTTGTGAGAGAAAACAGATTAGATGATTTTGTTAGCCAAATATCACAAATTACGTGACCATATATACAACCGTGACCATATATGCAATCAACTCAATATAAAATGCATCAAACACTTTAAATGAAATTGAAATTTTAGGTTCTATGAGTTTCTTTTCTATTACAAGTAAAAAGTATAGGTACATACAAAATAAGCAAAAGTGGCTACATTATGCTGCTGCATCACCAATTTGTTGAAAAAATCGTTTCGAATTTTGATCACAATTTAAGAAACTTGTAGCAAAAAAAGTCGTTCAAACTCCCTACAACGTTACGGAGTTTGTTGAAGTTGCAGTTAGATGGAGAATAAATTTAGATCATTTAAAATCATGAGGATGAATAAGGAATCCATTGATCGCCCTGAATGAAATTCTGGACAGAGTATGAATAAACATGTTCATCTGGGATTTGGCTACTCCACAACACTCGTTGTTTCGTATCTGCTGCTGCACCAGAATTTTTGAACTCACCATAATAAAGCGTATTCAAAGCGAATTCGCCACTCCAAGGCATCCATCCAGCAGGATTAATAAGATCTCCCAATGTACATTGTATAAAAACTGTCCTGGAGTATTCTTTCCATGGCCTTCCAAGGAAAGTTTTGTGTACACTTGGATTTCTGTAATACAACTTCATGTACTCTTCAGTTCCATTGATTGAACAATTGTAAAAGACGAAGCCGGTTGATTGAACAGGTTCAATTCTACCATGAGCTGTTACGGCATTGGTTTCGCCACTCTCTGGATTGACAACCCTTGGGGAAACAAGGATCTCACAGTCTTGGAAAAAGGCGGCCGCGTTTCCAAATATGAAGTCTATGTTACCTTGGATGCGACATGACTTGTAATATTGGCGCAATGAATTGAGATAAAGTGTGTCTTGGTTGCCCAGAAACTCACAATTTTCTATGACTGAAAGATCACTGCTGGATCGAAATGCTACTGCTTGTTGAGCATCAGCACCTGCTGTGTTTTGAATGGTTAGACCCCTGGCCATGAATCCGTCACCAAGTACTCCTGTTTTAGAAAAGAATGAACATCAGAACAACTCAAAGCACCTACTTTTTCTTATATTCTATGAGATTATGTATAGTAGGCTAATTAGTGTACGAAGCTAGGATAGTACTTAATGTATGAAATGTCAAAGTTGGACGACTCCTAGATGCAGATGGTGTTTATTGACTAATCGAAGAACTCAGTATCTTTGACGCAGAAACATGGAAATATTTGCGAAAACTTACGACATATACTAGATTTCAAACAAATAAAATTAAGATTACAAGAGTTTAGTGTTAAAGATTAGAATTTATATAATATACGGAGTAGAATTTTTTTTCGTAAAAGGGACATTCATCTGCACCGACGAACTATTAATTGAAGGACGGGACAGTGTCACAGTTTATCTAATAGATTGGCAAGAAGTGCAAGTTTTAGGTAGCATTAAATGCTAGTAACAACGTAGAAGAAATAACGAGGAGGTAAAATTAGTTCAAGATTTGACTTCGCCAAGCTCAGCTTTTTGATGCAATTTAAATTTTTAAATCACTAGCAGATACAACGGTTTATAACTCTATTTGTGACCTTTAAATTCAAAGTATAAAAAGAATTTCCTCCTAATCTATTATGAACAAGATACAGTAATTGTGGCCTAGCTCGTTATCTCCAGTTTCATTGTTCGAATGTCAAATTATTGACATTAAGAAGAGAAAAATATTGAACTTGTGACCAAAGGGTATGGTGAAAAAAGGGTAGAATTAAATGAGAATTTAACAAAATGATCAAATGAAATGAACCAACAAGGTTCAGTAATTTTCTTACCGACAGTAGCAGATTCAAAAGTGGTCATTCCACTGTTGGCCATGTGACCAACATTTAGTGATCCCGTGATAACTGTTTTGCCCATGCCATCTCCCAAAAATACCAAATTTCTCTTCTCCAAAGGGACCCTAACTATTTCATCATACAAACCAGCCTTAATCCATATGACAAACTTTTGAGACACTAAATTGTTGGGCGCTGCATTTACAGCATCCTGCACTTTGCTATAGTCGCAATTTCCGGCCTTGCAAACCGTCACATCTGGCTTCAAGCTCGTTGGGACCCCGCCCTTGACGTCCATTGTGGAACTCCTAACACCTTCCCAAAATCCATCTCGCTCTGTCTTTGCCGGGTTCCATGACCTAATTTGGATTCAAAATTTAAATTTAATGAGTTCAAAATTTTGATATTATTGAAAAATATGGGTTCAAAAGTTTTATTTCTTTAATCCTTTTATTTCATTTTATACTACCATATTTGATTGCTCAAGGATATTAAAAAAGAAAAGTTTTGTCACATAGCAAAAGTCAAAACTAAACATGTGGTCTTAAATGTAAAGTTTCGAATTAAAGTGTTATTCCATATATTTCCATCTATATCACATAAATTCTTTTTTAATTCATTATATAATATGACAACTCTTTAAATTTGAAAACATCTAAAATTACCCTTTTTATCTTAATGACAATATCTTTTAACCACAAATGTTATTTTATGTTTAAGATAACAAGTTTTAAAAGTCGCCACCGACCTGGTTTGGTTCCCATGAATGTCATAATTCATGATCATCCCCAGGGTATTGCTGGTGAACCCAATCAAGGAATCCACTAATATTATTGTCTTTCTCACCAGAGAGGTGTCATTCACCTTTTGCAAACCCGACGAGCAGCCATGTTGGTACCCCAATGCCGCGCTCATCCATGCACGAGCATCCTTAATTTTGCCACTTGTTAATCCCTCATCCGTTTGTTTGAATCTATATCCCGAAAAATCAAGTCCCTCCTTACAATTTTCTGCGTAAAGCGTGAGGTTCATATTTCCTTCAGATGCTTTTACTAAATCATTCACCATGGCATGAGCCTTAGTAAGTTTCTCGTATGAGAGACCTAAAGCTGAATGAATTATTTGAAGGGTTGTTAGGTTTGGAGGCAAATGATGGAATGAAGTTTCGCATTTTGATGGATCACGTGAGACCTTGCAAGCTTCTCGAATCTCAGGCGGTGGCGAATGGCCGTGATGGTGATGGTGATGGTGATGGTGATGGTGATGGTGATGGTGATGTTTGGCGTAAGAGAAGGAGAAGAAGAAGAGGAGGGAGAGGGAAAAGATTGTTAGAGAGAAATGAGACGCCATTGAATATGTTTGGAATTAGTTGGAAAGAATGATGGCGTTTGTTTTAAGTTTGGTGTAATTCTGCATGGTTTTAATCTTTATAGATGAATGGATGTAAAGAAGTGTTTGACTAGTGGTTAAGTGAGGGGCTAAGGATGAGTTTTGGTCAATGGTGAGAAATGTGAGGATTGGGTTCTTGTTGAGGTTTTGGGGTGCAGGGGGTGAGAAAAAACATGTGGTGTCACCGGTTATAATTTGAATAAAAACAATCCTATGAATAAAAGCCATGCAGTCCTAACTAAAAGAATGTTTCAATATCATAAATTAATAGGAATATATCTTAGATCAAATTTTTGGATTGTAATAATAGAGTCACATTTAATAGGAAATTCACTCCTCAAAATAAAATATTCGGTATAAATTTAAATTAATCATACTCAAAACGATACGAGACATGAAGTAATAGCGAAAAAAATCAATATCTCCGAGTGGGGCGTCACGGCGAATAGGGAGAGCTTCACGTGAATGAGGATAATAGCCTTGTGTTAATTGCCATCATGCATTCTTGGTGTCGGCAGTGATAAAATGTGAAGGATTCGATTTTTTTGTTTATTTTTATTCATTGAGATCTATACAATCCTTTTGACTACTATTACACTCCACATTTCCATTATATGTACTTTTTATAAAGTTTATTTCAAAACTATTCAGCTTTAAACGTTTCATATTTTTCCTCAACGACATACCGTCATACTCTTATGGTGGTATGAATTTCATGACATATTGGACCACAAATTATATTGACATGTGCCAACAGTTTCTTTTTCTTTCTCAAACTTTATGACACTTCTGAAAGTACGACTTAGTCATAGTGGACTTTGTTGCTAAGACTTGGTCAAGTAATTACTTTCCCCTAAAGTGACGATCAGTTGAAGTAGGATTAAAGTGTACGCAATCACGTTGAGCATTGCAGTAAAATGCTCATGCACGTAAAAGTCAACCAAGCCCTGTAACACTATTCAACTAAAAAATTGCGTAGACACTAAAATATTTAGAAATAATGGTACAGGAAATTAGAGAGGAAGATGACTAATAGTTCTAAGTTCTAACAGGAGGTTTATGTCACTGGAAATTGTCCTTGCAAACTACAACAAATATGGTTTACGAAACTTAACTCTACAAATTCAAGGTATATATTCCAGAAGAAAAAAAAATTCAAGCTATATATTTGATGAGCATCGACCAATATGAGCATTAATGTTAAATTTCGGGAAGTTATATGCAAAACTTCAGTACTTATAATCCATGGTTTCAGTAAAAAGGGGCAAAAAGAAGTAACTCCCCCGATACTATCAGTTCCAACTTCTTGAAACAATCCGCAAAAATGAGCTCCCTTAAGTGTGATAAAAATGCTATAAACAGCAAATCTAACTTCCAGCAGCTGAAACAGAAGCTTTTTCCTCTCAAGACACTACGGCTTCAGTATTCCATTTTTCACCAATCAATGTGCCAACTCTTTCTCCTTTAATGGCTTTAGCAATATTACCTGGTTTATTGATATTAAAAACGACAACTGCATAATGAAAAAATAAGGTTGAAAATGACAGTTCTTAAGTTGACTTAGAAGCAGAAAGCTGTCAATGACACCTCTTGGGTCATGCAGGAAATGGTCAAAGGAATAAAAGGGTTGAAGAGGTTGTACCTGGAATGTTATTCTCTTGGCACAAAGTAATTGCAGTCAGGTCCATTACGGAAAGTTCCTTCGAAGTTACATCATGGTAAGTCAGGTTATCCTGAAGTCGGGCATCAGGATTCTGCCTAGGGTCATCATCATAAACTCCATCGACGTTTGTTGCCTTCAACACCACCTCAGCATTAACTTTCAAATTCAAAGATTAAACTGTTAGAAAAGGAAAAAAAAAAAAAAAAGGAAGAACAAGATGTGCATTCTAACATATGTTCTAGTAGTAGAGCATCAGTTGTCTCATGGACCACATCCTCACTTGGAGAGAACCATATGAGACAAACATTACAATCAGGTTCCTATGTTTGCATGCTGACATATTCCAGTTAATGGTTAATTAACTTTTAGGTGCTGCAGTGGGCATACAATGGACTTCATATACTCTTAGTGAAATAACTTCACATGAATCCATGCAGAATTGCATTTAAGAAATATACCAAGCCACCTCCGAAGGAACTTTGGTCATTATCCACTCTGTTAGAAGTGTTTAATCAAATATAACAGTCTACAGTGTATGGCGAGCTTGTAACAGTTTCTTCTTATATTTGCTTTCATTTTTTTTTTCAATTTAGAGAAGAACAATATTTGCATAATCCACTTTAATTTCCCAGTATGTCAAAGTTCCATGCATGTAGAACATCTGAATAAGAAAATAAGTAGAACTCACTCTCTGCACAACGCAGAGCTGCAGCAGTGTCTGTCGTGAAGAAGGGATTCCCAGTTCCTGCTGCAAAGATTACTACTCTCCCTTTCTCGAGATGCCTAACAGCCCTTCTACGGATATATGGTTCAGCAACTTCTGACATTCGAAATGCAGTCTGGACTCTAGTAGGGATTCCAATGCTCTCCATGGTAGCTTGTAAAAAAATTGCATTCATAACAGTTGCCAACATCCTGAAAAGCGAGTGGTAAAACTTCATTAAGGGCAATAAACAAAAAATTCTCAGAGTGATCTCTCTCTCATGCATATTCAGGAGACACCCAGGACAGATTACAAGATGTGGTACCACTATTCCGTCAGTCTCAACTTAAAGAACTGGTCTTGTCACTCCAAAATCTCCACTAAATAAAAGATCTGTTTTCAAGTATATGAGCCTGAAAGTCTACAGGACCAAGCAATGCAAATTTTGATTTGGGAAATATAAAGTATAAACAAGGAAGACATTTTTGAAATCAAGATTTGCATTGCCAGAGTCTTCAGACCTTCAGGCTCATATATTTTAAAACAAAAGCCTGTGTAGCCCATTAGATATTGAGAAAAAGCAAAACACAATTGACAAAATATAGGCATGGATTTGCCCACTGGGCTTTGGTCTATGGTCCAGTGCTAAGAGCTCAGCTTGTGATGTGTGGATTAGGCACAGGTCACATGTTCAAACTCCGCCACAAACAAAAGTCTGGTATTTAAGTGGAGAAGTGTAGAGAGGCTACCCACCGAGTTCTAAACCGTGCGCCACTGGCCTCGGGCATTCCTCGGTTATAAAAAGAAATAGACATGGATTTATCGCAGGCATAACCTACATTAGATTGTTGAGTACTTTGATCTATAAATTTTTAGTTTTGTTTTATGTTTCGTCAGTTTTAGTGCTACCTACAATATGCTCTATAAACTTATCTTGGCAAAGATTATTTAATTCTAAAGAAATTGCAGGAGATCTGGACTAGGGCATCATATAACGTATATGGTTCTTTCAGGTAATTCAGAATACAGCTTAAATCCCCAGTTTTAATTGCATTCACTTTCAAGTAGTTGTCCTAGTAATTAGGACTTTGTATTATAAATAGATCATATTGCAGTAAAGTTTGCAGAGAATATGAGTAGTCGAGGTGCGCGTAAGCTGGTCCGGACACCACCATTATATAAAAAAAAAAAAAAAAAAAAAGAGTTGCATGATACAGTTTAACTCAAGGGTTATTTTCCTGTGTTTTTACATAGCTTCAACTTTCAAAAACTAATAACCACCTTACCATTTTAGCATATATTTAACAGCCATTCAAAATTCTTTTCAACCAACAATTTTGAACCCTCTCCACCTCATCATTATGATCCACAGTTACTGTTGAAAGGCCTTAGAACAGCCGCCTATATTTTGTTGCTTAGCTTCTTTGATCTCCAAATCATCATCTATCCAGGCACATGCTTAATTCCTTTCAGCCCAAGTGAAATTTTTCCATAATTTTATTCAACCAAAGCCCGAAAAAGAAGGGTCCTAGAGGCCCCAATCTGATCTGTTTAACCATTATTTGATGTGATAGAAAACAAACAAAACTATACTAGGAAGTAGAAAGTGGAACCTATCAAAATAACCCTTCCTACCACCCTTCGCTTCCTCAAGTACACTTTCTGAAAGCTAACAGATAATGTGTACCTAATGACACCTTTAAGTAAAAGGTATGTCTGTCTAAAGCATACAAGTTACACAGACAACACTACAAAGTCCATGACACCCACGAATTATCAGTGGTATAAGTCATGTGCAAGATCTTTAAGTACAGAAAGTAAGTTATTTTTGAGCAAGCAACTGTGTCAAACTAGTCCAGAAAAGCAAAGAAAAAGTTAATCCTTAAACTTTTGAAAGCAATTGAAAATAACTGGAAAACAATAGCAAACATACCCGATATAATCAGCAGATGAACGTTCCAGTCCACTACATCCTGCCCAGGAAGATCCACGAAAAATATTACCTCCACCAACAACTATTGCAACCTGCCACATCAGCGGATTAGCTTAGAATCTACGAAAACACTAAGATCGCCATCAAAGAGCTCATACCAGGATTATACTGATTTAATCATGACATATGATTGGAACAGTTAAAATAAAAACAAAACTTGAACAGCAGATGAATGATCCAGTCCACTACTCCCTGCCCGAGAGGATCCACCAAAATTAATCTCTCCACCAACAACTATGGCAAACCAGCCACATTTGCAAAAAGAACTGGGAAATATATGAAAAACCAGACCAAGATCATCATCAATGAGCTCATTGCAGTATTTACTGATTCAACCATGACAATGAATGAAAAAAAAAAAAAGTTCAAATAGCAATTATGAAGATAAAAGATGGTTCATATTTTGAATCACTTGCATAATTGCAAATTCCCTTGGACGTTTGGATGCAAGAAACCTTCATGTGCTACAGATTATAATGAAATAACTATGATCTTTTTAGTTCAATATCCACAAAACATTACTGAACACTGAGAAGTATGAAATTTGGGTAAATATTTTCTTTAGACAGCGAAAGTAACCAAACTGTACAAAACATTTCTGATAAAAATCCCAAGGTTGATGCTCCAGTCAAACCATGAATTATAGAGAAAACGATGATATCAAAAGTCTAAGGGTCCTTTGCCAAAAATAGGGAGAAGGTATAGATAAAAAAGTAAAAGGCAATGAAAAAAATGCAAATCCTTGAGATGATACATCACCTTCATATAATAAAAGAATAACTATTTTCAAAAAGGAGATATTTAATTTATTAATTTTTTTACCTCAATGCCAAGTCGAGTGACAGATGCCACCTCCCTTGCGATGGCCATTGTGATCTGCATAACAACATGAAAGCTTAATAAAAGATCAAAATCTAGGGAAGAAAGGAACAGAACAAGACAGCAACATGGAGATCTGAGAGCAGCTTTTCAATTCTGACCTTGGGATCAATATTTTGTGTTTGATCTCCAGCTAGTGCCTCACCACTAACTTTAAGAAGCACCCTACGCCATCTAACTGATGGTTTAGATGTCCCATTATCCGTCATTGTGACACCAAAAGAAGCTAAAGGAGATAAATGAGGTTGCCTATCATAGAACATGTATACAAAGAAATTGACATAAGAAAAATATAACATTGTTGAAAGAGAAGCACAAACTACTAACTGCTCTACAGAGATAAGTGGTTCACTGGCTAATAACAGATATTAACATCAGACTGTTGGTACTGTTAAGTGATAGCTGAGTGCCACAGAATCACACATAAGATATAACGATAATTTTGAGAAATGCAAGGTCAGACTTAAGGTGTCAATGGCATGATGAATAGAATACCTAAAAGTGAGGGAAATATATAAATCACGTGAGAGTGCCATGAATAAAAGGTAAGCATTTTTGGTATTGGTGCTATAGCAATCAATCAAAAGTAAATAATGTAAACACCATTTGTTGCAATCAGTGATACATTGACACTGAAAGAAAAAGGATAGTTTGAATAACTAGCCTAATCAGCCAAAAGATAAAAAGTGTGAACTTATTAGCTGACTGAACAGAATGAATGACTGTAAAGGTTTCACACTTATGCTGCTAAATTTATGAAATTGTTCTCATATTATCAAGTATAGACTTCCTAAGACAAAATAACTCAGATGCAAAAACTGTTATGCTCATGTCGAATAACTTACAACACCACCCCTCCAGAGGCCCAGTCTGTCACTCTCACCTTAGGATGACAAAATCACCAAGGCATTATACCTTTTCACTATACATGAGTAGAGCTAAAAGGGAAAATTTACTCATGCACTCTGAATACTTAAGGACAGCATTTTCCATGCCTCAACTTCTACAAGTTGAAGTGCTATTATAATAAAGGATAGGAGTAATTAATTTCGATATGATGGTGGTGTCCGGACTAGCTTACTTTCCACTAAGTACCTGCTACCTCAAGCTGGCCTCGACTAACCACAAGCACAGATACCAAGTAACTCCCCCGACCAAGGTATTATAAAGGATAATTTCAAAATGATTGATACACACCATCTAACAATTATCAACTAATACAGTAATTAAGTTGTACAAATACAATACCTGCCATTGGTGTAGTCTGAAGATTGGTCCATGTGAGACTCACAACACTTTACGACCAAAGAATTATATGACTCATCAATTTTCAAACTGTGGAACTGGGGTTTGAAGAAACTGAGAGATGGTGAAGATGTTGCATTAAAAGAAGAAATTGGCCGGCAAAATGATGTAGAGATAGCCATGGTATATATAAAAAAAGTAATCTTTTGATAAATTACAGGTAAATATGAATTCTAAGGCTTTGTTCAATTATTGGGTATAGGTTCTTGAAAGTAGTATTGGTTTAGAGGGAATGTTGTTTAAGGATAATGTTAAATGTTTGGGGTTTTGAAACATGTCATCTTCCAAGGATAAAATATCTTTTGCCTGAGGTTTTGCTCTCTTTCTATTTATACTTCCATGAGGAGCATGGGTTTTAGCCTTTTACCTTTTCTCTTTCTCTAACTTTTTTTTTCCTTCACTTATTAATTACATTATCCGTTCACTGGTAAAACCTTCTAGTAACAAGCTAATGAATTGAAAACATAAGCACAATTTTTAAATGTGGTCGTTAGTCGAACCAATAATATATCGGTTGGTTCCGTTCGATTTAAACCTACCTTAAAATTAAGCTCTTCCTCCGACAAGCATCAATACCTAGTTTCTATTATATATATCAAAGAAGTTAAAAAGGGATAAAAATATTTCATTCATCAACACCATACCCAATATTATTACAAGTAAAAAAGAGATTATTTTCTGATAGACCGTTAGCTCAAGGAAAGCATTATAAAAAGTAGGTTTTAACCAAAAAAAAAAAAAGGTGTAGGACATAAAAACTAATGATAAACAAAGTAAATAAAATAATATTAGCATTAAAGACGAAGAATTAGATAAAAAATGGTAGATGCAAGAATAATACTACTCCTAATATGACAAAACTATTCTTTTACCCTCCTACCTTAATCCTCGACATGTACACTCTCCTATCTGTGGTTATGTCCTTGGTGATCTGAAGGTGTGTCATATTCTGTCTAATCATCTAGGCCCGATTCTTCCTCAGTCTGTCTCTACTTCTCCGTAGGTCCAACACTGCCAACCCCTTGCACCTCTTCACGGGCACGTCTATGCTCCTCCATTTCACGTGTTCGAACTATCTTAACCTCGCTTCTCGCATCTTGTCCGCCGTTATGACCACTCTTATTGTGTCTTGTATGACCTCGTTCCTAATCTTATCCATTCCAATAGCCTACATATCCATCTAAACATTCTCAATTCTTCTACTTTTATTTTCTAAATGTGTATATTTCTTGACTAGCCAACACACTGCCGCACACAACATAGTTGGTCAAATGGCCACTCTATAGAACTTAGCTTTAAGTTTTGGTGGCACATTCTTATCGCATAGGACACCAGATGTGAACCTCAATTTCATCAAATCTACCCCAATACGATGTGTGACATCATCGTTGATCTCTCAATTTTCTTAAATTATAGACCCAAGATACTTGAAGCTTCATTTCTTGGGGATGACTTATGTAAATTCCCACTTCCCTGTCTGACTCATGCGATGCATTATTGAACTTGCATCCCATGTGCTATGTTTTAGTCATGCTCAACCTAAAATTTTAGACTCTTGAGTTTGCCTCCAAACCTCTAGCCTATCGTTAACTCCATCGCGGATCTTGTTTATCAACACTATGTCATCTGTAAATAACATATATCATGGTACCTTCATGTTAATTTATTCATCACCAAGGCAAATAAAATGAATTAAAAGTTGATCCCTGATGCATCCTAATCTCGACGAGACCGGATGTGCCTCGAGTCCCCTTTTAGTGTCCTCACGTTAGTCTTGGATCCACCGTACATACCCTTGATAGCTCTACACAGGTACCCCATTGGACTTCAAGCATCTCTATAAAAACCTCCCATGGGTCTTTATCGTATGCATTTTAGGTCAATGAACATCATATGTAGCAATTTAGTGCTATGAATTTAATAGAAAAAATCAAGAAGTACAATTGTGTATGTAAATACATATTTTAATACGGCAATCGATACTTGTGTTCAAAAAATTGAATCATGTACCAAATATTGAAACTTTAGAGAATTTAAACCGAATAATAAAGTACTAAAAATATACATTTTAATTCAATAACTTGGATATGTAACAAATTATGCATACCACTATTTCTATAAGTTTGGCCAAATATGCTAATTAAATCGTATTTCAGGGACTAACTTCGACTTATGAAAACATTCTCCAATTTTCATTAACACGTGAGATCACTTACGTGTAATTACAACATTACCCCTTTTCACTTTATATAAATAGTTGAAGCTCTATTATATCTCCGCTAGTAGGGTTTTGAAGCTCGCATCTCTTGTTTACAGAAGAAGCCGCCGCACAGAGCTAGATTTGGAGCTTAACCATGGTATGCTTAATCAACTAATCTTTCTCTTATTCGTTAATCTACAGTTAAGTTATATTGATACTGATTAATTAATATTTTGAAATTCTTTTTCTAATTTTGGTTTCAGTCGCTAGTTGCAAATGAAGAGTTTCAACACATTCTTCGTGTGCAAAACACAAACGTTGATGGAAAACAAAAGATCATGTTTGCTTTGACCTCTATTAAAGGTATCGGTCGTCGTTTCGCAAACATTGCTTGTAAGAAAGCCGATATCGACATGAACAAGAGGTTAGCCCTTTATACTAGTAATTGTTTTTAGTATCAGAAACAGCGTCTACATACATCTCCCCGTCCCCAGACCTCACTTGTGGGATCACACTGGGTATGCTGTACTAGTAATGGAATGGGCTCCGCTCCATTAGAGTTAGCGTCAGTAGCTATCAGTATAGCTTCAGATTGGCTTTTAGCTTGCTTTCTTTTTTTCGTTAAATTCTAATTTGAGATTTTGTACCTTTGTTTGCTGCAACACTGGTTTCTACTTTAATTAAACACATTCTAGGTAAAAAAAATTAATCAAGTTCAACTTAATTAGACAATAAATAAAAGTATATAAATCCAAAAGAGAAAACAACCTAGGATGGCATTTTTATCCTTCAGTAAATGGCAGAAACTTATGCTGGGTTTCAATTAAATAGTAGTTTGTAATGAAATGTAAAACATGAGATTCATTAAATAACTAGTGTCACGTGTCAGCCATATGAGGTTATATTGATACTTACTTCCGCTAACTCTAATGGAGCGTAGCCCATTCCACTAGTAAATGTTTTTAGCTCTTATTAAAGTATTTTTGAAGTATATTTCCGCTATAGAAAATGAGCATTTAAGCTTAGTGCTTTATCTTAATTTATGAGGTTAAGTTGTGTATACGGTCGTTTTAAAGAAATTTTTACACTATCAGTTCACCCAAAGTAAGCCTACATGAAATGTGATATTTGTACAGCTATAACAACATACTGTGTGGGGTCTGGGAGAATGTGGTATACACCTACCTTACTCCTCCTACCTTGAGCGAGGTAGGGAGGCTGATGAAATGTGATATTTGTAATCTTCAAAAAAAGGCAGCTTACGGCAACTTTGTTACGACTCAGTCGGGACACAAGTTATGTAGGAAATAAAGGTCTTGGATCTCACCTGGTTGCTATAATATATAACATAAACTCTTACCTTAGCGTCTTGTTCATAGTAAACATTCTAGCTATTTTATTTTACTTAATTGGCAAAGAGTATTAGTTTACTTAGTAGTATGCTGCTTGCTACCTTTTGCAAAGATTAATAATTGGGGTTTTATTTGTACCTGTTTTTGTAGTGCATTTGTTTGTACTGCGTGCATTATCTGGGTTCTAATTAAGCTTGAGAACTAATTCACCCAACCATTAATCACCAATTGAAATTCAATAGCAAGCTAAAATGGTGGTCATGATGCATGGGTAAAAAGATATGTGGGCCTGGAGTTTTGTCTATGGAGGATTTAGAGGAAGCTGTGTGCTGTTATAGACCATAGACTTGGCTTACAACCTGGTGTCACTTTGTTCTTATTCGGGAATCGGGGGAGAGTATCTAAGGGGTGGTATGCAAGGGGGAGAGTTAATCGCAGAATTGATGGCTCCTTTTCCTGCAATGCGTATGACCTCCAATTTTTGGTAGTGATTTTGGACAATCCATATCTTTAATGTGTTTTATCTGTAGTACATAGTTGGGAGAACTTCTTTGGACATTCTCAACAGTTTCAAGATGGAAAAATCTCCTGAAAATTTCCCCCTTTTTCTTGCTAGCTAACAGTCTTGTTCTTTTGGCTCTATCGGTTTAAAATGTTTTGTGCATTTGTCCCTTTGAGAATTCTGTGAAGGTTGATTTTATATCTTGAAATGTTAGCTGAGTTCGTTTTGCCACTCTGATTTGTAGGGCTGGTGAACTTACTGCTGCAGAGCTTGACAGTGTGATGGTGGTGGTTGCAAATCCTCGTCAATTCAAAATCCCTGATTGGTTTTTGAACAGGCAGAAGGATTACAAGGATGGGAAGTTTTCACAAGTTACTTCTAATGCTCTTGACATGAAGCTCAGGGATGACCTGGAACGCCTGAAAAAGATCAGGTAGTTTGCTGTTGAAATATTCATCTGTCTAGTTTAACAACTCAAAGAGAACAAGTAGTAGTTGAGTATAAGTACTCGAAAACTGTACTTGTTTGTAGGTGCTTTTTTTTGTTGCTAAATTTATATCCTCTGATGGTGACAGGAATCACCGTGGTTTACGTCACTACTGGGGCCTCCGAGTCCGCGGTCAGCACACAAAGACCACTGGTCGCAGGGGGAAGACTGTTGGTGTCTCGAAAAAGCGATAAATCATCTACTTGCCAGTTTCAGTTTGTTACATGCTTTCTCTTTATGTGCTTCTAGCTATATATGTCTTAAGATGTTTGCTAGGGATTTTGTACTGATTTTGCTGAAGTTCTCTTGCCTGTTGGGTTATATTTGAGTTTCTTTGGTAGTGGCAATAGCATTGCCTTGCTGTATGATCAGATTTTTGCGTATTGCTCTTGAATTTAATTGAATGAGTAGTTCTGTTTTTAGCATTGATGTTATTTCTTGGTTACTCCCCACCACTCTAATAAAACTAATTTGCTTGACAAGTACATAGAGGAAGGTTAATATTATTAAAGGAGATGCTAAAAGTATTAAGAACAGTAGCGAAATAATCTTTTAATTCTATAGTTTCCTTAGAATGAAAAGGAACATCTTGAGTAAGATTTTAATTCTCGACCAATATATCTAACGATTGTGTTGGCTACAATCCTCATGCCCCTCATCCTCTTTTGCTAGAAGGCACAACAACCCCTTTTTGGGTAGGTGGATCCAAGATTTTTACTTGATGGTTTGATTCAATCATCCTATTCCTATCTTTTAAATTGTGGGGCAAGTATACTATTTGTTGAAGTTTTTTTTACATACTATATTAAACCATAAGTTACAAATACTGCTTCAAATGAACCTGTTGTCGAAGCACAGATCAACCTCTACTTTCTACTCAAATCAACAAATAAGAAAAAGAAAATATTTTATATAATTAGACAAATGTATAATTAAATGTAATAACTTGCAAGTTGCAACAAACTAGTATCAAATCTGTAATATCACTATATATCTGAGATCATGGAATTATGACTGGATAGCTATCAATGCTATCAGCCCAAGGTCCAGTTAGGGCCTCTCCAAAGATAGGCCTTATGCATTCCATCACCACACTGTTGCACTTAGGCCCAGTTCCCATTCCCAATTGCCACACTTTGTCACCTTTCTTCACTCTTTCCTTGGCTTCTAAGTAAGCTAACTCATACCACAAGGAAGCCGAAGATTGATTCCCAAACCTATGTAATATCATCAATGCTGGCTCCATGTCTATATCTCCAAGCTTCAACCTCTTTGCAGTCTCTCTCACAACCGATTTCCCAGTTGCAGGGAAACAGATTTGTTGAAAAGCTGTTCTAAACTTAGGAATATAAACCTCCATAGAATACCTGGAGACCTTGTACATCAGTACAGATACAACGTACCTTAGTTTCTCAATTACAGGGAGGAATCTCGCCCCGAGAATCGGGATATGTGACCGAAGAGTTTCTCCGGCCACTTGCAAGACATCCCCGTTCAGTCTAACTCCAGTTATTCCACTAGAGTCCTCAGTACGATAAGCAGAGTAATAGCTCTTGTCATCAAAAGCTCCTTGTGTCCTAAGTGTCCAAAGCAACTTATATTTAGCAGCTTCTTTCGCCTCTTTCTTGTTACTAAGCAAGATCGCGGAGCCTCCCATGCGAAAAATACAGTTCAATACTATGAAAGGACGTTCTTTTCCAGGATACCACCCTGTGGATAAGATCTCAGTGCTCAGGATAACTGCATTGGTATTCTTATGTTATGTGTCTTCATTATGTTTCTTGCCATATCAATGGCTAGTGAATTTGCACTACAACCCATTCCACTAATAGTATAACTTTTAACACCTTCTTTCAACGCGTACTCGTTAACAATAATGGAAGAAAGAGAAGGATTAGGACAAAAACCACTGCAGTTAACAATAAGTATATCTATATCCTTAGGAGAAAGCTTTGTTTTAGACAAGAGATCTTCAAAAATTGAGAAGAGAACCATGTGGACTTCATTAATAGCTTCTTGGTGGCTAGAACTTGGAGGGATATGATGAAGAGCTGGTGGGAAATAAGTTTCTTCTCCCATACCTGAAAGTTGAAGAACTTTGGACATGAAAGATACACTCTTATCATCAAAGAAATCCAACATTTTTGCATGTTCAATGTAGGTTGAGAAAGGAACTCTACAAAAGTTTGGTGGCTTGTAACACGTGAAATCCACAATATAGACAGGAGAAATATTTGAGATATATGCCAAGGAAATGAAGTATATAAGAAGTAAAGAAAATGGTACAATGTGAAACATAGGCTCGAGGTTTTGCAAGATAATTAAGGTTTCCATGGAGAAAAAGAGCAAAAGAACGAAGACTTTGAGAGTCTCCATCAAAGTTGAAGAGACTTGCTTTGATAAAAGCTTGTAGAAATCCATATTTTGTGGCTTTTCCTCCATACTAAGAAAAAGAAAGAAGAAAAAGGAATTATGGATCAGATGGAGAATTCGAGTGTTGTGCTGGTTTAGTTACGGTATGATCTTATTAGGGGTTCTACAAATTAGCACAATTCTTGATGTTTATATATATTCTGAATGAAGTTTTAATTGCTCATCTTCTCGCATTAATGGACATATATTTTGGTACAGCTTAGTCGCTCTGTGATCATTAGTGCTGTTGGCAGTTAAAACATAAAAGACTCAAACAGTTGAATATTGCTTTAAATTCAAGTCAGCTTAATTAGTATATTCCTTCACCTCCGAGGAATTGTTTACACTAAAAGTTCTTGCCAATTGATTAGTTGCAGAACATACCATGTGCTAGAAAAAAAGTACAAATCTGGTCGAAAGATCGCCTATGGCCTTTTGATTTGGATTTTAAAATCTTGATGAATGCATTACCAGTTAACTAGCTAGAAATATATGAGTTGGAAAAATGTTGAACACCGACTTATCTTCAAATTTAACCACCTCCTCCTCCTATTTGTAAGTTGTGATTTTTTAACTTTTCATGCAAGAATAACCCCCAACTATGGTTGCCACCTTAGTATGTAAGTATAAGTTTTGAAACTGAGTCATTTTAACTATATACTACTAGCAAAGTAGCAATATAACAGAAAAGAATTATACTATCAAATTACCGAAAGACTCATATGTATGATCTTGCTTACATTGTTGGTCAAACCCCAATCAAAGATGAGGGTATGCTGACAACCAGCATGAAAATAGGCAACTATGATGAATGCGCACAAGTCACAACAATCATAGTTTTAGTGAAGATTCATGTACCTGACTTAGGTCGCTTTGGACAAAGAAATTGTTGTTTATCAGGTTATTTAAAAGATAAATACAAGTAATTGATCATAAAAAATTAGTTAAATTTATTGAGCATTACGTTTTGCAATGAAAAGAGGAGCAGACATTACAACCCTCAAAGATTCACAAATTATACTCTTCATTTATTGCATTGACATTTTCATAGTATTATGTGATTCGGAGGCCTTCATTAAACCTGACATAATAATGACTTATTATGGGCATTGTGTTTCATCCATAATTACCCCAACTATCCATGAATTTGGACAGGACGATTTCCCAATTCCATTTGGTTTTCTCTTCTCATTTTAAAAAAATGCTTGCACAAATACACACGTTAACTATATATCTCCCCTAACTCCCGCTGTAAAGTTGGGAAACTGAGAAGTCGAAATGGAAAGATCTAGAGAAAACCGAGTCGGTTACTATTCCATTGAATTAGAAAATGAATAATGAATATGTTTACAGAGCTGTGTATCTAACTATATATATAACAGGGGTAAAATGGTAAAAGCAGCTAAAATGAATAAAGGCTGAGCCCGGAAATACAAATGGGCTGATAAATATCTAGTTGTTTACATGGGCTAATCACTATTATGTACAACTTGATTATTTAGCCCAACACCCCCCCTCAAGTTGGAAGGGGGAAGAGGACCCACGCCCAACTTGGACAAATGACCCAAATGAGCAGGGCCAGGCAAGGCCTTAGTGAAAATGTCAGCGAGCTGGAGGCCAGTAGGAATATAGCTGAGGGAGATCAAGCCATCAAGTAACTTTTCACGAACAAAGTGGCAGTCCAACTCGATGTGTTTGGTCCGCTCGTGGAAGACAGGATTCTTGGCAATATGAATTGCAGATTTGCTGTCGCAGTGCACAGAGATAGGAGTCAGGCCAGTAACAGACAGGTCCTCAAGGAGTCGACAAAGCCAGGTAAGCTCAGCCACAAGGCGACGAATGGACCTGTACTCAGCCTCAGCGGAGGAAAGAGAAACAGTGGACTGTTTCTTAGACTTCCAGGTAATAGGAGTACCCCCCAGCATGATAAAGAAACCACTAATGGACCTGCGAGAATCTGGACAAGTGGCCCAATCAGAGTCACAATAAGCTGCAAATGGAAATCAGAAGAAGAGTTCATGAATAAACCAAGGCCAGGGGAGCCCTTGAGATATCGAACAGTATGCAGAGCAGCCTGATAATGAGCATCACTAGGATGTTGCATGAACTGGGATAAGTGCTGGACAGCATAGGCAATGTCAGGCCTGGTGTGAGTAAGGAAATTGAGCTTGCAAATCAACTTCCTGTACTGAGAAGGGTCAGGGAAAGGAGAACCAAAGTCCATGCCTAGATGAACACCCACAGGCAAGGGACTCACACAAGAAGATAAGGCAGTGCAGCCAAATTCAGTAATAAGATCTAAAGTGAACTTTCTTTGATTTACCATAACACCAGAGGCAGTGTGCAAGATCTCAAGACCCAAGAAGTAGTGTAAAGTACCCAGATCCTTGATCTTAAACTGATCATCAAGATGTTGCTTGAGGGAAGCAATGGAGGCTGCATTACTACTAGTGAGGAGAACATCATCTACATAAACAGCCAAAAAAACAGAACCAGCAGGGGAGGTCTTAAAGAAAAGAGAATAATCATTCTTGGAGTGTTGAAACCCTAAGCAATGAAGGGATTCTGAAAGCTTAGCATACCACTGTCTTAAGGCTTGTCTCAAGCCATAGAGAGATTTGTTCAGTTTGCAAACTAAATTAGGGGAAGGGGCATGAAACCCTTGAGGAAGCCTCATATAGACCTCCTCATAAAGATCCCCATGTAGAAAAGCATTATTCACATCAAGCTGAGACATAGGCCAGTGATTCTTTACAGCAATAGCAATCAAACACCTGATAGTAGTCATCTTAACAACAGGGGAGAAAGTTTCAGTGAAATCCAAACCTTCTTTTTGGGTATCACCTCTGATAACAAGTCTGGACTTAAGCCTCTCTATTGAACCATCAGCTCTATGTTTAATCTTGTAGACCCACTTATGGGGAATAGAGTGCTTCCCAGGGGGTAGAGGAACAAGGGACCAGGTGTTGTTGGCCTCAAGGGCAGCAAATTCCTTGGCCATGGCTTCTTGCCAACCTGGATGAAGGGCTGCCTGATGATAGGAAGCAGGTTCTTGCACACTAGAAATGGACTGAAGTAGAGACTGGCTTGAAGCAGAAAGAGTAGAGAATGAGCAGATCCTAGGGGTGGATTGAGCAGAGGGAACAGTGGAGAGAGAAGGTAAGGCAATTGATTGAGAGGATGGAAGAGTGCAAACATAATCCTGGAGATAGGAGGGAGGTCTGGAGAGTCTGGTAGACTGCCTGAGTGGGGGTGGATCTGAAGGAGGCAAGGGTAGGGAGACAGAAGGATCAGAGGAGGGGCTGAGAGAAGGAGAAACTGGAGCTGGAGAGGTGGAGAAAGCAGGAAAGGAGGAGGAAGACCCAACTGGAGAAGGAAAACAGGAGACATCAGAGAAGTCAGTGGGCATTGAAGGAGTGGTAGGGAACAAATGAGAGGAAGGGAGAGATAGCCTAAAAGGAAATATAGCCTCAAGGAAATGAACATCTCTGGAGTGAAAGAACTGATGAGTGACAAGGTTGTAAAGTTTATAAGCTTTCTTGCCATAAGGATACCCCACAAAAACACAGGGGTTAGCTCTGAGAGAGAACTTATCTCTATGTCTCTTGAGTGTAGAGGCATAGCACAAGCAGCCAAAGGCCTTGAGGTGAGAGTAAGAAAAAGGGGACCCAAACAGACACTTATGAGGTGTTTTCCCACCCAAAGCAGAATTAGGAAACCTGTTGATCAAGTATGTGGCAGTGAGAATACAATCTCCCCAGAATTTGATGGGTAGGTTGGATTGATAGAGAAGTGCCCTAGATGTTTCAAGGAGATGTCTATGCTTTCTTTCCACTATGCCATTCTGTTGGGGAGTGTCTACACAACTAGTTTGATGAAGGATACCTTTGGAAGAGTAGAACTGAGCAATGGCATAACTAGGCCCCAACTCAAAGGCATTATCACTCCTGATACATTTCACCTTGGTGTGAAATTGGGTTTCTACCATGGACAGGAAGCCCTGGAGTAAAGGAAAGGCATTGGACTTGGTAGAGAGTAGGTGGGTCCAGGTACATCTTGTGCAGTCATCAACAATAGTGAGAAAATATCTGTAACCCCCATGAGTGGGTGTATGATAGGGGCCCCATATATCTGTGTGGATCAATTCAAAAGGGGTTGAAGCATGAGAGGTGCTAATGGGAAAGGGGGACCTAGATTGTCCAGCAAGGGGACAAACACTACAGTCAAAATGTTGCTTAGTAGGGAAAGAAACACACAAAAGTTTGGAAAGAGTATGCAATTTGTGATAAGGTAAATGCCCAAGTCTATTGTGCCAGAGGCTGTGTACATCAGTAGTAGCAGGGCTAACAAGAGCATCATTAGAAACAGTACACTTAGTCAAGGTAATGCTATTTACAGAAGCATGATTACAAGGTCTAGGGATGAAGTCTTCCTACAGAAGGTATAAGCCATGTGCAGCTTTACCAACTTCCTCTTGCCTCTTCAAAGAAGGGGCCTGCAGAATACATGTAGAAGGAGTAAACCACACCATACCTTGCAGCTGATGACAGAGTTTCTGAATAAAGATGAGGTTATAATGGAAACTAGGAACATGCAAAGCATTGTGAAGAACAATGTCTGGAGATAAGTGTAAATCCCCCACAGACACCACCTTGACTTTGTACCCATTAGGTAAAGCAATAGAATAAGGAACAGGAAGGGGATGCATATTGTGTAAGAGAGAAGCATCAAAAGTCATATGATCAGAAGCCCCTGAATCTAGGATCCAGGGTTTTGTTAAGGAAGAAGACAGGGAGTAAGAGTGTGCAAGAACACTAGAGGCTATCATAGTAGCACTACTTGCCAGATTAGCATAACCACTAGTGTCAGGAACTGAGCCAGCTTGAGAATGAACTTGAACACTCTGGATAAGTTGCATCAGTTGGTTCAATTGCTCAGGAGAGATAGCATGAGACCCAGAGGTAAACTCCCCAACCTTGTCTGTGGAAACAAGTTCATCAGTCCCAGAACTCTGAATAGCTGCACAGCTCTTCTGCCTCTGAAAGTGGAACCAGACTTAGGAGAATTGTAGGAACCACTATTCTGAGTAGGGTAGGACTTAGAATTCTGGTTATGTGGGTTGTTCTGACTGTTGTGCCATTTCAACTTCTTGCAATCCTCCAGGACATGCCCAGGTTTCTTACAATATCTACAAAACATATCATTTCTCTGGTTATAAGTTTTCTGACTGTTCTGTGAATAGTTCCCAGAGGGGTAGGCTTTATGCTGTGTATAAGAAGGCTTGGTGCTTTGAGATTGTCCTTTGTAAGAAGGATTGATGTTATAGTTTTGGGAATTGTGTTGGTTGGAGACAGAAAGAGACACAGAGTCTGATATGAAAGAGGGTCCAGCTTGGATTTCTCTTTGCTTCTCCTCATGAATCAGTAGGGAGTAAGCTTTTTCAACATCAGGGAAAGGGTTCATCATCAGTATGTGCCCTCTTGTTTGAGTGTAGGACTCATTCAAACCCATTAAGAACTGCATCAGTCTATTATATTCCAACACACTTTGGTTTTGGCCTTTTGCTCCACATTTGCGCACACACACACAACATATGCAGACCAGAAATGATTCTAAAACACCCAATTCATCCCAACATCTCTTCATCCTGGTGTAATAAGTAGCAATGTCATTGTTCCCTTGTGTGATACTATTCAACTCCTTTTTAATTTGAAAGATCTGAGCTCCATTTGACTGCCCAAACCTATTCTTAAGATTCTCCCACATATGTTGAGCAGTAGGTGAATGGATGATGCTATCTGCAATGTCCTTAGTTACAGCTCCCATTATCCAGGAGGATACCATATAATTGCATCTTTCCCAGGCCTTGAAAAGGATAGAGGAACCATCTGGTTTCTTATATGTTCCATCAATGAACCCTATTTTGTTCTTAATGGATAGGCTCATCCACATGGCTTTACTCCAGTTAACATATCCACTCCCATCTAAAGGGGCTGGCACCAGACACACACCAGTTCCTTCTGAAGGATGTATATAGAAAGGGTGGGCAGGATCAGTTACAGCAACCACACTAGTGCCAGATTCCAGGGCCACACTAGGTGGATCAACAGTAGGATTGTTCTGAGAGGTAGGAATACCAGTCGTTGCCGTGACTTTTCAGAGTAATTGGGACTGAATCAATTCCATAATAGTGAATAGAGACTTGAGATTAGTAAACTATCAAAGCCAGTGGCAGATTCCTAAGAGACTCAGGGTCTCCGGACAGGCATAGCTTTAAAAAGTTTCTCAAGATTTGGGAATTAGGGCACGAATTAGGAATTAGGGCACAACAGATCCGTCGATAATAAACCCCTAACCAGAGAAACCCTAAGCGAAGAAGGGGATTTCTTTAAGCGCAGAAACCCTAAATTCGAGGATCTCGCAATGAATCAAATTTTCAGATCACAATACAACAGATGGCAAAGGCTATGTATGTGAGCAATCAGATAAAGAATTCCACTGGTTCATGTCTCAATTCACATAAAAATTGGAAAGAATTTATCGTGCTTCTTCGTATAACTTGAAGAAGTAAAAGCCTTATATCCTCCGTAAGAGATATCCGTCAAAACTCCGTCGAAAACTCCTGATGAAAGGTCCGATAAGAGAAATTCGTCAAAACTCCGTCGAAAACTCCGGTGAAAAAATCCGATGAAGCACCCTCGTCAAAACTGAAACACAAAATTGAGAGAAGGAACTCTGTTAGCTTTCCGATGAGAATTTTTGATAAGAAATTGAACCACCGTACGCTCTGATACCATGTAAAGTTGGGAAACTGAGAAGTCGAAATGGAAAGATCTAGAGAAAACCGAGTCGGTTACTATTCTATTGAATCAGAAAATGAATAATGAATCTGTTTACAGAGCTGTGTATCTAACTATATATATATGTTCCACCCCGTATGCCTAAAGTGACGTATATCATTCTAATGACATGTTAAGAATGATTTAAGTGAGCTTAAAGTCATGATAGGACCATATATGACTTTTATATGTTGAATATAAAGGTTGGGAAAAACCAGATTTAAGTTGCGGAAAAACCGACTAAGGAATTGCCTTGTAACAAAACTTTTTCATCAATTAATTTCGTGTGTTATAAGGTCTTTTTGAGGCATATCATATACCAAATTGAATGTATTGGAGTGTAGTTTCCAAAAATTTTGACGGTTTGCTCATAAAACCTATAGATAAAAAGATATGAGCATCAGAAGTCAGGCCAGAAAAAGGGACATAAGCGCAAAAGAGGACTAAAACTGAAATATTTCGAGTATAAAAGGAAAAAATGTCTTCTTTTTCGTTATTTCCAGAATATAAACGATAGAAACAGTGCTCCCATGAAGGTTAAAGCCACTTTTATGATTTTCAAGGAGGGACGTCAATCGTAACTCGAAATTGAAGACGGATTGCGTCAAAACGCTCTACGCGATTAAGGTAACGTTATACCTTCAATTTCGTCTATAGTTTGAGTTTTAGAATGACTTAATGGCTAAGTAAAGTACCTAATGGCTGTATTATAGCTTGTTTAAGCTTTAGAAGGTGTGGAATTCAAGGGAAATAAGGTTTAGAAGCAAGAAATATCAAAGGTATGTAAGGCTAAACCTTTCTTATGGCAAGGCATGTATCTTGTAGCTTTTGAAGCTTTTCTTAGTTCCAAAATTGATGATTCTTGTGGGTAACTTGTATGTCATAAAGGTGACCATATATGTGCTTAATTTGGTGCTAAGAACCACGGTAAAAGATGTCGAAAACAGTAGCACAAAACGTTTCGAAATCTACAAAATCATTTTGATCTTTGGATAGCTGTTAGTATATTGATCATAACTCCTTGTACAAAATTGATATTTAGATGCTTTAAGAATATCGAGAACCCTAAGACATATATCTCAAAACTTTCATGAAGACCATAAAGTCTATATCTTTGATCTATACTCTAAAAATTAGGTTGAAAGTCAGGACCGTGGTGCTATCCAGACATTCCATCTGCGGATTTGTTATGTCATCCAGTCGTTTCCTCTTGTAATCTATTTAACATGTTTATGTTATCAGTTTATCCGGATATCTATTTCTGTGTATAGTATAGTGCTGGTTCTGTTTTTGCGGATCATCCAGTTTCAGGGGATAGAAATTCAAAGAGTTGGACAAATTCTATGTTTCAGGTCGTGTCTATAATTCCATCCTGAGTTTTCTTATCGTTCTTTTGAGTCCATATATATTGTTGCCACATGTGTTATGCCTCATACATGCTTATGCTTATATTGTGATCATGTTATGTGTGATTTGGAGTCCCCCATAGAGGCTGGACATTGAACACACAGTCCGGTCGTGTGTGATACTACCCGTCTGGGGGATACAGCCCCTCTGGTTCAGGCGGGAGTTGAAACACCTAGTGTGACCGGGTGTCATTCACACACTCTGACTAGAGAGACTAGATATTACTGGCTGGGGGGACATAGCCCATAACACCCACCAGGTTTGTTATATACGCGTATATAGCCACAGTATGCACTGCATGATTATACATGAGGCTAGTTCAGGTTTTCAGTTACCTGATTTGGGGGGATACAGCCCATAACACCAGACAGGTACTTATTCAAATGTTTAGTTACCTGATTTGGTGGGATATAGCCCATAACACCAGACAGATATCGGTTCAGATAACAGTTCAGTTTTAGCTCAGTACCAGTTATCAGTTCTCAGTTATCAGCCACCAGTTCTTAGCGCCAGTATCAGTTGACAGCTATCAGTTTCAATTTCTAGTTACCAGTTATCAGTCATATTACAGTTATTTATTAGTATAGTTCAGCTCAGTCTTTAGTTTCAGATTCAGCTAGACTTCAGTTTAAATTCAAATCATGTTTAGTACGTTTTTCAGATTTCCAGCTACATTGCTATGCACCAGCTCCTATTTACATATTTATATTCCAGCCTTACAGTTTTATTCAGCTATGATATATTATATGCTCATGCCTTACATACTTGGTACATATCGTACTCACGCCCTTTTCTGGGGCGCTGCGTTTCATGCCATGCAGGTGAAGATAGATCAATGCTTGGACCACGTTAGTAGGCCATCTATCAGCTATTGGAGTCACTCCACTTACTCCCGGAGTTACTTATCTTTTGGTATGTGTACAGTCAGCCAGTTTGGGTATGGCGGGACCTTGTCCCGTCCTTTGTATATTCAGTTCGGCACTCTTAGAGGCCTGTATATATGTCCCTGTGTGGTTCTGTCAGTATGCTATGTATGTCAGCTTATGTTAGCCTTGTCAGCTTTTTGCATTGCATAATTCTTATCAGTTAGGTCTATGTTTATTCTGTTTATCAGTTATATTCATGGTTAGCAGATTATCAGCAGGATTAGTAATGATCGACACTTAGTGTTGGTCATCCGTCGCGACCCTAAGTTGGGTCGTGACAAAAGTGGTATCAGAGCAGTTTAGTCCTAGGGTGTCTACAGGCCGTGTCTAGTAGAGTCTTGCCCAGGAGTATATTGCGCGCCATACTTTTGAACAGGAGGCTACAAGGCACTTTAAGACAGTTGTATTTCTTTCTTCTCTAGATCGTGCGATAGAGCCATAATTATAGAATTCAGCCTTCTAAGAATAGTGTTTTCTGAAAATCGATGCCGCCGAAGAAACTAACAGCTGCCCAGAAGGGCAAGGCTATTGCCGGCCAGGGTACTAGTAGAGTGCCACCTGAGGTGGATGAGAGTGAGGAGTCCAGACCTGAGGCTCCATCTGAGACCTCACAGATCCCCTTAGTTTAGGGCGATATTAGAGGTACCCCAACTACCGCAGCTACTGTACCTCCAGCTCCTCTACCCAATAGTCAGGGGCAGGAAATGAGGGATGCCATCAGATTATTGACCAGTGTTGTAGTTGCTCAGACTAGACAGCATAGTGCAGATGCCCAGGGAGATACTGGATCCAGGATCAGGGATTTTATCTGACTAGAGCCTCCAGTCTTTACTGGATCTCGTACAGGAGAGGACCCTCAGGATTTTCTAGTAGGATTGCCAGGGTATTAAGGGTCATGCACGTGTCAGACATAGAGTCAGTAGAGTTAGCTGCATTTAAATTGCATGACCTAGCAGCTGGGTGGTATCAGACGCGGGAGCTACCAGAGGGCCAGATTCTACTCCGGCGACGTGATAGGAATTCTTGGATACCTTGCTTCATCGGTATATGCCTATAGAGACACAGAGAGCATGTGCTGATCAGTTCCTAACCTTGAGACAGGGAAGTTTGAGTGTAGAAGAGTATAATTATCGCTTTAATTTCTTAGCAAGGTTTGACCCTACTGTGGTATCCAGTATGGAGGATAGAATTCACAGGTATGTAGTGTGACTAGGTTCACGCCTGGTGAATGAGTGTATGATCGTTGCTATGAAGCCAGGTATTATATCACGCATTCAGTCGTTTGCTTTATCACTTGAGGAAAGGAAGTAGAAATAGCGAGCCGACAGGGATAGAGGGTATATAAGAGGGATAGATTGTTTGGTTTATTCGGAGAGACATCCAGAGCGAGTAGGCAGCAGAGTGTTAGACAGCCACCAGCTAGTATACCTCCAGAGTCTCGTGGCCTGAGATCTGATAGACCTCCTCAGTCCAAAGCTAGTTAGGCATCACGGACTTCAGAATTTCAGCGCCGTGGTACTTCTATATCGGCCAGTCAGACATATCCCAGCTGTTCAAATTGTGGTAGACTCCACTTGGGCCCATGTTAGTTAGGAGTTGATACTTGTTATATTTGTCACGAGGCAGGCCATTTCATGAGAGATTGCCCAACTAGGGGTGGTAGTGGTGCAGCCCAGCCAGCTAGATCAACAGTAGCTTTCTCAGCACCAGCACGCCCTCAGGGGCAAGTTCCTTAGGCACCAGCAGAACTGAAAGAACTTAAGGAGCAACTGAAGGATTTGTTAGATAAAAGCCTCATCAGACCTAGCATTTCCCCGTGGGAACCCCGGTATTATTTGTGAAAGAGAAAGACAGCTCTCTACGCATGTGCATGGATTACAGACAGCTGTATAAATTCACAATCAAGAATAAATACCCTCTGCCCAGGATTGATGACTTGTTCGACCAGCTCCAGGGTGCCAAGTGCTTCTCGAAGATAGATTAGCGATCAGGCTACCATCACAGTAGAGTCAGAGAATTTGATATACCTAAGACTGCATTCAGGACTAGGTATGGCCATTATGAGTTTTTAGAGATGTCGTTTAGACTCACTAATGCCCCTGCATTATTTATGAATCTGATGAACAGCGTATTCAGGCCTTACTTGGATTTATTTCTGATTGTATTTATTGATGATATTCTCATCTATTCAAAGTCTGAATCAGAGCATGCAGAGTATCTACACCTAGTAGTGGGTACTCTTCGAGACCCACAATTATATGCTAAGTTTCAAAGTGTGAATTCTGTTAGATTCAGTGGCATTTCTTGGCCATATAGTTTCAGCAGAAGGAATTAAAGTAGATGACCAGAAGATCGAGGTTGTGAAGAATTGGCCCAGACATACGACGCCAACTGAAGTACGTAGTTTTCTGGGTTTGGAAGCTTGTTATAGAAGGTTTGTAAAGGGTTTCCTCCATTGCAGCTCCACTGACCAAATTGACAGAGAAAACAGCTAAATTTGAGTGGTCTGATTCTTGCGAGCACGGCTTCCAAGAACTAAAGAACAGGTTAATAACAGCTCCAGTACTTACACTTCCAAAAGGATCTTAGAATTACTTAATGGCTAAGTAAAGTACCTAATGGCTGTATTATAGCTTGTTTAAGCTTTAGAAGGTGTGGAATTCAAGGGAAACAAGGTTTCGAAGCAAGAAACATTAAAGGTATGTAAGGCTAAACCTTTCTTATGTCAAGGCATGTATCTTGTAGCTTTTGAAGCTTTTCTTAGTTCCAAAATTGATGATTCTTGTGGGTAACTTGCATGTCATAAAGGTGACCATATATGTGCTTAATTTGGTGCTAAGAACCACGGTAAAAGATGTCCAAAACAGTAGCACAAAACGTTTAAAAAATCTGCAAAATCATTTTGATCTTTGGACAGCTGTTAGTATATTGATCATAACTCCTTGTACAAAATTGATATTTAGATGCTTTAAGAATATCCAGAACCCTAAGACATATATCTAAAACTTTCATGAAGACTATAAAGTCTATATCTTTGATCTACACTCTAAAAATTAGGTTGAAAGTCAGGACAGTGGTGCTGTCCAGACATTCCATCTGCGGATTTGTTATATCATCCAGTCATTTCCTCTTGTAATCTATTTAACATGTTTATGTTATCAGTTTATCAGGATATCTATTTCTGTGTATAGTATAGTGCTGGTTCTGTTTTTGTGGATCATCCAGTTTCAGGGTAAACTCTGCCGAAATTTTTATAGAAATTCAAAGAGTTGGACAAATTTTAAGTTTCAGGTCGTGTCTATAATTCCATCCAGAGTTTTCTTATCGTTCTTTTGAGTCCATATATATTGTTTCCACATGTGTTATGCCTCATACATGCTTATGCTTATATTGTGATCATGTTATGTGTGATTTGGAGTCCCCCATAGAGGCTGAACATTGGACACACAGTCCGGTCGCGTGTGATACTACCCGTCTGGGGGATACAGCCCCTCTGGTTCAGGCGGGAGTTGAAACACCTAGTGTGACCGGGTGTCATTCACACACACTGACCAGAGAGACTAGATATTACTGGCTGGGGGGACATAGCCCATAACACCCACCAGGTTTGTTATATACGCGTATATAGCCACAGTATGCACTGCATGATTATACATGAGACTAGTTCAGATTTTCAGCTACCTGATTTGGGGGGATACAGCCCATAACACCAGACAGGTACTTGTTCAAATGTTCAGTTACCTGATTTGGTGGGATATAGCCCATAACACCAGACAGGTATCAGTTCAGATAACAGTTCAGTTTTAGCTCAGTACCAGTTATCAGTTCTCAATTATCAGCCACCAGTTCTTAGCGCCAGTATCAGTTGACAGCTATCAGTTTCAATTTCTAGTTACCAGTTATCAGTCATATTACAGTTATTTATTAGTATAGTTCAGCTCAGTCTTTAGTTTCAGATTCAGCTAGACTTCAGTTTAAATTCAAATCATGTTTAGTACGTTTTTCAGATTTCCAGCTACATTGCTATGCACCAGCTCCTATTTACATATTTATATTCCAGCCTTACAGTTTTATTCAGCTATGATATATTATATGCTCATGCCTTACATTTTTGGTACATATCGTACTCACGCCCTTTTCTGGGGCGCTGCGTTTCATGCCGCGCAGGTGAAGATAGATCAATGCTTGGACCACGTTAGTAGGCCATCTATCAGCTATTGGAGTCACTCGCTTACTCCCGGAGTTACTTATCTTTTGGTATGTGTACAGTCAGCCAGTTTGGGTATGGCAGGGCCTTGTCCCGTCCTTTGTATATTCAGTTCAACACTCTTAGAGGCCTGTAGATATGTCCCTGTGTGGTTCTGTCAGTATGCTATGTATGTCAGCTTATGTTAGCCTTGTCAACTTTTTGCATTGCATAATTCTTATCAGTTAGGTCTAGGGGTGACTAACGGTCCGGGACCGGTACTGGAGTCCGGTTCCGGTCCGGAACCGGACCAAAAAAAAATTTAAAACCGGCGTAGAACCGGTCTACCGGTCCGGTCCTAGCCGGTTTAAAAAAATGGTGCCGGATCGGGACCGGTTCCGGCGACCGTTAAGCCGGTCGGTACCGGTCCGGTCCGGCCGGTTAAACGGTTTTTTTAATTTTTTTTTTTTAGTTTTTTTTTAGGCAAATAAAGTTAAAATTTGAAAAACTTAACAATTTATTTAAACACTATTTGTGATAATTATGTAAATTATATTTTTCAATGAAACAAAATAATTATGTAAATTATATTTTAAAATTTATTAATGTAAAGTAAATAAATAAACACAAAACAAACGTTTATTGAAAGGGAAATACATAATTGAAATGACAAATACAAACTAGAAATTGAAAATTACAAAGATACTACATAAACTAGAAATTCGAAAATACATAATTGAAATGACATAGATATTCCCTTTACCATCTCTTCAAATTTTCAATCACGCGGATTAAAGCCATTTATTCTATCCCATTCGGTCTTGTGAAGTTTTTCTAAGTGCTTCTTAAACTTTCCCGTCCCTCCATCGTGCACACCAGTATAAATTTGCCACTGTTTGTTACAGAGGCTACATTTAGCTTTCTGAGTTTCAGTATCTTTCATAATAAGTTGCCACACTATAGAACGACATCTTCGTTCCGCAATTCTTGTTTCACTAGGACCGGGAGCAGCGGGAGCTTGATTTTCAGCCATTATAATTTATAATTGTTTGGATTTTGGAAGAAATTTAGAAAATAGCCTTTGAGAGTAATTTGAGAGATAAATTGATAGAAAATGGTAAATTGTGTGATATAATGATGAAATAATAGGGTATTTATAGATAAAAATAGGTGGGGGGTATGGGGGGCGTTTAGGGGGGGTGATAGGCAAATATAGCCGTTTTTGGCCGTTGGCCAACGGCTATATTTGAAAAAGAGCCGTTGGCCCAAACTGCCTGTCCGGTCCGGTCCGGTTCCTGCCCGGTCCGGCAGTTTGGGCTATTTATATTTTTTTTTAATTTTTTCATTGTGTTTTATTTAAAGTGGTGGAAACTTTGAAAAATATTACAACAAAAAATTATTAAGTTTTTACTTGTACATATAACATATGTTTGGAATGTTTAGTTTATTTCAATGTTTAAAGTTTAAACTTAGAATTAAAAACTTGTAGTATTTTTTTATACTTTGAACTTTGAAGTAATGAATTTTTTGAAGTGATGATTCAAAGTTCAAACTTTTGAATTAATTTGTTAAGTTCAAAATTCAAACTTTGAATTAATTTTAGTAAATTCAAATTTGAACTAATTTACAAACTAGTAATTAATTGTAGTATTTGTTGCACAAAGTATAAATTAAAAATAAAAAGTATGAAGACAATAGTTGTGATTAAATTCCAAGAGTTGGAGCAATTTTATTGAATTGTTTAAGACATAAGTAGTGCAAATTACATCTAAAATGCAAACTTGTAAATTCAAAATTCTTATTTAGAAAACTACATTCTTTTAAACATATTAGCTAGTTTCTTGAGGATAGTTGTAGGCTTTTCTTTAGGAACTGGCCGTTGTTGATCTTGTTCATCATCTCCTTCTGGTTCTTCGTCTTCTTCTTCTTCTTCATTGCCTGTTTGACTCCCTTCACTTGTTCCGTCGCTCAAAATTTGATCGAGATATGCTTTGCCCTTTTCCTTAGTAAGTTCTGGTAAACCAAAGTTTCTTCGCTCTGCTCTGATCCAATCCCTGAATAAAACTCCTGTCTCCATTGCCTCCTCCTTCAACGAATATCTGTGATCTCCAATTTGAAATCTTCCTTGGCTAAAAGCGCTTTCCGATGCAACTGATGAAGCTTGAATTGTTAATATATCCCGGGCCATTTTTGCAAGAATTGGAAACTGCGATTCTTGATTCTTCCAATAATCCAACAAATTCTTAGTTCCAAAGTTGTTAAGTTTCTTTGGATATTGAATTAAATACACTTGGAACTCGTTGTATTCCTCCCCGTACTCGTCCTGTTCTGAAAGCAACTTTTCGTCAAGTCCCCCAAAAGTGCTCATCCCCGCATGTGAAGAACTTTGCCCGGTGGATAGTATTGGTTCCGTTGGTGTAGCAGTGTCTGCCCAAGCTCTATACTTTGCAAAAACAACCACGGTATCTGCATAAACTTTAAGAACAGCCTCGTCTACACTTGGATACTTGTTAGTAGCAATTTCAGTAGGAGTAATTTCTAAATTTGCATATACTTCTCTAACAAGTCGTTCAGTTAACTTAATTTTAAAAGCAGGATGCAACACAGAAGCAATGTAAACTTCATATTGCTTATACATTTTCAATAATTCCAATATTCCAGCTATATAATATAACATGGTAGGAGTAGTTGGATAGTATTGACCGGAAAATTCTAAAGTAGCTTGATAAAATTTTTGTAAAAATTGAAGAAGATGTTGAACAAGTTGCCAATCCTCATCTTTAAGGTGATAGATTTCCATAAAATGTTTATTATACATTTGAGAAATAGGCACTCTATAGTCATAAGCGACAGTCAATGCATCATATAAAGTGTTCCACCTAGTACAAACTTCCTTTGGGACTCTCCTAATTGGCATTCCTAATTCTACACATTTTCTTTCCCATTCTCGTCTTCTTTCTTGGTTTTTATTTCTAAAAATATAAGTAATAGCTATCTGCACCTTTTTGATAATGTCGTTAAACAAGGCAAGACCATCTCTTACTACTAAGTTGTAAATATGACATGCACACCTAACATGAAAAAATTCAGCAAAAGGGGGGTTCAAAATAGGTATAAAATTCCTAAGTGCATCTGTGTTGTTTGTAGCATTATCTACCGTAATACTAAAAACTTTGTTAGATAAAAAGTACGTACGACAAATTGATGAAACTTTGTTACAAATATAATTTCCCGTGTGTGGTTCATCAACAACTTTATAAGCTATAATTTATTTTTGAAATACCCAATTAGGATCTATCCAATGAACAGTAACAGTAATATAATCACATCCATTAGTAGAACGACCCATATCCGTAGTAAGACATACTCTAGTGTCAAAGTTATCAAACATATATCGCAAATAATCCTGATATTCATTCTTAAATTTAATAATATCATTTTTAACAGTAGTTCTTGGAAAACCATGAAAAGAGGGATTATATATAGACTGAACATAACAAACAAAACCAGTAGAAGAAGGAAAACTATAAGGTAAACCCTCGAGGGCAACTAGTTTAGCAATAGCTTCCCTATCGTTTTGTTTATCATAAGTAAGAAGCCCTCCTGTTGTTTGGTTAATTCTTGTTTGTAAGTGGGCCCTAAGTTTACCCGTCCCACCCTCATTACTCCCAGTTTTAAAAACCCACACCTTATCACAAATCCCGCGTGTGGCCGTCTGCGCCTCAACATTCTTTGATGCAAATTGCCACACCTCAGATCTATCCTTACGTTTAGCCGGTATTCTAGTAGGAGGTTCAGGAGGCAAGTCAGACTGAACTTCGGGTGGACTAGCTTGAAATTCAGGTGTTTCTTCTAAATTAACCCCGCTTTGATTCCCATATCGTGTTTCTAACATTTCGTGATCAAGTATATTATCAGCGTTAACATTATAATATTGAGAATCATCTATGTGGGTGAACTGATTAGAACTACCAGCAATTTCTTTACCCCTATTTCCCCTACGACCACGTGCCCACCCCCCACTACTAGTTCCAATTGAACCTCTTTGAGACATAATAGTAGCAAATAAAATAAATATATATGACAAAAAAATAATAAAAGAGTAGAAGTAGGAACGACCAACCAAATATAACCGTATAATTGAGGTGAAGTTGAAACTTGAGCCTCCACTTCAATTAATTAGTTGAATACTTGATAATCGAAAAATTGCAAAAATAGCCAAATTGATATTTCAACCACGTAGCGTCTCCAATTGACCCAATACTTGATATTTGTAAACTTCACCAAATAGCCAAATATAACTTTGATAGAAACTCCAAATAAAACTTGATAAAGTAGCCAAATTATAATTTTTTAACAAATAGCCAAAATAGAATAATAGCAATATTGTAGAAAATTTGAGAGAATTAGAGAGAATTGAAAGATTTGTGTGAAAAATATGATTAAATAATGGGGTATTTATAGAAAAAAAATAGTTTGGGGTGGTTATGGGGTGGTAGAGGGGTGTTTTTGGCCGTTTTTGGCCGTTGGACAACGGCTAGGGGGTCAAAAGAGCCGTTGCCCAACGGCTAGAAACGGCTAGAATCCACCAGTTTTTCTTTTTTTTATTTTTTGGGCCGGTCCGGCCGGTTCCGGCCCAATTTTATACCGGTCCATCCGGTTTTTTTTCGGGGAACCATTTCGGGACCTGGTCCGGGGCCCGTTAGGGACCAACGGTCCGGTCTCAACCGGTCCGAGCCAACCGGACCGTTAGCCACCCTTAGTTAGGTCTATGCTTATTTTGTTTATCAGTTATATTCATGGTTAACAGATTATCAGCAGGATTAGTAATGATCGACACTTAGTGTTGGTCATCCGTCGCGACCCTAGGTTGGGTCGTGACAATATATAACAGGGGTAAAATGGTAAAAGCAGCTAAAATGAATAAAGGCTGAGCCCGGAAATACAAATGGGCTGATAAATATCTAGTTGTTTACATGGGTTAACCACTATTATGTACAACTTGATTATTTAGCCCAACACCCGCCGCCACCCCCCAAAGGAAAACTTCAGTCAATTGTATATACTATATTCCATCCTTGCTCCATACAAGTGCTAACATTCACTTTGTCCGGATTTATGTAGTAGGGTTCCATCTCCTCTAGTGTCATGAAATGTAGTTAAAAAAATAAAAATGAAAAATAAAGCAAAATACACGGATATAACTCCTTAAAGTTGCAGCACTTTTTATTTGAATTGACATATCAACTAACCTTTGTATCTATTAACACTTCAATATCCACCAAAATATAAAATCAATAATCAGTGTGTAATGTGTAGATTAAACGCATATCAAAAGCTCAACTCCTATCATAAATTTGAATTTAATATTTTAAATAGAGAAGGGTAGAGTAACAACGTCATTAGATATTGAAGCGTGTGCAAAAGTATGCTTTTCGTGAGCTGCTGACTTGCTCTTTTGAAAACAAAGCAGTTTCGTACTAAAATAGGAGAACGACAAAAGGTAGTATGCAACATTTGCAAACACATGCAGAGCAGTATCATGTAAGAACAATAACAGTCAAAGTTAATACAAAATGGTCCATCTTCATAATTTTGTTTTTAATCAAAAATAGAAAATTTCTTCCTAAAAAATTCACCCGCCCCCAAAATTTCTCCACCTCGTTTTAGCTCGAAAACAGACCAAATTCAGTGTTTGAGCTCACAATTTATTTCAAACTCTTACAAATCTTAGTCCCATCATCCTTATTTCACTATCTATTTCATAATTTTTGTTTGTAAGAAAGCTCGATAATTTTTTTTATTTATTTTGGAGCAAAAACTTCAAAATTTTCGATTTTGATATTTTGTCACTATAATTGGTTGGGTTTAGTTCTTTTGAGATATGCATTGTGTTTTCTTCATCTAATAAGCTTCAAAAGCTCTGTTTTGTTCCTTTGACGCTGCTCCATTAAATGTCTGGTTTTCAGATCTGTAGTTTTCAGATCTGCTGTAATAGTTTATCATCAACCAATCATAGTCGATTGTAAACCTTATCGCAATTAATAGACCATTCATGGGGTGCTATGCAGTAGTGAATGCTGATTTCTAGGATCAATAGGTGGAGATGGCAACATGTTTGCTTGACATTCCATGACAAGTGCAACAATACCTATTCTCTTAAAATTAGTCGCTATGTATGACAAGTTAGTTAACAACATCGTTGAACGTGGTTAAACATATTTATTACAGAAAGGTTCAAACTTCTAATTTGAAACAATTAAAATAAATATATATTTAAAATAATAATAGCACCTTATTAAATTAATAATTAATTATTGAAAGTTTTTTAATAGATTATTTCAAAGAAAATATAAGATAATATAAGAAGGACTACATGTGAACACTTCAAATTTGATACCATAAAAATACTAACACTCTACTAAATATATAATCAACTACCTATGGTTTATTCATGGATAATTATAAAATAAAAATTAGTTAATATTAAGAAGGATAACGCGTGTCCATTTCAAATTTGATACAAAACAAAAATAAGCAAACATTCAAATATCAGAAAGGATATCTCTGCATCGACATAATAATCTTTTTCATCAATCAATAATATTATGTCGTTTGATTAATAAAAAATATACATTTCAAAGAAAAAACTAACACTTTGCTAAATTAATAATCAACTGTCCTAAGTATATTACACATGTCCCATAAAAATTGATATAAATAAACATAAAGAATAATTTCAAAAAAATACCAAGTTTGTGAACTTGATAATCAACCGTTTTAGGTATATTAATATTTGCATGTATTAAGACGCAAGTCCACCAGGTTCACAAAATGCACCACTGGAAATGATTGAAAAATCTCCATAAAATTCACCAAATGCACCCGGTTTACCAGATGCACCCGGTTCACCAAATGTACCCGTTTCACCAAATGGACCACTGGATATGATTGAAGAATCTCCACCAAATTCACCTATTCAACCGAACTAGTCGTTTGTTATTGGTTTGTTTTTTGTTGTTTATGTTTTAATGGTCTAGACCTTTTAATTATGTAATATTGCTTCAGTTGGTAATATTAGTTTCAGTTGTGTTTTGATTATCCACAATTGTGGTCTATTGATATTATACATCTCCCTGTTTTAAGTTTGATTCTGTTGTAATTTTGATTGTCTACCAAGTATAGTCTATTAGATAAATTGTGGAAACATAGGAAGAGCACTCAGAGTTAACAGCTATCAAACCAATAAAATAACTAAATTACTAGAGAAAATTACTTTCAAATTAACAAAATTAACTAGACCGACCATCCCAATTTAGGCATTACAGACTAAACTAATTGGAAGATACGAATCCACCTCTATTTGGTCTATTGTACACTTATTGAAAAGCTGTGCGTTGAAGTTTTACCATTCAATATATTATCACGCGCACATTTGACATTTAGGGTTTGTGATGTTTAGGGTTTAGGGTCTAGGGTCCACGTGCTTGGGGTTTGGGGTTTGGGCTCTAAGGTTAAGGTAAATCATTTTGTCTTGTGGGATATATTATTAACGATCCGAAATTACACTGTTTTTTATTGTCAACATTGCTCAGGTTGATAATATACGCTCATGATTTTGCTTAAATAATATAAAAACCCTATATTAAACACTAGTAAGGGGTAATTTAGTAAACTACAAACTAGGAAACCACTCAAATGACAATTTTGTTGCATAATGTACCTTAATGATGGTCAATAACATTGATAGAGTGACATATATAACATAATGTATACTAATGTTAAGGTTTTGAGAAAGCAAGACATCTTTCTCTAAGCATGGAAGAAGATCACATTGCTTGCTTCTCACATTATGGTCATGTACCACTCACATTGCTTGCTTGTTACATTATGATCTTCTTCCTAATGTGAGAAGCAAGCAATGTGATGTTCTTCCATGCTTAGAGAAAGATATCTTGTTTTCTCAGAACCTTAAAATTAGTATACATTATGTTATATATGTTATCCAATATCACTCCTTATCAATGCTATTGACCATCATTTAGGTACATTATGCAATAAAATTGTCATGTGAGTGGTTTCCAAGTTTGTAGATTACTAAATTACCCCTTACTAGTGTTTAATATAAGATTTTTATATTATTTTAAGCAAAATCATGAGCGTATATTATCAACCTGAGCAATGTTGATAATAAAAAACAGTGTAATTTTGGATCGTTGATAATATACCCACAAGCCAAAATGATCTACCTTAACCCTAGAGCCAAACACCGAACCCCAAGCGCGTGGACTCTAGACCCTAAACTCTAAATGCCAAATGCGAGCGTGATAATATCCTGAACGGTAAAACTTCAACGCTCAGCTTTTCAATAAGTGTACAATAGACCAAATTGACGTTGATTCGTATCTTCCAATTAGTTTAGTCTGTAAATACCTAAATGATCTGCCTTAACCCTAGAGCTCAAACTACAATCCGGATGAATATAGAGATGAATCTGATGTTATAATTATTTCATTAAAAAATATGTTGTCTCAGTCATATTAAATCAAGTTTAGCAGTGATGATTGTCAATCCTAAATACTTGATTATCAAGTTTTATACAGATCACAGTAATTTTAAAAAGCGTACCGTACTATATTATGGCGCATTGAATATTTATTTTGGTTGTTTGTATACTTGACGTGGGTTATCAGTTTAAATGTCAAACACAATAATAATAATAATAATAATAATAATAATAATAATAATAATAATAATAATAATAATAATAATAATAATAATAATAATAATAATAATAATAATAATAATAATAATAATAGTAATAATAATTACAATAATAATAATAATAATAATAATAATAATAATAATAATAATAATAATAATAATAATAATAATAATAATAATAAACACATCACCTGCGTGATAGGTGTACAATAGACTACAGCCAGGTTGTGCATAGACTTTTTATTGAATTAGTATTTAACTTAGTTTGGTAAATAGACCAAAGTTAAGTTGATGAGATATTATAATGGACCATAATTGAGTAGTTAAGATATTGCTTATTTATTAATTTAATGCTAAATATTTTAAATCAAATAAATTTTTCTAATAGTTGATAATCGACTGTCTACTGCTTGAGTGTAAACCACTCGTTAAATACTATCAACCACCGTGTTCCATAATCAACTATCTTCGTGATGGTCATTAAATAATAAATTGAGTAGTGGATAATTGATTAATTATAAAAAGATTTTGGTTGAGTGTCATTCAAGTTCGATTTAGAAATTTTAATGGAAGGTATTACTTTGTAAATTGGATTAAATATTGACGCAAGCCAAGTAAATGAAAGCACACAAAATTTGTATAAACCAAAAGTCTTATTTAACTAATAATAATAACAATAATTTTAAAGCTTTCATTACTAAAAATTCTTTTTGATACATAAAAAATACAAGATTATACAGGGACTCTTGAAAAAGTTGGAAGGATGATATAGTTTTCTTCTTGGTCGATTATTCAATACATTAGTCTTCAATCAATCCACTTGCATTTTATAACCTAAAGCAACAACTCAAGTACAACTAAATAGACATATCAACATCCATCTCGCTTTCAAGATTATTTTACAAATGCGACGGTAAGTGATAATTTCACTTGTCTTGGAATGTCAAGCCAATATGTTGCTACCTCCACCAATTGATCCAAGAAATCACTATCCGCTACTACATAATTGCCCATCAATGGTCTATTAATTGTCATAAGTAAAGTCAATCATCGACATGATTGGTTGATGAACTGTTACAGCATATCTGAAAATCCAAACCTCTAATGGAGCAACGTCAAAGCAACAAAACAGAGTTTTTGAAACTTATTAGATGAAGAAAACACAATGCATATCTCGAAGGAGCTATATCCAAGCCATTGTAGTGACAAAATATCCTGCAAAATCGAAAAATTTAAGATTTTGCTTCGAAAAAAAAATAAATTGGAAAGAAGAAGAAAATAAAAGATAAAATAAATAGCGTTATCAACGTCCATCTCGCTTTCTATATTATTTTCTTAGACATGCTGCGAAGATAAGTAATAATTTCATTTGTCTTGGAATGTCAAACCAACATGTTGCCATCTCCACCCATTGATCCAAGAAATTAGTATCCACCACTGCATAGCTCCCATCAATGGTCTATTAATTGTGATAAGGTCTACAATCGACTAGGATTGGTTGATGATAAATTGTTACACCAGATCTGAAAAAGCACAGATCTGAAAATCAGACCTTTAATGGAGCAGCATCAAAGCAACAAAACAGAGCTTTTGAAGCTTATTAGATGAAGAAAACACAACGTATACCTTGAAAGAGCTAAACCCAAACCAATGTAGTGACAAAACACCTTTCAAAATCAAAAAATTAAAGCTTTTGCTCCGAAAAAAATAAATTGAAAAGCTTTTGAACCAGAATGACGTATTGGATGTGGAGGGATGGGGAGGCAAAAAATTATGGAAGAAGATAAAAGGGTAGTTCCTTCTTACAGGGCACGAGATGGGATTGAGCGAAGCTCTCTCTGTCACAATAAACGCTGCTTGATAGGCTCTTAGATGAGCTTGTGAATGAATCTCCAGCATCGAGAAGAAGCTGTTTGGTTTCGAAAAAATTGGAAAAGAAGATGAAGAAACGATTTAATATGGTACAAGACCCGTTTTTATTTTTGACCCGGAAAAATAATCCTTTTTTGGGTGATTTATATACGGTGATTTATATACTTTCTCACAAGTTTCAAAACCACCCACAATTTTTTTTATTTCTAATTAGGCCTCCAACTCCTACTTAACAACACTTAAAGATTTTTTCCCAATAAAAATAAGTCAAAAAGAAAAGAAAAGTTCATTTAATTAATTCAAGTTTTTGGAAGGTTTTTTAGTTAAATCTTCTAGTTACTCCTCGTTTTTCTGCTCAATTGCTACTACTTGTATTCCAACTATCTACTTCAACTTCCATTCCTATCATTCTTTAGGAAGAAAAACTGTAACCAAATAATAAATGAATTTCAATTGGCCAAAAGATGGAGTCCATAATATTTGTAGCTGTTTTTGTAGTGCATTTGTGTGTTTGTATGCAGTGCATGTTTTGGGTTCTAATTGTCTAGTAAACGATGGACTTGGGGAAAAATCGTAGGTTTAGATGCAAAACTGTCCCTTGAACTAGTACAAGGGGGTTCAGCTGGGAATATTTCCTTGACAATTCTCCCCCTTTTCTGTTGATTCTCAGATATTTTCCACCATTGATAAGGAAAAATTAACAGACGAAATAAACAAGAAAGAAAGGAAAAGTCAGTCAAAGAAGAAGATGAAGTGTTTGACGGACAAAACAAGGAAGACTTTGACTGGTATGGTGGACCGGATCATTAAGTGATTTTGGGCTCAAAGTTGATAAGTTTCTATTGGGTCACATGACAATTCTGCACAATGTTTCGGAAAGCCCAACAGTGCATGAACACACATGAATAAAAATGCAGCAAATAAATTCAGCAATTATTGTAAATATTTTTACAAATTATTTCTTGGAGCATAAGAAATTTGTAAGAGAATCCAAGGAGAATTCTCTAGAACATGATGACTAGGCTAGTTAGTTTACAAATTTTATCTAGTTGTTAGAGGATAGTTAGGTAAATTCATTAGGATTTGTACTTGTATATAAAGGTGGATTTGTTCATAATAAGATATACAGAAAATTATTCCATTTCCTTTTCTTTTTCTTCATGGTATCAGAGCAAGATCTCTGAATATCTGCTCGAAATTCCTTGCTCACTAAGCTTTAATGGCTTTCACCTACTGATAACCCTTCACTTCCACTCACTGATATAGCAGAATCTTCAACAAAAGCTATAACAGTGATGGATTCGACTAACCCTCTCTTCCTTCATGCCTCTGATTCACCAGGCATGACTTTTATCAATTCCAGCTTTGATGGACGTGGTTTTGGAGGCTGGAGGAGGTCAATTCTCACTGCACTTTCTGCCAAGAATAAGCTTGGTTTTATCAATGGTACCTGTCAACCACCAAAACAAGATTCACCAGATTACAACACTTGGAGTAGGTGTAATGACATGGTATTATCATGGTTACTCAATTCTTTATCTAAAGACATATCTGATAGTGTCATATACTCAAAAACTGCTAAAGAACTTTGGACAGATCTTGAGGATAGGTTTGGACAATCTAATGGTCCTAAACTTTATCAACTAAGAAAGGAATTGAATGAACTTGTTCAAGGATCTCACAGTGTCACATATTATTTCACCAAGATCAAGAAGATCTGGGATGAACTTGATGCTATTAACACTACTATTCACTGTTTATGTGCTTGTGATTGTGGTGGAAAGGAAAAAATCACTAAGTCCATTCAAGATGAAAGACTAATTCAGTTTCTTATGTGTCTTAATGACTCTTATGCATCAGTAAAAAACAACATCTTAATGATTTCACCTCTTCCTAGTGTGAATCAAGCCTATTCTCTAGTCATTCAGGATGAAAAACAAAAAGAGATCTATGTTGGGTCACAATATCCCACTGACTCCAGTTCTTTCCTGGTTTCAAAATCACCAAACAACATTAAGAGATATGGAAACAATGATGCTAAGGGAAAAGGAAATTTTGAGGGAAAGAACTATGGTATTACACGCTCTTACTGTAAGAAACCAGGGCATACAGTTGATAAATGCTACAGAATAATTGGTTTTCCTCCTACTTTCAAGTTTGCCAAGTCAAAGAAAGGGAATATGGCTCATGGTCATGCAGTTAAATCAACAGCTGAGAACATGTCTGTTTCCCTCTGTTCTGAGATTAGATCTGTGCCTCAAACTACACCGAGTCAGGAGCAGCTGAACCAGCTTGCTCAGATGATCATTCAGGCACAAATCATGCCTTCAGAGACTGCAGCTAATGCTACCACTGCTGGTATCTCATCAGATTACTCAAATTGTATTGCATGTTTTACTCATATCAACTTTAACTCCTGGATTTTGGATTCAGGAGCATCAGAACATATGACTTTTGATCAGAATTTATTGTCTAATCTTAGGTTACTACCTAGGCCTCTTACTGTCAATTTACCTAACTCATATAAAATAACAGTTACCCATGTTGGTTCTGCCTCAATTCTGCCTGATCTTATACTAGAAAATGTGTTATATGTACCCAGTTTCAAATTCAATCTCATTTCTATACAAAAGCTATGTTCACAATTACAATGTAAGCTAACTTTCTCTTCCTCACATTGTATATTGCAGGCTCCTTCAATGAAGAGGCCTCTGGTTCTTGGTAAAGTTAGAGGAGGACTCTTCCTTTTGTATGCTTCATCTACAAGTCCAGTTTTAAGTTCCAGTTCTCCTAAGGCAGTAGCCAGTCATGACCATGTTTCAAGTTTACCTAAGGCAGTAGCCAAGCACAACTCTAGTTTAGTTTCTGATTCCTCATGTAATGATGATAGTGCATTATCTGAAAATGTACTTACGTCTAGTTTTGTGTCTCTTTGTTCTTCTAGTACTAAGACTGTTAATTCTGAGAAATTTCTTTGGCATGTAAGGCTGGGTCACTTACCATTTCAAGCAATGAGAAATATTCCTTTACCTTCTAAGTGTTCTGCTGATATTAATCAAATTCCTTGTGAAATCTGTCCTCTTGCTAGGCAATCTAAATTACCATTTCCTATTAATTCAATCTCCACATCTCACAACTTTGAGTTAATTCACATTGATACTTGGGGTCCTTATAAACATCCTACCTATAATGGTTATAAATATTTCTTAACAATAGTGGATGACCACAGTAGAGGGACTTGGACATTTCTCATTTCCACAAAAAACAATGCATTTTCAGTTTTGAAGTCTATTCTACTGATGGTTGAAAGGCAGTTTGGAGTTAAAGTTAAGAAAGTAAGATCAGACAATGCTTTTCAATTAGGGACAAGTACCATTTGTGATGAATTTTTTGCCTCACAAGGTATCCAGCATCAAACTACTTGTCCCTACACACCCCAACAAAATGAGGTTGTTGAAAGGAAGCAAAGACACTTATTAGAGACCTGCAGGGCTCTATTATTCCAATCTAAGCTTCCTATTCAATATTGGGGAGAATGCCTACTGACTGCCACCTTCTTGATCAATAGATTCCCCTCTAGAATACTTCAAAACAAATCACCTTATGAATTGCTATTTGGAAAGCTACCTGACTATTCATTTTTAAGGAGTTTTGGATGTCTATGCTATACTGCTACACTACCAGCTCACAGAAGCAAGTTGGATCCTAGAGCAACACCATGTGTGTTTTTAGGTTATCCTTTTGGTAAAAAGGGGTACAAAGTGTTACATTTAAACACCAAACAAGTTTCCATTTCCAGAAATGTAGTATTTTATGAATCAGTGTTCCCATTTGGTACCACTAATTCTGTTTCTACACCTATTTTCCCTACTAATCCTTCTTCACCTCCTGATACTACTTTCCTTACTCCAGATGATCCTATCACCCCTGATTCTTTTACTTCTCCTCCTTCATCAGACTCTCCACCATCACCACTCATACAAATAGATATATCTACCTCACCCCTTTCCCCTGCATCTGCTTCTCCTCTATCCTACTCTCCAACCTCACCATCTTCTAACACCTCAACCCCTGTTCCCAGAAAATCCAGCAGACTTCACTACCCTCCTCTATATCTTCAGGATTATGTTTGTGGTTCAGTCTTATTTGCTGATTTGGACAAATCATATTTTATGGCTCCTGCTACCCCCTCCACTATGTCCTTTGCTGCTCTCTCCCCATCAAATCAGCAGGTTCTTACCTCTGTTTCATCTATCAGAGAACCATTCTCTTATGTTGAGGCAGCCTTAGACCCAGGTTGGAAAGCTGCAATGGACAAAGAGTTTGAGGCTCTCTTGTCCAATCAAACCTGGGATACTGTTTCTTTGCCACCAGGGACAAGAGCTTTGCCTTGTAAATGGGTATACAAGGTCAAACACAAGTCTGATGGTAGCATTGAGAGACTCAAAGCAAGACTTGTGGTCAGAGGAGATATTCAGAGAGAAGGCATTGATTTCAATGAGACCTTCTCTCCTGTTGTCAAAATGATAGCTATCAGGTGTTTACTTTCAATTGCAATTAAGAAGGATTAGTCAGTGTCACAATTAGATGTGAATAATGCCTTCCTTCATGGAGATTTGCAGGAAGAAGTTTATATGAAATTTCCTCCAGGATATTCATCCCCTGATTCTCTTCAAGTATGCAGACTCAAGAAGTCTTTATATGGGCTGAAGCAAGCTTCACGACAGTGGTTTGCTAAACTCACTGCAGCCCTCACATTCAAAGGCTTTACTTCTTCCCTAAATGATTATTCTTTATTCTTCAAAAAATCTGGGGATTTTATCACTATTGTTGCTGTCTACGTAGATGATATTTTGCTTACAGGAGACAATCCTACAGAAATTGCAGCTCTTAAGGTTTTCCTACATGCAGAGTTTCAAATAAAGGATCTTGGTCCTTTGCATTATTTTTTGGGACTAGAAATCCTAAGGGAAGCTCATGGATTAATTATATGCCAGTGCAAATATACACTATAATTACTGGAAGAGTTTGATTGTAGCCATTTACCTTTGGTTTCATCTCTTTTTGACCCATCAATCAAGCTTAGTGCAACCTCTGGTGATCTCCTATCTGATCCAACTATTTATCGGCATCTTCTTGGTAAGCTGAATTACCTCACCAACACTCGTCCGGATATTTCATTTGTTGTTCAGCACTTGAGCCAATTTATGGCAACCCCTCGTCTTCCTCACTACACAGCGGCTATTCGTGTACTTAGATATCTCCGCTCGGATCCGGCTCAAGGTTTGTTCTTTTCTTCCAAACCATCGTTTGATCTTCTTGCTTACTGCGACGCCAACTGGGCTTCCTGTGTTGATTCCCGCCGTTCAGTAAGTGGATTTTTTATCAGTTTGGGTGGATCTCCTATTTCCTGGAAATCAAAGAAACATCTTTCAGTTTCTTTGTCATCCGCTGAAGCGGAATATAGATCCATGAGACGAGTTGTTGCAGAACTCACCTGGTTATCTCGTCTTCTTGTTGATCTTTCAGTTTCTCCGACTCTTTCTATTCTAGTCCTCTCCGATAGCCAATCGATGATTCATATAGCTCGCAATCCCGTTTTCCACGAACGGACGAAACATGTTGAATTGGACTGTCATTTTGTCCGTCAACAATTTCTTTCAGGCTTGATTTCCTTGTCGTATGTTCCTTCCTTAGTTCAAGTTGCATATCTGTTCACCAAGGCTCTTTCAGGACCTTCTCATCGAAATCTTATTGGCAAGTTGGGTGTTGGTACCCTCTCCACCAACTTGAGGGTGGTGTTGATTCTCAGATATTTTCCACCATTGATAAGGGAAAATTAACAGACGAAATAAACAAGAAAGAAAGGGAAAGTCAGTCAAAGAAGAAGATGAAGTGTTTGACAGACAAAACAAGGAAGACTTTGACTGGTATGGCGGACCGGATCATTAAGTGATTTTGGGCTCAAAGTTGATAAGTTTCTATTGGGCCACATGACAATTCTGCACAATGTTTCGGAAAGCCCAACAGTGCATGAACACACATGAATAAAAATGCAGCAAATAAATTCAGCAATTATTGTAAATATTTTTACAAATTATTTTTTGGAGCATAAGTAAATTTGTAAGAGAATCTGTCAAAAGTTGAGGAGCGAAATGTGCTGATGTTGACGAAAGGAGATGAATATTTGACCGAGTCAGTAATTGTTGAGATTGTATTATTATAATTTAGTCATTAAGTCTTTTAAATAGCTCTTTTAGTCCCTAAGTTTATATATTGTCAATTAAGTCCATGATTCTAGAACAAGGACACCTGTCCTTGCTAGTTAGTTAAATAGGCCTCCTAGGGTTTTGTGGAGTTTTATCGATATTGAATGAATTGTTATCTTTATTATTATTTATTTTCTCCTGTTAATTAATTCAAAAATCCCATCACCCATAACAATTGGTATCAGAGCTTCTGATCCCAGCAGCTATGGTGGATGAACTAAAAAATTCCGGCGCCGAAGAGAGCTTGAAAAAGCTTGAATCCCAAATCCAGGTCTTAACGGAAGAAACTAACAAAAAGCTAGAAAAAATGGATGAACGACAATCGGGATTTGAATCTGCAATGTTAAAATTTGCTGAATCATTCCAAAGGGTAGAGAATGACCTTCTAGCTAAGAACTCAAGTAAGGACCATGTTAAACCGTCGTCTTCTTCATTGGGTCCCCAAATTGCCGTCGAGGGAGCGTTAACAGTCACCGATGGCGATCAATCGTCGGTGGGTGGTAACCAAAAAGGAACCCAGTTGCATTCTCAGACGGGCCCTTCCGGCCCCAAAAACATACCTGTATCTTACCCATCGACCCCCAGCAAATACCCAAATATGATGGCGGGGAATTTTCAAACAACCCCGTTAAATCCTTCAGCTTCAGCTTATAAACCCTCAAATTCATCCCCAATTACCATTCCTTACACCAATCATAGCTACCAATTTGAACTAAATCCGTCTGCAACAAACCCCCAAATGTCGCAACCCCAATTTCTCCAATTTTCCCAAGCCTACCCGATCAATTATACTCATACACACATGGTACCCATTGGGTCTTTTAATCAAAGGTTCATGGGCTGGCCCAATTTTGCTGCTAATGGGCCAGAATTTGTGTGTTACTCTCCAAAATTACCCTTCCCAATATTTGATGAAAAGAATCCCCGAAGTTGGATTAGAAAATGTGAGAAATTTTTTGAGTTGTACCAAGTGAATGATGAGACTAAGATGACTTATGTGGCCATTCATTTTAGTGACTTTGTGGATAACTGGTTTGACAGTTATGTTAAAGACAAGAAAGGGAAGGTGACTTGGGTAAATTTTTGTGTGGATGCCTGTCTTAGATTTGGCAACAATCGTCCTTTACACATTGTCAAGGAATTTAATAGACTTTATCAGACCTTTGACGTGAAAAGTTACCAAAGGAAATTTGAGGAACTTAGATGTTTGCTTATTTTGGATAATCCTTTAATGGATGAGGCTTACTTCATTAGGTGTTTTGTGGGTGGTTTGAAACCAGATCTATTGCCTTTAGTAGAAAAAGCCAATCCTGCAACATTATTAGAGGCGTATAGTTGTGCTAAACAATTCGAATCCTCATTTGGATCGCTCTACCAACAATTGCTGAACAAGGTCACGCAAAAGTTTGCCAACTTCACTCCCAAGCAACCTGTGGTTGGTGGTTTTCCAAGGGCCCCAAACGTTGTTCCTATGAGAGGAAACACCAACAGAAACTTGACTTATGAAATGCTTCGGGAGAAGAACTTGTGTTTTAAATGCCATGAAAAATGGGGCCCGGGACACCAATGCAAAACAAAAACATTACATACAATGGAAGGGGAAGTGTTTGCTGATGCACCTGAAATGCTTGCTGAAGAGGATGCTATTGTTGATGAAATTTGCCAAGAGCAAGCTGAGATATCCATTAACGTGTTAATGGGCCATGAAAAGGCCCCGGGGACAATCAAGTTGTTGGGGTGGGCTAAGAAACATAAGTTATTGATATTAATAGACAGTGGCTCCACCCATAGCTTCGTGGACCCCAACATTGTCAAGCTTTTATCATTATCAGTAGAGTCCCTAGATTTGCCTATGCGAGTGAAGGTGGCCAATGGGAAAAGTGTGTGGTGTGACCAATTTTGTGCCTCATTCAATTGGAAAATGCAAGAAATGTACTTTGAGTTTCCTATGCGACTGCTTAAGGTGGGGGTTGTGATGTAGTCTTAGGGATGGATTGGTTGGATTCCATCTCTCCAGTGGTGCTAAATACTAGGCCATTAGGTATATCATTTGTTAAGGATGATCAGATAGTCCATGTACTTAGTGACTTGAGTCCTAACTCATTATCAGTAATTGATTCACGCAAGATCTGCAAGCTGTTGGATAAGGGCCAGTGCAATTATGTGGCCCAATTGTCGATGGTGGGGGGTGACTGTGTCAAGGACTTGGAGCCCATTCCAGCAGGTATCCAATCCTTGTTGGACCAATTTTCTGATCTTTTTTGTGAGCCCAAAACTCTTCCATCATTAAGATCACACGATCATGCCATTGAATTAATTCCGGGCTCGAAACCAATCAATGTTAGGCCTTATCGTTATTCATTTGAGCAAAAGAATGCGATTGAAGGGATTGTAGCTGATATGATCAAGGCAAAGACTGTTACTACCAGTGTATCACCCTTTGCTTCTCCTGTTTTGTTGGTGAAAAAGAAGGACTCGAGTTGGAGATTGTGTGTCGACTATCGCAAACTTAATGAGATCACTGTAACAAGTATCCAATCCCGGTGGTTGAAGACTTGTTGGATGAACTTTGTGGAGCTAAGTATTTCTCTAAGCTTGATCTACGTTCGGGTTATCATCAAATTAGGATGAAATCTTGGGATGAGTACAAAACAGCTTTCCGAACCCACCATGGGCTTTGGGAATTTAGGGTGATGCCTTTTGAGCTTACAAATGCCCCAGCTACATTTCAAGCATTGATGAATGAGATTTTTGGTCCCTACTTGCGTAAGTTTGTGCTAGTATTTTTTGATGACATTCTAATTTATAGCACTACACTCCCTGACCATATAGCCCATTTAAGGAGTGTATTTGAGCTATTGAGGAAGCATGAATTGTTTGCAAAAATGGAAAAATGCAGTTTTGGGCAGCATAGGGTAGAATATTTGGGACACATAATTTCAAATGAAGGGGTTAGCACTGACCAAGCAAAGATTGAAGCTATGTTGACTTGGTCTCAACCTAAGTCCATCAAAGAGTTAAGAGGGTTCTTGGGTCTCACAGGTTACTATAGGAGGTTTATTAAACATTTTGCTATTATTAGTAAACCCCTAACAAATTTGCTGAAGAAAGGGGGCTTTCAGTGGACTGAGGAAGCTAGCCAAGCTTTTGAAGAGCTCAAACAGTCCATGATTAAAGCCCCAGTACTTGCACTACCCAACTTTGCCATTCCTTTTGTTGTTGAAGTGGATGCTAGTGGCAAAGGTGTGGGGGCAGTTTTGATGCAGAATGGGAGGCCCATTGCATATCTCAGTCAAGCACTTAGCCCTAAACACTTAGGACTATCAACTTATGAAAAAGAGTTGATAGCCCTCCTAATGGTAGTTGACAAATGGAAATATTACTTGCAGCCTAACCATTTTGTGATCAAGACTGATCATTTTAGTCTAAAGTTTTTGAAGGATCAGAGGATAACTACTTCTTTGCAGAATAAAGGTATTACCAAATTGTTGGGACTAAGCTATGAGATTCATTACAGAAAAGGAATTGAGAATGTGGCAGCTGATGCTCTTTCTAGGAGGTTTGAGGAGGGTGAATTACAAGGTATTACTGTGATCCAACCTAAGTGGATAACTGAGGTACTGGAAAGCTATGAAAATGACCAGCAGATACAGGATTTGATTACCCAATTAAGTGTTGATCCTAGTTCAATTCCTGAGGTGCAATTGCAGAAGAGGTTACTGAGACATAATGGCAGAGTATGGATTGGTGATCAGGGAAATCTGAGGAAACAGTTGATTGCAGACTTCCATTCATCATCTTGGGGGGGACATTCTGGGATCTTGGCTACGCAGCAACGCTTAAAAAAATTATTTTATTGGCCCAGATTACTACAAGATGTCAAGGAATTTGTTAAGGAATGTGAGGTGTGTCAAAGGAACAAGGACGAGAATGTTCCTTATCCAGGCCTGTTGCAGCCGTTGCCCATACCTACCGGGGCTTGGGAGCAGGTAGCCATGGACTTCATTGGTGGACTTCCAAGATCTCATGGCAAAGATTCAATCTTGGTGGTAGTTGACAGGTTTTCTAAATATGCTCACTTTTTTGCTTTAACCCACCCCTATAAAGCAGCTCAAATCTCCCAAGTATTCCTAGATAACATTTGTAAGCTCCATGGTACGCCTACCTCTATTGTTTCTGACCGAGATCCGATATTCATTAGCAATTTTTGGAAGGAGTTATTCAAAGGCTTAGGGGTGCAGCTTAAACTTAGTTCATCCCACCATCCACAAACTGATGGTCAATCAGAGAGATTGAACCGTTGTCTTGAGTGTTACCTGAGATGTATGGCTGGTCACAAACCAGGGGAATGGAGTAAATGGCTGGCTCAAGCAGAGTTTTGGTATAACTCTAGCTATCACAGTGCCATAAAAATGACACCTTTCAAAGCCTTGTATGGCTATGATGCACCCCAACCAACTTTTGAATTAGTTGGGCAAAGCAAGTTAGATTCAGTGGATCAAGTTCTTAGAGATCGGCAAGTTATAAACAAGATCATTAAAGACAATTTAACACAGGCGCAGAACAGGATGAAACATTATGCAGATGCTAAAAGAATTGAGACAAGCTTCAATGTGGGGGATTGGGTATTTCTTAAATTACAGCCTTACCGCCAATCATCAGTGGTGATTTGCAAAAATTTGAAATTATCTGCGAGATTCTATGGACCCTATGAAGTAGTGAAGAAGATTGGAGCAGTAGCGTATGAGCTAAAGTTGCCGGCAGATTCAAGGGTGCATCCGGTGTTCCATGTGTCACAATTGAAGAAAAAAATTGGTGAATCAGTGTTAGTGTCCAAGGATCCACCCTATTGTACATCGCAAGGACAGATTCTGACAGAGCCTATTGCTATTCTTGATCGTCGCATGATAAAAAGGGGAAATCGAGCAGTGGTACAGGTTTTGGTTCAATTGGCTAATCTATCATCGGACGAGGCAATGTGGGAGGATTATTCATTTCTAAGCTCTCAATTTCCTGATTTCGAACATTGATGTTCTTTAATGGGGAATGGAATGTCAAGAGTTGAGGAGCGAAATGTGTTGATGTTGACGAAAGGAGATGAAGATTTGACCGAGTCAGTAATTGTTGAGATTGTATTATTATAATTTAGTCATTAAGTCTTTTAAATAGCTCTTTTAGTCGCTAAGTTTATATATTATCAATTAAGTCCATGATTCTAGAACAAGGACACCTGTCCTTGCTAGTTAGTTAAATAGGCCTCCTAGAGTTTTGTAGAGTTTTATCGATATTGAATGAATTGTTATCTTTATTATTATTTATTTTCTCCTGTTAATTAATTCAAAAACCCCATCACCCATAACAGAATCCAAGGAGAATTCTCTAGAACATGATGACTAGGCTAGTTAGTTTACAAATTTTATCTAGTTGTTAGAGGATAGTTAGGTAAATTCATTAGAATTTGTACTTGTATATAAAGGTGGATTTGTTCATAATAAGATATACAGAAAATTATTCCATTTCCTTGTCTTTTTCTTCCTTGCTAGCAACAGTCTTATCTTTCAGCTTGATGGATTCAGCTATAAAAATTTCCGTTCATTGTCTCATTAAATCGTAGTTTGTTTAGGGTTTGCTTAATATGCATTTTCTGCCAATGAGGTTAATGGCAGTTAAAAGCACTAGAGATGATTTCCTGCTTTAGTTTTTTTGGTTGAAATGTTTCCTGAGTTCATTTGGCGCTCTGATTTGTAGGGCTGGTGAACTTACTGCTGCAGAGCTTGAAAATGTGATGGTGGTTGTTGCAAATCCTCGTCAATTCAAAATCCCTGATTGATTTTTGAATAGGCAGAAGGATTACAAGGATGGGAAGTTTTCACAAGTTACTTGTAATGCTCTTGACATGAAGCTCAGGGATGATCTGGAATGCCTGAAAAAAAGATCAGGTAGTTTGAAACTCAATGTTTTTGCTGTTAATATTTATTTGTCTTTGTTCAACTAAAGAAAGTGAATTCTCACCTTAATTTGCAACTAAGACAATGTATGCTCATCTCAACTAGTAGTTGAGTGGAAATAATTTCTGTTCGCGGATTTTTTTCCTTTTATTAAGTCTATATCGGAGTCTGTGTTCAGCACACAAAGACCACTGGTCGCAGGGGAAGCAGGGGTGGAGCTAGGCAATAGGGTAAAAATGAAAATATTTGTTAATATATGCACTATTAAACCACCTTGATATAAGGGCATTTGCTAGTAAAGTGCTGAACGAGGTTCAAAAATCACTTTACGTCACAAGTTCAATTCCAAACTGACATTTTAACATTTTTTGAACCTCCTTCCGTTAATTTGTGGCTCTGCCCCTGGCAGGAAGACTGTTGGTGTCTCAGAAAAGCAATAAATCATCTACTTGCCAGTTTCATTAGTTACATGCTTTCTCTTTATGAGCTGCTAGCAGCTATATATGTCAATAGATGTTTGCTAGGGATTTTGTACTGATTTTGTTTACGTTTTCTTGCCTTTCGTAGTGGCAAAGAGCATTGCTTTGCTGTATGATCAGAATTTTGCATATTGCTCTTGATTTTAATTGAATGAGTATTTCCTTTAATGTACTCTCTTCTTTCTCTGTTGAGTGACAGGGTTGAGTTTTGAATTTTAGCTATTGATGTTATTTCTGGGTTACTCCCACCACTCGAATAAAAAAAACTAGCTTCTAGGAAGCCTAATTTAGAGCTGATGCACTGACTGGTCTAATTTGCTTAACAAGTATATAGAGGAAAAATGTTATAATTAAATTAGATGCTAGAAGTATCAAGAACAGTAGCGAAGTAGTAATCTATAATTCTACAAGTTTCCGTTGAAGGAAAAGGAACATCTTGGGTAAGAGTATTACTAGCTGTAATCTCTTATTAAACTCTTTACAAATTGGCAACATGAATTATGTAGTAATCTCCTTCACCCTTTTGCCAATAAGTGAACTACACCATTCTCTACCAGTAGATCTAACGATTGTTGGCCACAATCCCGCCATACGGCTATACCCCCTCATCATCTATAGAAGGCACAATAACCCTTCTCAACATAGGTGGATCCAGGATTTTTACTTGAATATTCTCATTTGACTTAATTCTTAGCACTAATGATTTGATTAAGGTTCTTAGCACTGAACTTATTGTATTATTTAAATTGTGGAGTCAAATCTAATATTTGTTGAAGTTTTGTTTACATATAAATTATATCATACAAATACTAGCTCAGATGAAGCTGTTGTCGAAGGATAAGGCCAGCCTCTACTTTCCAATCAAAACAACAGAAAGGTAAGAGAAAATAATTTATAAAATTGGACAAATGTATAATTAAATGTAATAACTTGCAACAAGCTAGTATTAAATTTTAACGTTACTATATTTGAGATCATGGAATTGTGACTGGATAGCTATCAATGCTATCAGCCCATGGTCCAATAAGGGCCTCTCCAAAGATGGGCCTTATACATTCCATCACCACACTATTGCACTTTGGTCCAGTTCCCATTCCCAGTTGCCACACCTTGTCACCTTTCTTCACTCTTTCCTTGGCTTCTAAATAAGCTAATTCATACCACAAGGTAGCTGAAGATTGATTCCCAAACCTATGTAATGTCATCAATGCTGGCTCCATGTCTATGTCTCCAAGCTTCAATTTCTTTGCAGTCTCCCTCACAACCGATTTCCCGGTTGCAGGGAAACAGAAATGTTGAAATGCTGTTCTAAACTTAGGAATATAAACCTCCGTAGAACACTTGGAAACTTTGCACATTAGTACAGATGCAACATACTTTAGTTTCTCAATTATGGGGAGGTATCTCGCCCCGAGAATCGGTATGTGGGACCGAAGAGTATCTCCGGCTATTTGCATGGCATCCCCGTTCAGTCTAACTCCAGTTACTCCACTTGAGTCCTCAGTACGATAAGCAGAGTAATATTTCTTGTCATCAAAAGCTCCTTGTGTCCTAAGTGTCCAAAGCAGCTTATATTTAGCACCTTTTTTCGCCTCTTTCTTGTTACTAAGCAAGATCGCGGTCCCTCCCATGCGAAAAAGACAGTTTAATACTATGAAAGGACGTTCTTTTCCTGGATACCATCCTGTGGATAAGATCTCCGTGCTAAGAATAACTACATTGACATTCTTGTGTGTCTTCATTATGTTTCTTGCCATATCAATGGCTAGTGAATTTGCACTACAACCCATTCCACTAATAGTATAGCTTTTAACACCTTCTTTCAACGCGTACTCGTTAACAATAATGGAAGAAAGAGAAGGATTAGGACAAAAACCACTGCAGTTAACAATAAGTATATCTATATCCTTAGGAGAAAGCCTTGTTTTGGACAAGAGATCTTCAAAAATTGAGAAAAGAACCATGTGGACTTCATTAATAGCTTCTTGGTGGCTAGAACTTGGAGGGATATGATGAAGAGCTGGTGGGAAATAAGTTTCTTCTCCCATGCCTGAAAGATTAAGAATTTTGGACATGAAAGATACACTCTTATCATCAAAGAAATCCAACATTTTTGCATGTTCAATGTAGGTTGAGGAAGGAACTCTACAAAAGGTTGGTGGCTTGTAACATATGAAATCCACAACATAGACAGGGGAAGTTTTTGAGATATAGGCCAAGGAAATGAAGTATATAAAAAGATAAGAAAATGGTATAATGTGAAACATAGGCTCAAGATTTTGCAAGATAATTAAGGTTTCCATGGAGAAAAAGAGCAAAAGAACCAAGACTTTGAGAATCTCATTCAAAGTTGAAGAGATTTGCTTCGATAAAAGCTTGTAGAAATCCATATTGTGTGGTTTTTTCTCCATACTAAGATAAAGAAAGAAGATAAAGGAATTATTGATCAGAGAGGACACTTCTATTTTTGTGCTGCTTTAGTTACTGTGTGATGTGTACAAATTAGCACAATCCTTGATATATATATTCTGAATGAAGTTATAAATTCTCATCTTCTCGCATTAATGGACATATATGTTGGTACAGCATAGTCGCTCTGTGATCATTATAGTGCTTGTGCTGTTGCCAGTTAAAAAACATAAAATACTCGAACTGTTGAATATTGCTTTAAAACATGAGTCAGCTTACTTCACCTCTGAAGAATTGTTGGTACTCAAAATTCTTGCCAATTGATCATTAGTTGGAGCAAACCATGTGCTAGGAAAAAGTACATATCTGGATAAAAGATTGCCTATGGCATTTTGATTTCCCTTGCCACTTGAAATATATGAGTTGGATAGGATTGAGATTGGCCGGTATTCTAAACAGTGTTTATGAAGAATTCTCCAGGCCAGTTTATTCTGCTTAATTAATTATCTTTACGCAGCATTTGTAGAAGCACACATATTCGCGTGTGCGTCATTTGTTGGTATTAGTTTTGAATTTAAATCAGTTTAACTATTATACTATCTGATAGTAGACGATTCATGATGAATCTTCATAGAATCGTAATTAGTGAAGTAATTTTTTTGGAATCAAAGAGTTGATGTTTATCAAGTAACTAGTAGTTGGCTATGTGAATGGAGGCATCGGTATACTCGGACAACATTTTATATATAAATCACAAAAGAATAGACTGTTAAATAATAAGTAGGATAAAAGATAGAGTCGGATAAAGAAAGTAGAACCTGAATTTTATTGTCATCAAACAATTTCAATCTCTTTAAATAGTAAATTGCGACGTAGCGAATTCATTACCTTGTTGAGACAAAAGTTTGAAGGCCAAAAGCCATGTCATTTTATGCACATGAAGAAAACTTTCATAGTCTAACATTGTTTCACTATGAATCTCTTTGAATAAACAACGCTCCAGTGCTTGCATAATTCTTCAATGCATACTAAATAAAGCAAAAAAAGCAACTGTATGTATGATCATTCTCCATCTACGCTCCCAACTCTCCATTGGAACTCATACTCGCCAAAAACATTTGGTCCATCTTCGTCCAAGAAGTTTGGCTTTTGCTTCTGTAGGATTTTTTTTTTCTCTCAATATTTTTCACGTAGATTGTAAATACACAAAGAAAGTTTTCTCTCTTAATGTTTAAAATTGTTTGGCAAAGATACTAAATAAAATTCACAAACATATTGATTGAGCTGCATATAAATGGAATGTTCTAACAGTTGATCATTTCAAATGTGATAGAAAATTCCAGTCAATAGTAAACCAAAAGCCTGTTTCCCCTGAAAAAAAATGTCAATCTGTGATTTGTGGGGAGGAGGTATCTGTGACTATTGAGTTGTGGCATATTACGGAGAATTACTATACTTATACATCTCCTGGAAATAATTGACCAAACCAAAAGGCATCGTTCTGCTAAAAGGCACCCTTTCTTTTTTTGGTAAATGGCGTTACAAATTGTTTGCTCTGTTAGTTTATTTAATATATTACTATTAGATACTTAATTGTTAGAATAAGCAGGGTATTTTTGTTATTTCTAAGGGCAAATAGGTAATCTGACTTTTATGCTTTTAGAGGACATGCTTTTATAGTAATATGATCATTCATAGAGATAAGATCGTCTGACATGTAAAATAAGGCAAATTGCATGTTAATGCTAAATAAATACATTGAGAGCACGTTTGGTAGGGTGTATAAGCTTAGGCAATTCATGTATAGAAATTGGTATTAGTTTATACAATGTTTGGTTGCAATTTCAAATTTGGTATAACTAATTGTATAACTTTATACACCAATTGGTGTATTAGCTTATTCCACCACCTACATGGAATAACTTATCCATGTATAGCTAATACATGGATAAAACATCAAAAAGACAAAATTACCTTTGTCTTTTTCCTAAAAGCCAATTAAAGTAGAAAATTTAAGGGTACAATTGTAAACTCATTGATTTAAAACTTAAAAATAAATTCATATATTAAATAATATCATCTACAGCTATTTTTCAATACAATGTACCAAACACATGATAAAAACAATCCCTACATAACTAATTCATGTATTATTAATCCCTGCATTAATAATCCCTACACTACTAATCTCTGTATAACTTGCTTTCCTACCAAACGACCCATGACCGGTATAAAACTAGTCAAATTCATTGAGCATTATGTTTTTCAAACAAAAGAGGAACACACATCACAGCCTCAACATTCACGTATAATACCCTTCATGTAGGGGCCGTTTCGCTATATCAAGCTGCCTTTATTGCGTCGTTGACATTTTCACATGGTAGGTGTGTCAGCTGCCTTCATTTAAGCCTGACGTGTAACTTACTATGGGCCTTCTGTTACATCCACTATTACCCCAACTGTGTCCATTCATTTGGACAGGAGGATTTCCCAAATCCATTCGGTTTTTTCTTCTCCTTTAAAGATATGCTTGCACAAATACACACGTATATATAGAATTTTTATACAAATATACAATTTTTAGAATTTAATTACCAAACATAGCAATATTTTAGCAAAATAACCCTATATAGAGGAAAACACAAGTTAATTACAAACATAGCAAAAACATAGCAATATTTTCTCATAACATACCAAACCCCTGCATTTTTCCTCCTATTTCCTTCACTATCACTTTTGCTCCTCCAATTTCTCCCTATTTCACTTTTCCTCCCACCATTTCCCCCAATTTTACTTTTACTCCTCCCATTTCTCCAATTTCACTTTTCCTCCCATCATTTTCCCCAATTTCACTTTTACTCCTCCCATTTCCCCAAATTTTACTTTTTCTCATCCCATCTTCATTGTATCTCGATGTTTCTCAACTACCAACTATCTCATATCTTATTGTTTCTCAACTACCAACCACCTCGTATCTAACCGTATCTCGCCTACCAACCACATCGTATCTCATTGTATCTCAACTACCAACCACATGGTATCTCGTTGTATCTCAACTACCAACCACCTCGTATCTAACCATATCTCGCCTACCAACCACATCGCATCTCATTGTATCTCATTGTATCTCAACTACCAACCACCTCGTATCTTACCGTATCTCGCCTACCAACCACATTGTATCTCACTATATCTCAACTACCAACCACCTCGTATCTAACCCTATCTCGCCTACCAACTACATCGTATCTCATTGTATCTCAACTACCAACCACTTCGTATCTAACCGTATCTCGCCTACCAACCACATCGTATCTCACATTTTTTTGCGTTGTTTCACATTATTTTTTACATTTTGTTTTAGACTGTATCATAGTGTTTCAATGGCGTTTTCAGACTGTATCGTATTGTTTCAACTCCATTTCAGACTGTATCATAATGTTTCAATGCTGTTTCAGACTGTATCATAGTGTATCTCGTTATATCTGTGTTGTTTAAAACTGTTTCAAACTGATATTATGTGTCAGAAATAATATCTCAAAATGCCTAGAAATTAAATCCATAAAACATAGCAGAACAAATCTAAGAGGAAACTAACACACACAAAAACAAAAATAAAAAAAGATTTTTTTGTTCTTTTGTATGATGAAACGCTTCTAAGATTGGCAAAAACAGAATTGTGTCTTCAAAACCCAATACACACTTTTAAAAAACAATAACAGATCCAACCTCAACATTTATTTGATCTGCACGACTCTGTTACAGTCATTCAGCTATGTCACCCGACGCTGAATTGAATCCTGTGTTATTGGATCTGGGGGTGGGGGTGATGGGGCCTGGGTGGTTGGGGGTGCTCCAATCTGACCACTTTTTGATACGAAATAGTATTCCGAGAATGTAATGAACAGATCTGTTACACATAGTAGCTCTTTGATGGTTTCAAATTTTTTTTCCTATTGTGGGGATGATATATCTAATATTCTAACGCACAACTTCAAGTCTTCAACCTCAAATGTGGAAAAGTAACGTTCAGCTTGGAAATCAGTACTGTAGCATAGGTAGTTGCTGAACATCCAAAATAGTGGCTAAAATTGTATTCATACAATGGCTGGACCAGTGGCCTCTCAAAAAGTGGTAGGAATAGTTGTCAGCAGACTCGTTGGATAATGAATAGTCATCGGCAAAGTGATAGAACAGAGTTGGAAAAGTCACTAAAACAGGCAAAATGCAGTATAAACGATCACGGGGGTGATGGTCGGCGTCGGAGAGGGGGAGGGGGCTGAATCTCGATTGGGGGTGGGAGGAAGAGAGGGTAAAGTGAGATATATAATTTGGGAAAATAAAAGTGAAATGGATTGATTATTATGAAATGTGCTATAAAAAATATTGCTATGTGGTGTAATTTAAAATGTTGTTAATTTTTTGTAATATAGGGGTGTAGATTTGTATATATATGTAAAAATCCTTATATATTCCCCCCACCAAAAGAAGTTCAATCAATTATATATATATATCCTTGCTCCATATAAATGCTTTCACTTTGTCCCTTTTACTATCTAGTAGGGCTCCATTCCCTCTAATATGTCATCAAGTGTGATTAAAAAGAAGCTATATACCTACATAGGCAACTCCGTAAAGTTGAAAGCACTTTTAATTTGACAATCAACTATCCATTATACATATTAGACACTCACATTCACCAAATGTGTCTAATATTTATATAATGTATGAATTAGATGCACGTTAAGAGTTCGCATCCTACCGTAGACAAAAGGTCTATTATTTTGAATTAAAAAGGATAGAAGGATGTACTCATTTTATCCACCGAGTTTAGAACTACGCAGATATGGAGATTTCGAACCATGCGCAAAGGTATGCTTTTCGTGAGCCTCTAACTTGCTCTTTTGAAAAACAAAGCAGTTTTGTACTAAAATAGGAGAAAGGCAAAAGGTATTAGGCAACATGAGTGAACACAGTACCATGTAAGAATAATATTAGACTACCAAATCAATGTAAGCCGAGTACTTCCTTCCATATTTCACGTGCACAATTTTACTTTGTGACTAGAGATGTTTTATCCACCGAGTTTAGAACTACGCAGATATGGAGATTTCGAACCATGCGCAAAGGTATGCTTTTCGTGAGCCTCTAACTTGCTCTTTTGAAAAACAAAGCAGTTTTGTACTAAAATAGGAGAAAGGCAAAAGGTATTAGGCAACATGAGTGAACACAGTACCATGTAAGAATAATATTAGACTACCAAATCAATGTAAGCCGAGTACTTCCTTCCATATTTCACGTGCACAATTTTACTTTGTGACTAGAGATATTCCATTAGCCCTCGTTTTTCTGCTTTGTTACTAGGGTTTTTAGGTGAGAGGACTCCAAGTCTTTAAATAGTTAAAAGAGATCCAAATTTCAAAAAATAAGTGAGAAAGACACTTTTAAAATTAATACTAATGACTAATATTTTAAAAGCCCCTCAAGTTTTTTTATTTACACAAACCCCATTTCTTATCTCTCCTCCCCTTAGCCCCCACCCCCCATCGGCCCCTACCCCAACCAGTCCCCTTCCCATCCACCACTCCACTATCATCCTTCACCACCCTCCACCACTCACCGCCATCTCCTACCACTCTCCACCACCACCACACCGCCCCTCCACAACTCTAATAAAAGGATGTGTACACATCAGATGACGAGATGTGTACATATCTTTTCCAGCCGTAAAAACATCTCCAAAATTGTATAAATATTTAAAAAATATGTTTACACATCCAAAAAGATATGTAAAACGACTAGAATTTTTAAAAAAAAAAACATGAAAAAAATGAAACGAGGATGAAGAAGAAGAAAAATGAGAAGAACGAAGAAAAAATAAAATGGATATGAAAAAGAAGAAAGAAAAATAACATAGATGGTGATGAAATGGAATTTAAAAAGAAATTTAGAAAAAAGAAGGAAAAGGAAGAAGAAAAAAGAGGGAGAAAGAAGAGAAGAGAGAGAAATAAAATTTGAAATGATTTGAATAGGGGGAGAGAGTGTAAAAGTGAGTGGGAAGAGGGGAAATGAAATATTTGATTTGTTTGAAAAGTTGGTGTTTTTGTAAATATGAAGACTTTTTATTATATCCATAAGTTCTTAAACAATACACTTCAATCCTCACTTAAACTAATTAATCTTTGACTTTGTCTTGTCCTAAATCCTTCTATTCTGACTTATGGGGTCCTTTTGCTCCTTTCTTCACTTGTTACTAGGGTTTTGTGGGTGAGAGGACTTTCAAGTCTTTTAAATAAGAAAAGAGGACAAATTCTCTAAGAATTGGGTGAGGGGACATTTTTAAAATTAGTATATGACTAATATCTTAAAAGCCACCACCTTCTCATCTTCCCTCCCCAGCCCCCGCCCCTATTGGCCCCACACTCCATCGCCCCCCATCACTCCACCCATCACCACTCCACCACCACCCTCCATCGCTCTCCACTGCCATTTTCTACCACCCATAACTACCTTCTACCACCTACCACCACTTTCTACCACCCTCCACCACCCACCACCTCCTCCTATTACCCTCCACCACCCACCACCCTCCATCACTCTAATAAAATGATGTGTACACATCTACATATTTTTTTTCAGACGTAAAAACATCTTCAAAATTGTTTAAACATATAGAAAATATATTTACACATCTGAAAAGATGTGTAAAACGGCTAGAATTAAAAAATAGATTACGGTCAAATTTGTCCCTCTACTTTCGAATATTGTTTACATATACCCTCCGTTATATTATCGGGACATATATACCCTTACCATTAGCAAAGTAGTTATAATTATCCCTATTTTCTAACGGAGCTCCAATATGGCAATGAAAGTCCTGGGTGGATTGACATTTGGATGAGCTGGTGGTGCCACGCCGCATGCCACCTCTGGAGCTCGCATCTGTTGTTTACAGAAGAAGCCGCCGCACAGAGCTAGATTTGGAGCTTAACCATGGTATGCTTAATCAACTAATCTTTCTCCTCTTCGTTAATCTACAGTTAAGTTATATTGATTCTGATTAATTAATATTTTGAAATTCATTTTGTGTTTTTGGTTTCAGTCGCTAGTTGCAAATGAAGAGTTTCAACACATTCTTCGTGTGCAAAACACAAACGTTGATGGAAAACAAAAGATCATGTTTGCTTTGACCTCTATTAAAGGTATTGGTCGTCGTTTCGCAAACATTGCTTGTAAGAAAGCTGATATCGACATGAACAAGAGGTTAGCCCTTTATACTAGTAAATTGTTTTTAATATCGGAAACAAAGGGTAAAGTCTGTGTATACCTTATCCTCCCCGGACCCCACTTCTGAGATCACACTGTGTGTGTTGTTGTTGTTGTTGTATTTCCGCTATAGTAAATAAGCTTTTAAGCTTAGTGTTTCTATCTTAATCTATGAGTTTAAGTTGTATATACGGTCGTTGTAAATAAATTTTTACACTATCAATTCACCCAAAGTAAGCCTCCATGATATGTGATATTTGTACAACAACAACATGCCGTGTGGGGTTTGGGAGGATGGAGTGAACGCAGACCTTACTCCTACCTTTAGTGAGATAGGGAGGCTGATGAAATGTCATATTTGTTGTCTTGAAAATAAGGCAGATTAGGGCGACCTTGTTACGACTCAGTTGGGACACTAGTTATGTAGGAAATAAAGGTCTTGGATCTCACCTGGTTGCTATAATATATAACATAAACTCTTACCTTAGTGTCTTGTTCATAGTAAACATTCTAGCTATTTTATTTTACTTAGTTGGCAAGGAGTATTAGTCTACTTAGTAGTATGCTGCTTGCTACCTTTTGCAAAGATTAATAATTGGGGTTTTATTTGTACCTGTTTTTGTAGTGATTTGTTTGTACGGCGTGCATGTTCTGGGTTCTAATTAAGCTTGAGAACTAATTCACCCAACCATTAATCAGCAATTGAAATTCAATAGCGAGCTAAAATGGTGGTCATGATGCATGGGTAAAAAGATATGTGGGCCTGGAGTTTTGTCTATGGTGGATTTAGAGGAAGCTGTCTGCTGTTAGAGACGATAGACTTGGCTTACAACCTGGTGTCACTTTGTTCTTTTTTGGGAATCGGGGGAGAGTATCTAAGGGTTGGTATGTAAGGGGGAGAGTTAATCGCAGAATTGATGGCTCCTTTTCCTGCAATGCGTATGACCTCCAATTTTTGGTAGTGATTTTGGACAATCCATATCTTTAATGTGTTTTATCTGTAGTACATAGTTGGGAGAACTTCTTTGGACATTCTCAAAAGTTTCAAGATGGAAAAATCTCCTGAAAATTTTCCCCTTTTTCTTGCTAGCTAACAGTCTTACTTGTTTTTTTTGTCTCTATCGGTATAAAATGTTCTGTGCATTTGTCCCTTTGAGAATTCTGTGAAGGTTGATTTTATATCTTGAAATGTTACCTGAGTTCGTTTTGCCACTCTGATTTGTAGGGCTGGTGAACTTACTGCTGCAGAGCTTGACAGTGTGATGGTGGTTGTTGCAAATCCTCGTCAATTCAAAATCCCTGATTGGTTTTTGAATAGGCAGAAGGATTACAAGGATGGGAAGTTTTCACAAGTTACTTCTAATGCTCTTGACATGAAGCTCAGGGATGACCTGGAACGTCTGAAAAAGATCAGGTAGTTTGCTGTTGAAATATTCATCTGTCTAGTTAAACAACTCAAAGAGAACAAGTAGTAGTTGAGTATAAGTACTTGAAAACAGTACTTGTTTGTGGGTGTTTTTTTTTTTTTTTTTTTTTTTTGTAGCTAAATTTATATCCTCTGTTGGTGACAGGAATCACCGTGGTTTACGTCACTACTGGGGCCTCCGAGTCCGCGGTCAGCACACAAAGACCACTGGTCGCAGGGGGAAGACTGTTGGTGTCTCGAAAAAGCGATAAATCATCTACTTGCCAGTTTCAGTTTGTTACATGCTTTCTCTTTATGTGCTTCTAGCTATATATGTCTTAAGATGTTTGCTAGGGATTTTGTACTGATTTTGCTGAAGTTCTCTTGCCTGTTGGGTTATATTTGAGTTTCTTTGGTAGTGGCAATAGCATTGCCTTGCTGTATGATCAGATTTTTGCGTATTGCTCTTGAATTTAATTGAATGAGTAGTTCTGTTTTTAGCATTGCTGTTATTTCTTGGTTGCTCCCCACCACTCTAATAAAACTAATTTGCTTGGCAAGTACATAGAGGAAGGTTAATATTATTAAAGCAGATGCTAAAAGTATTAAGAACAGTAGCGAAATAATCTTTTAATTCTATAGTTTCCTTAGAATGAAAAGGAACATCTTGAGTAAGATTTTAATTCTCAACCAATATATCTAACGATTGTGTTGGCTACAATCCTCATGCCCATCATCCTCTTTTGCTAGAAGGCACAACAACCCTTTTTAGGGTAGGTGGATCCAAGATTTTTTTAGCTTAGGTGGATCCAAGATTTTTACTTGATAGTTTGTATCTTTTAAATTGTGGGGCAAGTATACTATTTGTTGAAGTTTTTTTTACATACTATATTAAACCATAAGTTACAAATACTGCTTCAAATGAACCTGTTGTCGAAGCACAGATCAACCTCTACTTTCTACTCAAATCAACAAATAAGAAAAAGAAAATATTTTATATAATTAGACAAATGTATAATTAAGGGCAAAAAACATAAATAATCTTTGATATATAGGATATTACTTTCTACTAGCCACAACATCATGTAGCCATATCTTTATTTTATTAATGGAATTAATAATATTACTAAAAGGATAAATATTATATGAATACTATAATTAAGGAAATGGATAGTAAGCATTACTCCACATTTTACTCCTTCAAAGATAACTCTAATTCTTATGGCTACATCTTTTTTTTTTTAATTCTTTATGAAATGTGAATCTTTTTTTTCATAGTGTAGATAATTAATTTCAATGGATTTTCACAAATGAAATACATATCACATATATAATGTATATAATAGATAGATACATGATAGATAATAAGTTAATATATGTGAAAACATTTAATTACTAATTACACACTGATATTAAATGAATACATACTACATATCATGTTAATAATAAGTGAAATAAAAAATAATAAATCTTGAATATTGGATAAATACATGAAATATAATAATATGCTAAAATATTAGATGAATAAATATTGAATACACAATACATACATGAAGAATAAATATTCCAGCTACATCATTTTTTTGTTTTGTTTATTCTTTATGAAATGTGAATCTTTTTTTTCATAGTGTAGATAAATAATTTCAATGGATTTTCACAAATGAAATACATATCACATATATAATGTATATAATAGATGGATACATGATAGATAATAAGTTAATATATGTGAAAACGTTTAATTACTAACTACACACGGATATTAAATGAATACATACTACATATCATGTTAATAATAAGTGAAATATAAAATAATAAATCTTGAATATTGGATAGATACATGAAATATAATAATATGCTAAAATATTAGATAAATAAATATTGAATATTCAATATACTTGGTGAATAAATATTCAATACATATCATATACATATTGAGTATTCACAAAGTCATTTGTAAACTATAATAAAATTAATACAACATATATATAATTTCATGGATGCATAAAATAGGTAATGGAAGAGAGAGAAAATACAATTATAGGGAAAAAAGAGGAAGATAGTTATCTGTTATTACCAAATATACTTAACTTCGTATATAACTATAGGGAGAGTGTAATTAATATTGTAACAATATTAATTAATATTGTAACAATATTAATTAATATTGTAACAAAATTAATTAATATTGTAACAAAATTAATTAGGTTAAATAATTGGTAAGTACAAATCTCTAAATTTAAGGCTTGAAGGAGGGACCGTAAATTCAAAAATGTAACTATCATAGTAGTAATCAGTACACTTAAGGCTTGAGCCCACTTTATTTTTAGATATTCTGAATATTAAATATATATTAAAAATGAAAAAGCAATACAAAACGTATATTAAATGGCTATGTAAAGAAAGGAAGTGTAAAATGGGTTTAGGAAAAGTATTTAACGGTTATGGATGTTTAGGTTGAGCAAATGTAATAACTTGCAAGTTGCAACAAACTAGTATCAAATCTGTAATATCATCACTATATATCTGAGATCATGGAATTATGACTGGATACCTATCAATGCTATCAGCCCAAGGTCCAGTTAGGGCCTCTCCAAAGATAGGCCTTATGCATTCCATCACCACACTGTTGCACTTAGGCCCAGTTCCCATTCCCAATTGCCACACTTTGTCACCTTTCTTCACTCTTTCCTTGGCTTCTAAGTAAGCTAACTCAAACCACAAGGAAGCTGAAGATTGATTCCCAAACCTATGTAATGTCATCAATGCTGGCTCCATGTCTATATCTCCAAGCTTCAACCTCTTTGCAGTCTCTCTCACAACCGATTTCCCAGTTGCAGGGAAACAGAAATGTTGAAAAGCTGTTCTAAACTTAGGAATATAAACCTCCATAGAATACCTGGAAACCTTGTACAACAGTACAGATGCAACATACCTTAGTTTCTCAATTACGGAGAGGAATCTCGCACCGAGAATCGGGATATGTGACCGAAGAGTTTCTCCGGCTACTTGCAAGACATCCCCGTTCAGTCTAACTCCAGTTATTCCACTAGAGTCCTCAGTACGATAAGCAGAGTAATAGCTCTTGTCATCAAAAGCTCCTTGTGTCCTAAGTGTCCAAAGCAACTTATATTTAGAAGCTTCTTTCGCCTCTTTCTTGTTACTAAGCAAGATCGCGGAGCCTCCCATGCGAAAAATACAGTTCAATACTATGAAAGGACGTTCTTTTCCAGGATACCACCCTGTGGATAAGATCTCAGTGCTCAGGATAACTGCATTGGTATTCTTATGTGTCTTCATTATGTTTCTTGCCATATCAATGGCTAGTGAATTTGCACTACAACCCATTCCACTAATAGTATAACTTTTAACACCTTCTTTCAACGCGTACCCGTTAACAATAATGGAAGAAAGAGAAGGATTAGGACAAAAACCACTGCAGTTAACAATAAGTATATCTATATCCTTAGGAGAAAGCCTTGTTTTGGACAAGAGATCTTCAAAAATTGAGAAAAGAACCATGTGGACTTCATTAATAGCTTCTTGGTGGCTAGAACTTGGAGGGATATGATGAAGAGCTGGTGGGAAATATGTTTCTTCTCCCATACCTGAAAGTTGAAGAATTTTGGACATGAAAGATACACTCTTTTCATCACAGAAATCCAGCATTTTTGCATGTTCAATGTAGGTTGAGAAAGGAACTCTACAAAAGTTTGGTGGCTTGTAACACGTGAAATCCACAATATAGACAGGAGAAATTTTTGAGATATATGCCAAGGAAATGAAGTATATAAGAAGAAAAGAAAATGGTACAATGTGAAACATAGGCTCGAGATTTTGCAAGATAATTAAGGTTTCCATGGAGAAAAAGAGCAAAAGAACCAAGACTTTGAGAATCTCCATCAAAGTTGAAGAGATTTGCTTCGATAAAAGCTTGTAGAAATCCATATTTTGTGGGTTTTTCTCCATACTAAGATAAAGAAAGAAGATAAAGGAATTATTGATCAGAAAGGACACTTCTATTTTTGTGCTGCTTTAGTTACTGTGTGATGTGTACAAATTAGCACAATCCTTGATATATATATTCTGAATGAAGTTATAAATTCTCATCTTCTCGCATTAATGGATATATATGTTGATACAGCATAGTCGCTCTGTGATCATTATAGTGCTTGTGCTCAGGGCCGTCTCAAGCAGATTGGAGGCCTAAAGCCAAACCTCACAGAGAGGCCCTAACTTTTTTTTTTCTCAAAAAAAAAAAAAAAACAATCATATATAATTTTATTTAAAGTCTACTTTTTCTCACTTTTTTTAGATGTGAAGTCATTAATTACCATTTTATAATCAATTTGTTCTACAATTCCTTTTCAATTGAAAATATAGCTAATCCATTTAATCTCTCTTGACACATCGTTGATCTTAAATAAAATTTTATCAATTTTAACTTTGAAAATGATAAGCTGATATAATAATATCAAAGTAGACACCATAAAGAAAATTTTGATCTTTGTAACTTGTAAGAAGCAAGTTTTTAGAAAGTAGAGAGTTTGAGTTTGTATTTAGAAGACTCAAAATATTCAGTAAAAAAGGAATGAGAATGGTGAAAAAAGGTTAATATAGGATGTAAATAAGCCAACAAAATAGGTACCCACCTATATAAAGATACTACAATTTCCACAAACGTAATAATTTTTCCACTCTTGTATTATGGTAAGTTGGCAACGGTCCCCACGTTAATGGGATACGTTATTATGCTTTTCCTTAAATTTTTCTTCAGTTTTGAGATTGAATACACACTTTTTTTAAAAATAATATATATAGTAGGGGCCCCAACTTTTTGGGGCCCCAAGCCATTGCCTTAATTGCTTTATGGTAGAGACGGCCCTGGTTTGTTTTAACAGATAAAACAATAAATTTCTTTGTAATAGTGACCAAAAAGAACACTTATAATACCAAGAATGAAACGTTAACACCCTGAGAGCCTTTCTTTTTTGCAAAATGGACCCCCCCCCCCCCCTTTGACCCAAACAGTTCAGTCTGCTTAAGGAAAAAGTAGGGGCCCCAAGTCATTGTCTTAATGGCTTTATGGTAGAGACGGCCCTGGTTTGTTTTAATAGATAAAACAACAAATTTCTTTGTAATAGTGACCAAAAAGAACACTTATAATACCAAGAATGAAACGTTAACACCTTGAGAGCCTTTCTTTTTTGCAAAATGGAACCCCCCCACCCTCCCCCCCCTTTGACCCAAACAGTTCAGTCTGCTTAAGGAAAAAGTAGGGGCCCTAATTTTTTGGGGGCCCCAAGCCATTGCCTTAATGGCTTTATGGTAGAGACGGCCCTGCTTGTGCTGTTGCCAGTTAAAAAACATAAAATACTCGAACTGTTGAATATTGCTTTAAAACATGAGTCAGCTTACTTCACCTCTGAAGAATTGTTGGTACTCAAAATTCTTGCCAATTGATCATTAGTTGGAGCAAACCATGTGCTAGGAAAAAGTACATATCTGGATAAAAGATTGCCTATGGCATTTTGATTTCCCTTGCCACTTGAAATATATGAGTTGGATAGGATTGAGATTGGCCGGTATTCTAAATAGTGTTTATGAAGAATTCTCCAGGCCTGTTTATTCTGCTTAATTAATTATCTTTACGCAGCATTTGTAGAAGCACACATATTCGCGTGTGCGTCATTTGTTGGTATTAGTTTTGAATTTAAATCAGTTTAACTATTATACTATCTGATAGTAGACGATTCATGATGAATGTCTATAGAATCGTAATTAGTGAAGATTCATATAGCTGATGTAATTTGTTGGGAATTGATGTTTATCAAGTAATCATTCATATAGAGAAGATCATCTAACATGTAAAAAAAGGCAAATAGCCTGTTAATGCTAAATAAATACATTGACGGTATAAAACTAGTCAAATTCATTGAGCATTATGTTTTTCAAACAAAAGAACACACATCACAGCCTCAACATTCACGTACAATACCCTTCATTTAGGGGCCGTTTGGCGAAACTACCTTGGGATTAGGGGGGTTACGGGACACTGCTTCATCGAAAATTTTTGCCGAGTGTATATATACATAAATGAAAAAACTACAATATATTGCTACAAAAATGAAGTGTGACACTGCTTGAACTAAAGGGTCTTGGTGATGTAGTGGTTGGGAGTGTAGCTATCCGCCTTGATGATGTGAGATTGAATCCCCTTAGCTGCACTTTAATTGCTTTTTGTGAATCTTTTAGTATTCGATTAAAATAATTTGGTGTTAGTGAGGATCGATCCTTAGATCTTCAACAAATTTAAGAGGTGTAAAACCACTTTTGATAGGTGCAATGCTTTTTGTGAATCTTTTAGTATTCGATTAAAATAATTTGGTGTTAGTGAGGATCGATACTTAGCTCTTCAACAAATTTAAGAGGTGTAAAACCACTTTTGATAGGTGCAATCTTTTACAAAATTTAACAGTAAAATGTCCAAGTATAAAATAAGAGCACTACGCTTAAAATAAAACCCTTGACTTTTAAAGCTAATTGGGATCTTCAAAAAATTTCTAGAACTGTTGTTTCTATATGAAAGTGACACCGCTGGCAAAAAATCCTGCGTACGCCACTGCGTTTCGCCTATGTATATATCAAGCTGCCTTTATTGCGTTGACATTTTCATATAGTATGTGAGTTAGCTGCCTTCATTTAAGCCTGACATGTAACTTATTATGGGCCTTCTGTTACATCCACTATAACCCCAACTGTGTCCATTCATTTGGAGAGGATGATTTCCCAAATCTAGTTGCTCCATATAATGCTTTCACTTTGTCCCTTTTACTATCTAGTAGGGCTACATCCCCTCTAATATGTCATCAAGTGTGATTAAAAAGAAGCTATATACATACATAGGCAACTGCGTAAAGTTGAAAGCACTTTTAATTTGAAAATCAACTATCCATTGTACATATTAAATACTCTAACATGTAATGTATGAATTAGATGCACGTTAAGAGTTCGCATCCTATCGTAGACAAAAGGTCTATTATTTTTAATTAAAAAAGGATAGAAGGATGTACTCATTTTATCCACCGAGTCTGGAGCTATGCAGACATGGAGATTTCGAACCATGCGCAAAGGTATGCTTTTCGTGGGCCTCTAACTTGCTCTTTTGAAAAACAAAGCAGTTTCGTGTTGGGAAGCGTGTTAGGCTAGTGGAAAGGAAAAATATGTAAATGAGTAAAATAATAAAATTCACAAGACAAGACAAGACACAAGATTTACGTGGTTCGGTAATTTTTGCCTACGTCCACAGCCACACAGAGAATGTTTATTTCACTGAGAGAGAAAGAAGAAAATTTGAGGGATGGTTTACAACTGAAAGATCATTGCCTATTTATTGGCGTCAGATGTAACATGTATACGTAATTGTGTGTCATGTTTTAAGCAAATTTTTCTTCTTCTGCCCAATTTTCAGATTGTCCATGGTAGGTGCCTAACTTCCTGCCTTCTCTTTCCTCTTTTGTCTAACTTACTGTTCTGCAGCTTTTTTGTTTTTTGTCTTTTTCTTTCTTTCGTTGACTTTTCTTTCTTTTCTCTTTCATTCTTTATTTCTTTCTTTTACATATGGGTTTGTACCCATCAATCTCCCCCTCAAACCCATGTACAACAAAAAAAAGAAAAATTACATGTTCTCTGTGTAGCGCCTTCACATTATTAGTCTTGAAGGCTAACTGAGGCGATACACCGCCTCAGCTTATCAACACCAACTGCTTTGGTTAGCATGTCTGCGGGGTTCTTCGATCCTGGTATCTTCTTCAACGAGAGAGTTCCATCACTTATCAACTCCCGGATATGATGATACCTTAGCTGGATATGCTTCGATCTTGCATGAAATACTGGATTCTTGGCAAGATGAATTGCACTTTGGCTATCACTGAAGAGCGCATAATTGTCCTGCTTTTTGCCCAACTCTTCTAGAAAGTTCTTGAGCCAAATCATCTCTTTTGCAGCTTCTGATATTGCCATGTATTCTGCTTCGGTGGTAGACAAAGCAACACTTTTCTGAAGTTTGGACATCCAACTAACAGCAGTACCACCCAAAGTAAACACATATCCTGTGGTACTTTTTCGACTATCCAGATCACCACCTAGGTTTGCATCAGAAAAACCTTGTAAGATAATATTGCTCCTTTTGAAATAAAGTGTCATACCTGAAGTGCCTTTGAGGTATCGCAAGATCCACTTTACCCCTTCTCAATGCTCTTTTCCTGGGTTTGACATGTATCTGCTGACAACTCCAACTGCATGGGCTATGTCGGGTCTGGTACACACCATAGCATACATCAAGCTTCCTACTACTGAAGCATACGGTACCTTCAACATGTATCTCCTTTCTTCATCTGTCTTTGGTGATTACTCCTTAGACAGATTGAGGTGGCTTCCTAGTGTAGTGCTTCTAGTCTTTGCATCATGAAGACTGAACCTGCTAAGTACCTTCTGTGTACTTTTCTTGAGATAGCTTTAATGTTCCTTCAGACCTATCTTTGCTAATCCTCATCCCAAGCATTTTCTTAGCTGGTCCTAAGTCCTTCATTTCAAACTCTTCCGCCAATTGTTATTTAACCCTGTTGATTTCATCTATACTAGATCCTGCAATTAGCATATCATCAACGTACAAGAGTAAAATAATATATGATTCATCAAGATTTTTGATATAGCAACAATGGTCCATTTGGCATCTTTTGAACCTATTGTTATTCATAAATCCATCAAATTTCTTGTACCATTGTCTAGGAGCCTGTTTCAGACCATACAGACTTTTCTTCAACTTGCACACAAGATTTTCTTTACCAGGGACTTGAAAACCTTCAGGTTGCTTCATGTAGATATCTTCCTCAAGGTCACCATGTAAGAAAGCAGTTTTGACATCTAGCTGCTCCAAATGCAAATTATCTGCAGCTACGATACGTAGCACCAACCTGATAGTAGTTAATTTGACTACAGGAGAGAAGATCTCAGTGTAGTCAATTCCTTCTTTCTGCTGAAAGCCTTTTACTACTAATCGTGCTTTGTATCTTTTCTTACCATCTTGCTCTTCTTTGACCCTGTACACCCATTTGTTCTGCAATGCCTTCTTTCCCTTTGGTAACTCTGTAAGTGTCCATGTTTCATTCTTGTGAAGAGAATTCATCTCTTTTTTCATGGCCAACTTCCACTTTTCAGAGTTCTTCACCTGTATTACTTCATTGAAATGCTCAGGTTCTCCTGCATCAGTTAAAAGCAAGTAATGGAGAGATAAAGAAAGCCTATCAGGAGCTTTAGAAACTATTTTAGATCTCCTTAATATAGGCTCCGGAGTAACTGATCCAGAATTTTGTTCAGGTTTTGGCTCCAAATCAGATTCAGATTCTAATTCCATCTCCGGTTCTGGTTCTGATTCTGATTCTGCTCCTGATCCAGCTTCTGGTTTTGCATCTCTAATCTCAGAATCAACTTCGTCATTTCCAGCCACTTTATTCTCTGAGATTCCTTCCAACTCAGCTGTTTCAGTTGTTGGTCTCCTGGTGTTAACCAATTCTACTCCAAGCCTGTCCTGGTACATCACATTTTCATTGAAAGTGACGTCCCTGTGTCTTATGATCTTTCTATTCTGGTCATTCCAAAATCTATAACCAAAATTATCATCACCATAGCCAATAAAGAAACATTTTTTGGCTTTAGGATCAAGCTTATCTCTATCATTGGAGTTTACATGTACATAAGCAACACAATCAAAGATTCTCAGATATGAGAGATTTACCTCCTTTCCTGTCCATACCTCCTCAGGAATTTTGAAGTCCAGCGGTACTGAGGGTCCCCTATTTAACAGGTAAGCTGCCGTGTGAACAGCTTCTGCCCAAAAGCATTTTGGTAAGCCTGAATGTATTCTCATACTCCTTGCTCGTTCATTCAGGGTTCTGTTCATCCTCTTCGCTACTCCATTTTGTCCTAGTGTTCCAGGAACTGTCTTGATCATTCTGATCCCATTCTCAAAGCAAAATGCTTTGAACTCTTGACTATCATACTTTCCTCCATTGTCCGACCTCAGATATTTTAGCTTTAGCCCCGTTTGATTTTCAACTTCAGCTTTCCACCTTTTAAAGGTAACAAATACGTCAGATTTATTTTCCAAAAAATAAACCCATACCTTTCTTGTGGAATCGTCAATGAAGGTGACATAATAGCGTGAGCCTCCAAGAGAATTTACAGAAGCTGGTCCCCACACATCAGTGTGCACCAGTTCCAGCTTTTCCTTCTTTGGTGTCCTTCCTGCCTTTGAGAAACTAACTCTTTTTTGTTTCCCATAGACGCAATCTTCGCACAAACCTAGTTCAACATGCTTGAGGTTTGGCAACTTTTTCTTGGATGCTAGCAGTTTCATTCCCTTCTCACTCATGTGCCCGAGCCTTCGGTGCCACATTGCTGAGTTGAGATCACTATCAACAGCTGCTACAATGTCCCTCTGTAGTGCAGTTGCATATAGTGTTCCTTTCTTGGAACCTCGTGCTATAACCAAATTTCCTTTGGTTATCTTCCATGATCCGTTACCGAATATTTTTGTATATCCTTCACTGTCAATTTGACCCATGGATATCAGATTCTTCTTGAGACCCGGAACATGTCTCACATTTTGCAACTTCCATAGCATCTCTTGTGCAGTCTTTATATGAACTTCACCTTTCCCCACAATATCCAAAGGTTCATCATCTGCAAGATAAACCTTGCCGAATTTTCCAGCAACATAATTATGCAATAATTCTTTGTATGGGGTAGAGTGAAAAAATGCACCCGAGTCCAGAATCAAAGATTCAACTGGACTGTCTACGCAACAAATCAGCGCATCACCAACTTGTTCAGCACTAACATTTGCTGAACCATCATCTTTTTGATGATCTTTCTTCTTCTTCGATTCTCTGCACTGACTGCTGTAATGGCCCTTCTTATCGCAATTCCAACAATTAATGTCTTTGCGATTTTTTGATTGACCCCTTCTCCTCGACTTTGATCTGCCACGTCCTTGACTTTGTCCTCTCTGGCTGCTTCTCCCCTACTTTCGGTGTTTAAAGCAGATCCTGGGGAATCACTAAATTCTCTCCGGCGAATATCTTCACTTAGAATCAAGTCCCAAATATCATCCAATTTGAGCTTGGAATTTCTCGATGAACTGCTGACTGCAGTTACAGTTGCATTCCAACTTTCCGGTAAGGATGATAGTAAAATCAGCGCCTTGACTTCGTCATCAAATGTGATAGTGACAGAACTCAACTGAGTTAAAATTGTATTAAACTCATTGATATGTTCTGTGACAGATGCACCATCTGCCATCTTTAAGTTGAACAAGCGGCGCATCAAATATACTTTGTTTGAAGCCGATGGCTTCTCATACATATTTGATAGCGCTGTCATCAAACCTGAGGTGGTCGTTTCATTAATAATATTGAAAGTCACATTTCGTTTCAGCGTCAGTCTAATTACACCAAGAGCTTGGCGATCTAATAGATCCCAATCTGCCTTGGCCGTACTCTCTGGTTTTACCCCGGTCAGAGGCAAATGCAATTTTTTCTGGTACAGATAGTCCTCTATCTGCATTTTCCAGAAACTAAAATCTTTGCCATTGAATTTGTCAATCTTAACTTTCCCTTCATCCATAGCCATAATTTCACAAAATTTTTTTTGATAATAGTAAAAAATGTGAATAGTATTATGCAAATTCAGTCTCCTCTACCAGAAATACACTGTCTGTGCTCTGATACTAGTTGTTGGGAAGCGTGTTAGGCTAGTGGAAAGGAAAAATATTTAAATAAGTAAAATAATAAAATTCACAAGACAAGACAAGACACAAGATTTACGTGGTTCGGCAATTTTTGCCTACGTCCACAGCCACACAGAGAATGTTTTATTTTACTGAGAGAGAAAGAAGAAAATTTGAGGGATGATTTACAACTAAAAGATCATTGCCTATTTATAGGCGTCAGATGTAACATGTACACGTAATTGCGTATGTCATGTTTTAAGCAAATTTTTCTTCTCTTGCCCAATTTTCATATTGTCCATGGTAGGTGCCTAACTTCCTGCCTTTTTTTTCCTCTTTTGTCTAATTTACTGTTCGGCAGCTTTTTTTTTTGTCTTTTTCTTTCTTTCGTTGACTTTTCTTTCTTTTCTCTTTCATTCTTTATTTCTTTCTTTTACATATGGGTTTGTACCCATCATTTCGTACTAAAATAGGAGAAAGGCACAAAGTATTAGGCAACATGAGTAAACACAGTACCATGTAAGAATAATACTCACAGAGTACCAAATTAATGTAAGCCGAGTACTTCCTTCCATGTTTCACGTGCACAATTTTACTTTGTGACTAGAAATATTTCATTAGCCTTCGTTTTTCTGCTTTGTTATTAGGGATTTTTGGGTGAGAGGACTCCAAGTCTTTAAATAGTTAAAAGAGATTCAAATTTCAAAAAATAGGTGAGAGAGACACTTTTAAAATTAATACTAATGACTAATATTTTAAAAGCCCCTCAAATTTTTTTTATTTATTTATACAAACCCCACCTCTTATCTCTCCTCCCCTCAGCCCCCATCCCCATCGACCCCCCCCACCAGCCCCCCGCCCATCCACCTCTCCACTACCATCATTCACCACCCTCCACCACTCACCGCCATCTCCTACCACCCTCCACCAGCAACCACCATCTTCTACCACTCTCCACCACCACCCCACCGCCCTCCACCACTCTAATAAAAGGATGTGTACATATCAGACGAGATGTGTACACATCTTTTCCAGCCGTGAAAACATCTTCAAAATTGTATAAATATTCAAAAAATCTGTTTACACATCCGAAAAGATGTGTAAAATGACTAGAATTTTTTAAAAAAATGAAAAAGAATGAAGAAGAAGAAAAAGGAAAAAAATGGATGCGAAAAAGAAGAAAGAAAAATAACATAGATGATGATGAAATGGAATTTAAAAAGAAATTTAGAAGAAAGAAGGAAAATGAAGAAGAAAAAAGAGGGAGAAAGAAGAGAAGAGAGAGAAATAAAATTTGAAATGATTTGAATAGGAGGAGAGAGTGTAAATGTGAGGGGGAAGAGGGGAAGTGAAATATTTGAATTTGTTTGAAAAGTAGGTGTTTTAGTAAATATGAAGACTTTTTATTATATCCACAAGTTCTTAAACAATACACTTCAACCCTTACTTAAACTAATTAACCTTTGATTTGGTCTTGTCCTAAATCCTTCTATTCAGACTTTCAGTTCCTAATAGTATAACAGAGGTATATGTAAACAATATTCAAAAGTAGAGGGGTAAATCTGACCCTTTTCTAATTAAAAGAATATGAAAAAAAATGAAATGGAGACGAAGAAGAAAAAAATGGAGAACGAAAAAAAAAATTCCAAATGAATAACGAAGAAGAAAAAGAAAACGGAGCCGAAGAAGAAGAAAAAAAAAATAATGATGGTGATAAAATGAAATTTGAAAATAAATCTAGAAGAAAGAAGGAGAAGGAAAAAGGAAAAAGAGGGAGAAAGAAGAGAAGAGGAAAAACCAAAAGTTTGTAATGATTTGAATAGCGGAGTGTAAAAGTAGGTGGGAAGGAGAAAAAATGAAATATTTGAATTTTTTTAATTGTGGGGTGTTTTTGTAAATTTTGAAAATTTTTCTCATACTCACAAGTTTTAAATATTACAATTCCGCTCACTTGAGTTAATTACTCCCTCTGGTCCAAAATAGTTGGCCATCCAATCTCACTTGGTCCAAAATAGTTGGTCATTTAGGAAAACAAGACAAAGTTAATGTTGTTTTTCCTTTAATACCCTTGTCATAGTGAATGTCAATGTGAACGACTTCATTTACTTTTTCGACTCCCAATAAAAGGCAACATAATCAAATTACACTAGAAGAAGTACACTTTTTCAATTTGCCAAAATAACCACCTTGTATTGGTCGGTTTTCTGTTCGATCACGAAAGGAGTAAACTCGATCGTGTGCAACATATAGATTCACTTCGAAAGTTATGAGATCGGAAAGAAGCTGCTTCGGTTTTGTTTCGTTCGGTTACGCAGTGTTGTGATAGGATAAAATCGGAGACAACGTTATTATGGATAAACTTAACTGACCCTCATCTCTAAAATATCGGAACAGATTGGGCGAGTTTAGTGGAGTGGATGACGACGTGCAACAGTGGGAAGAGAAACGTGGGAGAGTGGAAGTCTGCTAGGGTTTGGGATTCTCCTCCATTTCAACCTATAAATAGAGCCTCCTATTTTCATTTTGAGGACACGTTCATCTGAGCAATATCATTCTACTCTCAAAAGCCATCATTCATCAAGAAACTAGTTCACTTCCATTATTTTGTCAAACTTATTACTGTACTTAATGTTTCGATCGCGGCTTAGCTCAAACGTGGAAGGAGATCTGTTCTTTCCATCGAAGCAACACCCATCGATCCATCAAATACAATAAGCCTTTACCGCTTTATTTATCTCATTCATTGTTTATTCGTTTAAATCATTACTTGCTCTGTTCGTAATATAAGTTGTTCATCGTTGCATTGTGTTAAGAACTCGCCATTAACAATTAAACACTGTCGCTTCATCGATAGGATACAATCTATCGTTTTACATCGGATAATTTGTTAGTAATTCGTGATCATATTAACCATTATCGTACTGTGTTTGCTTATCATCGTATCTGTCACCATCAGCTACTTCGCCTTAATCATTATCGTGATCACTGTCATCGTTTGATTTGTTAGCATCATCGAATTCATCTTGAATTGCATATCTAATTGTATCATTCCATCGTAAACTGCTAGCCTGCAATCTGCTTCGGTTCAATTTGTCGTTATTTGCATACTGAATTATTCGTTGAATTCATCATTGACATCGAATCTGTATTATTTGTCATCGAATCTTCGTTGTTGACATCGAAACCGGCATCGCTTTCTAATTACAACATCTGACAATATTTTATCTGTTCGCGTAAGGTTGCATATTAAACGATCAAATCAAGATATAAAACGGTCGCCTTAGACTCAACTAAATATAAATTTAATTGTAAAGCCCGATCGATTTTTGGGGAATACAGTTTGGCGCCCACCGTGGGGTCTAGGCAATCGATTTATTCCGAAATTTGAATCGTTTGATACTGCTTACGTTTGCTTTTTTTTGTCTTGAAATGGCAGATCAAGGTAACATCGACGCTCTGAACGGTCAACAACAGCTCAATCCCAATGACGGGGTTCATGTTCCGGCCCATGCTGAAGCGGTCGATGAGTCTACCAACAACGAACAGGATCCAACTCACGACGACATTCCTACTGGCTCACAGTTGAACGCGCGCCAAGCAAGGCGTTCGGGCAAGGAGCGTGCAGTCGAAACTGAGTCAGGAGGCGCAAACGCAGCATTGTTTGCGTATTTGAGGCGGCATGATGCTCAGTTCGAAATGATACAGGAACAGTTGAAGGCACTATCTAATTCTATCGGAAACAAAGCATCCACTTCTCCGATCACACCCCCAGCAAGCATTCCGACTTCGGTTCCTCAGGGCGCCGTAACAGGGGGACTTGCAGCGGGGGACGGATCTGGAGGATCGGGTACGGCTGCCGAAGCCATGGGAGTTCCGGCCTCGGTCACAACAGAAGTAAGAATGATGGCAACAATGCAAACCTTGTTGAACGATAATATCGACAAGAAATTCAGCGAAATTAAGTCATTTATGGAGAAATTACCAGGCGTTCCGAAGTTAGCTGACAAGGGCACTAAAAAATCGATCTCAAAACGTCCCTTCCCAGCAAGTGCGGCCCCACTACCCATACCAAAAACTTTCAAATTACCAGAGAGCTTGAGATACGATGGAACCACAGATCCAAGGGATCACATTGATATATTTTCGGTTGCGGTTCAGGCCAACGACTTGACTTCGGAGGAGATCAATTCGGTCAGCCTTAAGAAGTTTTGTGAGACATTGAAGGGAGCAGCGCTGAAATGGTATTTACAGCTGCCCGAAAACGAAATATTAAGTTTCGATGACATGTCAGCGAAGTTCATTCGATCATATACTGGAGCGAAAAAGATAGCACCAAGGGTCGAGGACATCTTGAACGTGAGGCAGCGACCCGGGGAAACCATCAAACAATTTCTAAAAAGATTTAACGATGAGAAGATTCATATACCAAATCTCGAAGAAAGGTGGGCATGTTTGACCTTTCTAATAACTTGCGCACTGATTCAATTGAGGCATGGAAATTGAAGGATCGTCTCAGGGAGATCGATGCATGGACTTTCGATGTATTGTACCGTGAGTGCGAGCCAAGGATCAGGGCTGAGGAGGAAGAATTGCAGCTAGCTCGAAATAATTATCATTATGATCGGCCGGCAAGGAGAGTCGATAATGACAGGCGAGACTATAGGGACCAACGATGGGGGCCCTACAGTTTCCCACGAACGGGGAGCAACAACCACGAAGCTGGTAGCTCAAAGAATCAGCCGAAGAAAGCACAGCCGAACACATCTTCGGCTCCAAGAGATCGGTCACTGCCTCCAAAAGTGACGGAGTACAATTTTTGCATATCGACACCAAATCTAGTGAATCACTTGAAAGGGATGGGTGATAAAGTTGTAAAATTCCCAGGTCGCATAAAGTCAAATCCAAATACCAGGGATGAGACTTTATGGTGTGCATTTCACCATGACTTCGGCCATACGACGGAAGAATGCAAGGCATTGAGATACGAAGTGGCTAGCCTTTTGGAGAAAGGTCACTTGGTCGAATTCTTGACTGAGAGAGGACGAAACAATTTTAATAAGAAGAAAGATGATGAGCCGCCAAAGCCTCCTGCCCCCAGGAAAATGGTAAATGTCATTACCGGAGGAGATGGTGTCTGTGGAGTAACTTACACTACAAAGAAATATGCAAAAGTCTCTTTCACACGAGACAAACGAACGCGAGATGACATGACCGATGAGATCGTTTTCGGGGATTCCGACTTCGATGGAAGGATTCATCCCCATCACGATGCACTTGTAGTAACGACAAGGATCGACGATGCCGATGTGAAAAGGGTGTTAATCGATGCTGGCAGTTCGGTTAACATCATACATGCAAGAGTGGTTGAACAATTACAGCTAAGTGATAAGATTGTGCCTCGCTCGACGGTCCTATCAGGTTTCAACAATTCAAGTGAAGTGACCGTTGGAGAAATTATGATCAAGACCTATGCAGAAGGAGTAGAGAGTGAAACGTCGTTTCAGGTGATGAAGGGTGAAATGGCATACAACGTGATTTTGGGTCGACCATGGATCCATGCTATGGGAGCAGTTCCATCGACTTTACATCAAGTTGTGAAATTCCCTACTCCATGGGGAATTCGTGAGATCAGAGGCGAGCAACAGGCTTCACGAGACTGTTACTCAGTAGCTGTCAAGGAAGGCTTTCGATTGTAGCAATCACAGCTAGTGGAACCCGTGGTCGGAAGCTTCACTTCGGTTCCGTCGTGCGATCTAACGCAGCTACCGGAATCCGAGGTCGAAGGCGACTTCGCACAGGTTTCACCATGTAAGCTAGTGGGACCCGTGAACGGAAGCTTCACTTCGGTTCTGTCGTGCGATCAAACGCAGCTACCGGAATCCGAAGTCGGAGGCGACTTCGCACAGGTTCCACTATGTGTGAGAGAACCGTATAAACAAAAAGCTGGAGACTCTACGATAGAAGAACTTGAGGAAGTAATATTGTTCGATGACAATCCTGATCGGAAAGTTTACGTTGGAACTGAACTGGACATCGATGTAAAAGCAAAAATCATATCCTTCCTCAAGGACAACTCTGATTGCTTTGCTTGGTCCCATGCAGATATGGTGGGAATCGATCCAAAGGTCGCCACACACAAGTTAAATGTCGACCCAAAACATCGGCCGGTAAAGCAAAAGAAACGACCGAATGGAGGATTTCGAAGGAAGGTGATCAACGATGAGGTAGAAAGGCTGCTAGCAAATGGGTTCATTAAAGAAGTGAAATACCCAGAATGGCTTGCAAATACAGTTGTGGTACCCAAGAAAAACGGCAAGTGGAGGGTATGCGTCGATTATACCGACCTCAACAAAGCTTGTCCAAAAGATTCGTTCCCATTGCCTCACATCGATCGACTGATCGATTCCACGGCAGGGCATGAAATGTTGAGTTTCTTGGATGCTTACTCAGGTTATAATCAAATCTCGATGGACCCATCAGATCAGGAGAAGACATCGTTTATCACAGACATGGGGACTTATTGCTATACAGTCATGCCCTTTGGCCTTAAGAATGCCGGCGCTACCTATCAGCGTCTGGTCACCACTATGTTCAAAGATTTGATCGGGAAAACCATGGAAGTTTATATCGATGACATGTTAGTCAAATCTCTTGAGAAGGGAAATCATCTAAGTCATTTGAAGGAAACTTTTACAATACTAAGGCGATTCAACATGAGATTGAACCCAGAGAAATGTGCGTTCGGGGTTGGATCCGGCAAGTTCTTGGGATTCATCATATCGCAAAGAGGAATCGAAGCAAATCCAGATAAAATCAAGGCGATCGAAAGCATTCCTGAGGACCTAACAACGGAGAGAGAGGTTCAACAGCTGACCGGTCGAGTAGCCTATCTCAGCAGGTTCATCTCGAGGTCATCTGAACGATGTCACAAGTTCTTTTCAGTGCTGAGAAAGAGCAAAGGCTTCGAATGGACACCAGAATGCAAGAAGGCTCTTCGGGAACTGAAGCAATACCTTTCCAATCCACCGCTTCTGTCAAAACCGATCGAAGGAGAAACGCTGCTGATCTATTTAGCTGTTTCCGATGTCGCTGTAAGTGCTGTCCTCGTTCGCGAAGATGGAGGTAACCAATTCCCTATCTACTATGTTAGTAAAACATTGTTAGATGCCGAAACAAGGTACCCACATCTAGAAAAACTAGCACTTGCACTAGTCACTGCTGCACGAAAATTAAGGCCTTATTTTCAATGCCATTCAATATCTGTTATCACTACGTTTCCATTACGAAATATCTTACTTCGGCCCGATCTCTCTGGTCGGTTAATGAAATGGGCGGTCGAGCTGAGTGAGTACGACATCACTTACCAGCCTCGTACCGCCATAAAATCTCAAGTTTTAGCTGATTTTGTAGCGGACTTTAGCGCTAATATCTTACCGGAGGCAAAGAAGGAAGAATTGATGATGAGAGATCCAGACCCCGGAGTATGGGTAATGTACACCGATGGAGCTTCCAATGTCAAAGGAACTGGCCTCGGAATCCTCTTGATAGCACCATCCGGTGAAAAACTCAGGTACGCGATCAAATTACATGCAAAAACTAACAACGAGGCCGAATATGAGGCCCTCGCTGCAGGTTTAAAGATCGCAAAGGACTTGAAAGTCGAACGAATAGACATCAAAAGTGACTCCCAACTGGTGGTAAATCAAATCCATGGCGATTTCTGTGTTCGAGATCCGAGGATGCAACAGTTGCTTGAAAAGGTACAAAACTTTCTAACTTCTTTTCAGGAGTGGAAAATAGCTCAGATACCGAGGGAAGAAAACATCGAAGCAGACGCTCTAGCAAACCTTGGATCTGCAGCAGCCATCGATGAAAAACTCGATGAGACAGTGGTTCACTTGTTCGAATCTCCACTGAGTCGAAGCATCAAAGAGGTAAACAATGTTAATCATACTTGGGATTGGAGAAGCAAATATTTGTCTTATTTGCAGGCAGGTACTCTTCCCGATGACAAAAAGTCTGCCCGATCACTTAAAGCCAAAGCCGCGAGATATTGCCTCCAAGAAAATCAACTCTATAGGCGAATGTTTGGCGGTCCTTTGGCAAAGTGCGTGGGGCCAGACGGGACAAACTATGTGCTGAAGGAGGTTCACGAAGGCGAGTGCGGCAATCATTCCGGCAGCAAATCATTGGTTCGAAAGATTATAAGAGCTGGATACTATTGGCCAACGATCGCAGATGATGCCAAGGAATTCGTCCGCAGATGTGACAAGTGCCAACGGTTTGGAAATCTTATACATCAACAGGCAGAACCACTTCATTCGGTCACGTCACCGTGGCCATTCATGAAGTGGGGAATGGACTTGGTCGGGCCGCTCCCAACAGCGCCCGGTGGGGTAAAATTTATCTTAATTCTTACGGATTATTTTTCTAAATGGGTGGAAGCTATTGCTTTGGCTAAAATTCGTGAACAGGAAGTTATCAAATTCATTCGCCAGAATATCATTTGTCGTTTTGGGATCCCGAAAGAGATCACATGCGACAATGGTAAACAGTTCGTGGGGAGACGAATCACAGCCTTCTTCGAAAAGTGGGGGATCAAGCGAATTGCATCAACACCTTATCACCCCAGTGCAAACGGACAGGCTGAGTCTTCCAACAAAACAATACTTGAGTACTTGAAGAAAAGGATGGATGATTCAAAGGGCAACTGGCCGAACGAACTTCCCGGTGCATTGTGGGCTCATCGGACAACGGTGAAACACAGCACCGGGGAGACACCGTTCTCACTTGTCTACGGAGCAGAAGCACTGATACCGGTGGAAGTGGGAGAGCCCAGCCTTCGGTTCGCCCACTCCACCGAAGAGGCTAACAGAGAGGCCATGCTGATAGATCTGAACCTGGTCGAAGCAAAGAGGGATATGGCATTTGTTCGGATACAAGCACAAAAGCAAAGGGCAGAAAACTACATCAACAAAAAACTCAGGTATCGATCTTTTAATGTAGGTGACTATGTGCTGAAAATCAAAAGACCAAAGAAGGATGAGCCCAACGAAGGCAAGCTAGGAGCAAATTGGGAGGGACCTTTCCGCGTCAAGGCAGTGATCGGAAAAGGTTCATACCAACTCGAAACAATGGACTCCAAACCGGTGGACTTCAATTGGAATATCACACAATTGAAGAAGTACTATTTCTGAGGTTCTGCGGTATCAGCCTTCACCCTTTACTTTTACCTCGCAATTTTTCAATTATTCCTTCATCGGAAAAAACTGTTTGATCGATTATTTGGTACTAACGCTTTTAGATGATAGGCATAGTTGGAATCGAATGATGACAAACATCACCCACGAACACTTGAGCTCAAAACGCTCCGATCGGGGTCGATAAGTCTGACGAACACTCTAACGTGGTCTTCATCTGTAACGAGTTTCTTGGCTTTGGTCTCCCAACGATTCCGTTTCAGGTAACGAAGTCAAGGAACCAGTGTTTGCCTACTCATTCTTCGCACCCAAACACTGGGGGGGATGGAGTTAGTGAGGATCGTTGGTAGATACTGGGGACTGCCCTATAACCGGGGACTCTAGATCGGAACGGAGTCAATCGAAGACAACACTGGGGACTCGTTCAGAACTCGACTAAAGCCCCAACGTTCTCTTAAACTGGGGACTCGTTCAACAATCGACAGAAGTTCCAACGTTCACTCGAACTGGGGACTCGTTCAAAATTCGGCAAAAGTCCCACGTTCGTTCGTACGGGAGCTCGCTCGAAATCAAGTATTGTTAATTAAAAATTCCTATGTAAACGATCCAATAGCGATCAATGTCTGTGCCTTACGGCTGCATCTTGTAATCAATCGAATCATACGATCCAAAATGTATCAAAGACCCATTAGCGGTCTACTTCAATAATACACAACACTTTGGTTATACTCATTTTTTACATTTGTTCGATTTATGCGATCGTTCCAAATTTTAACCAGATTTTACATCTAAATTTTTCACCAAGTGTTGATTTTTTCCAAACTCATAAAGATGTTCGAAGAGTGCATTACGTAAAAATGAGACGTCATTCCTTACTACGCGCTGACATTGGGCCCCAATCATTTCATTCGACGAATATCGTTGAACTTTAAATTATTCGAACGATTAAAACATCTTCGAGAAGTCAAAAACAATGCAATAATGATAAAAACGATGTCATTCATAAACGACGTCATTCATAAAAAGTTATATGTACAAATGAAACTTCCAACTTCAAAAACAAAGAAAACAAATCATTCATCCCCATCAGAGCCTTCATCGGAGGAACTCGCCGGGAGACCAAGTTCTTCACGAGTCAATCTCACGATGGCAACTGCCTCGCTCAACTCAGTAGGAACATCGACAACTCGGTCTAACATCTCCCTAAGAACATCACGCCTTGATTCGGCAAGGATTAAATCCTTTCTCTTGTCAAACTCTTCTTCAAGGTCGCCCCTTAGGGTAACAGACTCCTTCTGAAGCAGTAAGTTCCTCTCCGTTAGACTGGCAGCTTCAGCCTTTAGCTCGCCATTGCTTCTTCGAAGAGCGGTCAATTCCATGAGTTGATCGGCCAACTCTTTATCTTTACTCTCCAAAACAGAGTTGAGTTCGGCCATCTTCAGGTCAAAGTTGGCTTCGTGGTCACTCAGTTGTGCGTTCAGAGCCCGAATCTGGGATTCCAACTCCGTTTGACGAAGAGCATGTTCATTCGTGCTCCTGTCGAAGTTGGTCAAAAGCTCTGCGTTCTGGGTCTCAGCCGCCTTAAGTTTCCGATGCAACTCTTCTCCCGCCGAAGTAAGATGAACGATCTGCTCATTCAAAACCTTGGCCCCATCTTGAAGTTGGCGAATCCGATCAGCCGTCTCGATCGCCATTATACAATTCTAAAGAAAAGAAAAAGATCATCAGTTTGAAAGTCATGAAATCTATCCGAAGTAAAAGGTTTCTAAGCAAAAAAGTTTAAAAATAGAGTTTACCCTGAAGGCACCGTAGGAAATCTGAGAAGGCAAACTCAAATCCTCGTGTGTGTTCAGCCGAGCCTGCTCCATCGGACCCATAACGTCGAAGAAATAGTTGGCCAACTTCCTTGGGCATCTGAGCAAATCAACGTTGGGTGGCACTTCAATCGTAAGCCTCCTAACGCCCCTCTTTTCGGATTCGCCCAAGGCAGCAAAAGCAGCGGCTTCTTCACTTCGGGGAAGAGGAACGATTGGATCGGCATGATCTATACTAAAAAACGATGACCCCGTCTCTTCATCGTATTTAGACTTTGTTGTCTCAACTGACCGATCCAAAACCGGCGCTTTCCCCTTTGCCGGATCCCTCTCTTCAAACTCACGATCGAAGGCCTCGAACATATCCTCTTGATTTTCAGGGGCAGCGATGGAAGGAACAAATACACCTTCCCTGCTGGGTAAGCCTCCCGATCCTGAGTTGGCGTCTTCGGCAATAGGGGGGAGAGGATAGTCATCCACTGAAAGATCTCCTTGTTCGGCCACTTTAAGCTGAATGGCCATTTCTTGGAGTCTCTCCTTAGCAGACCTCTTAGGACGCTTCACCAGCTGGTCAGATCCTGATTCTTCCCCAGCCTCCTCTCCCTCGATATCAATAATCGGGGCCGCTCCACCGGCAGCTTTGGCCACTGCGATCGCTAAACTCGTTCCAGCGATCACATCTTCTATCGTTTGAGATGCAGCCGATGAGCTCCCTCCTTGCCCTTTTCCAGCCACCGCTATTTTGGGCAAGTACTTGTTCTTCAGCTCCTGGAACGTTTTCTTCTTCTTCTTTGGAGAAGGAACGTCGTCGTTCTTTTCTCCGCCTTCGGGATCGACCTCCTCATCGTTTCGCTCGCCTCCAGCGTCGGTAAGGCCTGAGAGAATTTTCTATCAAAAAGTGTCAACAAAAACAAGCCACAGACACAAAAGCAATTCGAAGATTACCATGGTTTTTAGCTTTGAGTGTTTTCAAAGCCGCGACCGGCTTCCAAGCTCGCTTGTCGTTGGTCGTCTTCTCAAGCACCCTTATCAGCCAGGGTATGATGTCGGCGACTTGATCGAACTCAACTGCCTCAGCTGAAGATTTTGCAGAGGAACTTAGATTGTGTTGCTAAACTCAATTCAAAAGGAAGGTAAGACAAAATACTTACGAGTCCGATTCCAGACATTCGGCAGCAGTTCGCTTCAGGGGACGGTCAGCTGCTCCGTGGGAATAAAAACGAAGCGCTGATCCCATCCTCGAAGATCGTCATCGTTGTCAGAAATCAAGGCCCGCTGACCTCGTTTAGCCAGATTTATCACCCCTCCTTTATAAACTCGAGGGGAGTATATGTTGAGAATGTGGCGAAGTGTCAACTCCACTTCCGCCACCTCTGCGATGTATCGCATAATAATAATCGTTCTTCATATCATCGGAGAAATCTGACCGAGGCAAACTTTGTACATTCTGCAAAATTCCTCGATGATGTTATCGACCGGGAGGGAGAATCCGATCGTGAATGGATAAGTCAGCACCACGGAATGACCTTCAACGTGGGTCGCCAACGTTGATTTCCTCGGAGGGCACATCACTTCGATGTCACCCTCTTTCCAACCGCACTCCTCTCGAACCCAAGGAATCGCCTCCGGCGTGATCGTACAGTAAACGGAGTCGATCGGGATATTTTTCTTCTTCCCCTGCTCCGCTTCACTAATTTTACAATCGTTCTCATACGTGAATTTTTTCGGAAGGATCTCCGACCACGACTTTTTGGGACCGTAGTCTTTCACTTTCCTCTCTTTTCGTTTCTTCCCCTTCTTATCTACTGAAGGGTCGACAATGGCGGAAGCTTGCTCCACCACCGCACTGGACTGCGGTGGAGCCGTGGCGGCAACTGCTGTAGTAGAGGTGGTGTCAGCCTCGATTGTGTTTCTTGATGAGGTAGACATTGTTAAAACTTTAAAAAATCAAGATTTTGAGAAGATTTGAAGAAGAAACAGCAAGAATCAACAGTTTAAATGTAGAATTTCTGGAATTTGAAGGAGGTTTTTTAAAGCGTTTTTTGGGAAGATTTTTCAGAAGTTGTAAGGAGTGAGTTGAACTGAGTATTTATAAGGCGAAAAGCCATCATTGCCTCGAAAACCGTCGAAAATTGCTGCCCGCACGATTTCTGACACGTGTGGCGATGGGAAGTTGAGGCGACGTTTTGACATTTCAAAAGGGAGGGACACGAACGTGCCACGTGTTTTCCCGCTAAAAATTCAAATCCACTTGCCAAAAGCTTTACGAACACACTTGGCAAGTGGGGGGACTATCTGTATTGGTCGGTTTTCTGTTCGATCACGAAAGGAGTAAACTCGATCGTGTGCAACATATAGATTCACTTCGAAAGTTATGAGATCGGAAAGAAGCTGCTTCGGTTTTGTTTCGTTCGGTTACGCAGTGTTGTGATAGGATAAAATCGGAGACAACGTTATTATGGATAAACTTAACTGACCCTCATCTCTAAAATATCGGAACAGATTGGGCGAGTTTAGTGGAGTGGATGACGACGTGCAACAGTGGGAAGAGAAACGTGGGAGAGTGGAAGTCTGCTAGGGTTTGGGATTCTCCTCCATTTCAACCTATAAATAGAGCCTCCTATTTTCATTTTGAGGACACGTTCATCTGAGCAATATCATTCTACTCTCAAAAGCCATCATTCATCAAGAAACTAGTTCACTTCCATTATTTTGTCAAACTTATTACTGTACTTAAAGTTTCGATCGCGGCTTAGCTCAAACGTGGAAGGAGATCTGTTCTTTCCATCGAAGCAACACCCATCGATCCATCAAATACAATAAGCCTTTACCGCTTTATTTATCTCATTCATTGTTTATTCGTTTAAATCATTACTTGCTCTGTTCGTAATATAAGTTGTTCATCGTTGCATTGTGTTAAGAACTCGCCATTAACAATTAAACACTGTCGCTTCATCGATAGGATACAATCTATCGTTTTACATCGGATAATTTGTTAGTAATTCGTGATCATATTAACCATTATCGTACTGTGTTTGCTTATCATCGTATCTGTCACCATCAGCTACTTCGCCTTAATCATTATCGTGATCACTGTCATCGTTTGATTTGTTAGCATCATCGAATTCATCTTGAATTGCATATCTAATTGTATCATTCCATCGTAAACTGCTAGCCTGCAATCTGCTTCGGTTCAATTTGTCGTTATTTGCATACTGAATTATTCGTTGAATTCATCATTGACATCGAATCTGTATTATTTGTCATCGAATCTTCGTTGTTGACATCGAAACCGGCATCGCTTTCTAATTACAACATCTGACAATATTTTATCTGTTCGCGTAAGGTTGCATATTAAACGATCAAATCAAGATATAAAACGGTCGCCTTAGACTCAACTAAATATAAATTTAATTGTAAAGCCCGATCGATTTTTGGGGAATACACAACTATTTTGGATCGGAGGGAATAAATATTGACTTGGTCAATATCTCTTTTTTTTATTTGGAAACTTGGGAGGACACCTTTTTTTTCACTTGTTACTACTTGTTTTCCAACTATCTAGGAGTAATTCAATTTCCATTCTTATTATTCTTTAGGAAGAAAAATTGTAACCAAATTGATAAAATGAATCTTAGAATGGCCCAAAAGATGTAGTCGAGAATCATCAGTCCATACCATACAACTTATGTCACGATAGCTCTCAAAATAATCTTTGTATAGTGATGTAAGGGCGATGAATGGTCCTACGAATAAGAGGACACTCTGTCCAATTTATGGAAAAGATAAAGTCAAGGCTTGCTCAGTCATGACCTCGATTTGAACCGTGAAGTTAATGGGAGATACAGATATACATAATAAAAATTCAGTCGCACTCGATATTTATATCAAATAAATGAATGTATGCATAGAGTTCAATCACTTAATCATGGTTGATTAATACACATTTTTACCTCATTAAATCACTTAATCTTAGTAAGTTAACATAATTTGAGGTAAACACCAGATGCTAGTAAGTATTTATTGACATACAGTTGCCAAAAACTCCAACAACGCCATCCACTCTCCGTCTTGATAGCTTTAATAGGGCAGCATGTCATCTTTGACTAAGTTACCACCAGTTAAGCTGCACTATACCTAGAGGAAAATGCAAACCAGACTTGGATACAAAAATAATGGTACGGTGAAAAAGGAGAATCATTACTTGCCATTGATGCCCTTATATGTACTTATCTTAATCAAAATTTAAAACAACTTATTTCGACATTTTAAACATTTAGTTAGAACTAGAAGATGTTTGTTTGACACCTTCCTTAGCATAATGTGAGCTAATCAGTTCTTCTCCTTGCCATTAATGCACTGTGCCTTTCAAAAGGCAAGTAAATTCATCAAAAGATAATATTGAAGAGAACAAAAGTAAATGACACTACAACTATAGATGTAATATGAAATTAACTATTGGTACTTGGACATGGAGGAATTGGAATATCAATAATTCCCTGTAACATCTGTAATACTTTTTTCATGGGAGGCCTAAGAGCTGGTTCATCCTGAATGCACCATATTGCCACAGATATCATTCTCTCCAAGGTATTCTTGTCAACCTCCTCACTTCCAACAAGTTTGTCTAGTTCACTTTCTACAAGGCAAGTGTATGCCCAAATAGAAAGTTGGATTTCTTCTATTTTAGTGACTAAGACTTCAATGTTTCTTCTACAGCAAATGATTTCTAGCAAGACAATACCATAGCTATAGACATCTACTTTGACTGAGATAGGTGCATTTGTTTGCCATTCTGGTGCTAAATACCCTCTAGTCCCTCTTACACCAGTGAATGTTCTTGTTTGATCAGGCATTAGTAACTTAGCCAGCCCAAAATCTGAGATTTTAGCTGTCAAGAACTCGTCGAGTAGGATGTTTTGAGGCTTTATATCACAGTGAATTATTGGAGCTTCACATTCTTCATGGAGGTAAAGGATTCCCCTGGCAACATCTAGTGCGATGTTTACTCTTAGGTTCCAATCCGGGCGACTAGCTCCTCGGAACAAGAGATTTGCTAAGCAACCATTGCTCATGTATTCATAAACAAGAAGTCTTTTCGAGCCTTCAGCACAATATCCGAGTAAACGAACCAAGTTTCTGTGTCGTGTTCTGCCAATGGACTTCATTTCTGCTTTGAATTCCCTTTCACCTTCGTCAACTATCTTCTCTAGCCTCTTTACTGCCACGAGGTTTTTACCTTTGTCGAAGCTCCCTTTGTACACTGCACCAAAAGCCCCTTTTCCCAATTCCTCTTTGAAACCATTTGTCGCCTGTTTTAGCTCTTTGTAGGAACATGTTCTGAGTACGAAGTCTTTCGTTAAGCCTGTGGTTCCGGTCTGCAGTAGCTTCCTGTACTTGATTATCCGGAACTTGAAGAAATAAAAGCCTGAAAATGCAACTGCAGTACCTGAATACAGAACGAAAGATATCGATATAACCAAGATCACAACCCATGGTGGCTTCACTGAATCTGTTTTTGGATTTTGCACTACTAGATTGCTGACTTTGAAGAAAGCAGTGCGAGATCCTTCTGGTGCACCTTTGATATACATCAAAGGCAACTTGTGTTTCATACATTGGCCAATTTCGTCGAACAAGGCAGCATCACAATCACAATCCTCCAAACAAGATTTTCCACAATCTTCTTTTCCTAGAAATGATGTAACAAAGTAAGGAGGATCCTCCCATGTCAAATTGGTGGTAGTAGTAATCTTATAGACACTTGCATCCTCTTTCCCCTTAATACACTTTCCTCTAGTGAAGTTCCTTTGACAATCACCAAAAGTTGGATCATTCTTTCTCAAGTATGAACCAGGTAGACACTTACAAGAGGGCACATTATTACTTCTAACACAGAAGCTGTTCAGGCCACAAAATCCCTTCACATGACAGGGATCATCGATCGCCTGCCACTCCACAACAATTTTAGAATTACCAGTGGAATCAAACTCGTGAGAATAGAGTCGAAAATTCCCATCGTGATCTAGGGTAGCTCGATAAATAGCTCCATACCTCTTCATAAGTGGAGTATATAGTTGCCGAGTTATTGAAGAATCAGTGTCATTGATAAGCAATAAGATGCCAGTACCATTAAGAAGCAGATGATTCCTGCAACCAGTGCAATATATTTGTGAAGCCCAATAGGCATCCACTGCCTGGTTCAAATTTTTGGGGTATGCAACAAGGTTCCCATCGTCCTGCATGACGAGTCGAAATCGCCCTGAAGAGTGATTTGTGGAGGAGAAACTAGAAATCAATTTACCCCCACTTGGTAAATCTTGGCCACCTAAAATTGTATCAGTTGGAGAATTGAAACTCTCATAGATTGCTTCATGATCTTGATTGTAAAGCACAAAGTTACCATTATCAAGCAACTTGGCATAAGAAGCAGATTCTGATGAACCTGCAATAGTCTTATCCTCACTGGTACTTGTTTTCAGCACTACAATTCCATCAATGAAGGCCAAGGTAGAGTCTGCAGGTACTTCTGGATCATCACGAAACGCGGTCCAGACTATAGTATTGTTTTTGGATCTTTCCACAAGCCAAATGCCTACCTTGTAACCACTTCCTTGTGGATAAAACCCGAAGGCGAAATGACCGGAAGCTGAGTACCATGCTGTAGGCTGAGCAGTAGGATGAAGAGAAGATCCTAATCCTATTGTAAGATCAGGTGGCTTTGATTGTGCTATAGCTGATCCAAAGATAACACACAATACAAGGAAGAAATATAGAGCCATGATATCAAAGCGAGATAAAGCAGGACAAGTTTTAACTTTTACCATGGCAATGACATGAAAATATACTTTGAAGGAAAAAAAAACATTAAAGAAGCAATTAAGTCAAATGGAACATCTTTCCTTAAGAGATATTCATGAAGTAGCTGGGAATATTACCAGGTCAAGTCAACCATTAGGTCTTCTTAATGAGGTAGCATCATAGAAAACTAAAAAGTCTTCCCTGAGAAATATCCATGAAATACCATAGAAAAGGACAATTAATTACTATATCTTTAAACTTTCCTTGCGTGAGAATTCTAACTTGAAAACGAGGGTTGAAAAGGACTACAAAGAAAGAGACTTCAACTGCTCTCTTGGTCAATATTATTTGTTTTTTTAAAGTTTTCTCACACCTCTTTAGAAACATATTATAGCCTTTCTCTTATTTGTTTAAACTATCCTCTATCTCTCCTTAAACGTCTTAATTAATCCGTTAACTAGAACATTAAGGATAGATATGCAAAAATAAATGACAGCTTCTATTTCAACAATTCGAAGTTTAAACCTACTACCACTATGATACAATGCTTGACATGCTATTACAAAGTAAAGTTTATAGCTCAAATCACTATGTTACAACATACAGAAGACCTGGTGCAAGTAATTTATACCTAATACCACTATGTTACAATGTACAGAAGACCTGGTGCTTAATGTATAAGCAAAAGCTAAAAAATATTTGGATATGCCAAAAATGGTATGTCCATAGTACATTCTAACATCAAAACTACATTCCTCATGGAAGGTCGCAGTTCAGGATTATCATGAATGCATAGCAATCCAACCTTCACCATCCTCTCCAATGATTTGATATCTACTTCCTCATCTCCCACTAGCTTATGGAGATCATTTTCGACGAAGCATCTGTATACCCAAGTGGGAAGCAAGATCTCATCCTCAGTCGAGACATTGACATCCATATTACTTCTACAGCATATGATCTCCAATAGCATCACACCATAGCTATAAACATCTACCTTATCAGATATCAAGGCGCTATTTGCCAACTCTGGTGCCAAATACCCTCTTGTTCCTTTGAGCTGAAGTGTGTTCTCTACTTGATTTGGCACCAGAAACTTTGCTAGCCCAAAATCAGAGATTTTAGCTGTCCACGACTCATCTACTAGGATATTGTGTGGCTTTATGTTGCAGTGAATTATGCAAGTCTCACATTCTTCATGCAAATAAAGTATTCCCCTTGATATGTCCAGTGCAAGCCTCATTCTTTGCTCCCAAGAAGGCCTTGTTTCAGAATTAAATAGGATATCCGCAAGTGATCCTTTGCTTGTATATTCATATACAAGAAGTTTTTCAGATCCCTCTAAGCAAAAACCAAGCAATTGAACCAAGTTTTTATGACGAGCTTGTCCAATTGCAGTCATTTCTGCTCTAAACTCCCTTTCTCCTTCATCCCCGGTTTTCTCCAGTCGTTTTACAGCAACTGTTCTATTACCTTCTGAAATAATTCCCTTATAGAGGTTTCCAAATGAACCGTGCCTAATCTCTTCCTTGAAATGTTCAGTGGCTTTCTCAAGCTCACTGTAAGAAAATGATCGAAGAGTGAACTCCTCGTTTAGCCCCAAATATGGATTTTCCAATAGTTTTTGATATTGGAGCGCCCTGCTTTTGTAGAACATATAACTGCAAATTGCAACAACCGTGAATAAACATGCTACAGAACCAAGAGCCAACGATAGAATCAAGATTATCTCTTTCCGGCTTTTGTTTCTGTTCCCAGTTTTTTCATGGGGAGTATTAGTGTGACCTGCCATTTGGGAGATATTGTAGCTCTGCTTGACAAAAGCCTTCATAGACTGATCAGTTGAATTTGAATCAAGTGTTGAGTAAATTAAAGGAAGCTTAAATTTTCTGCAAACTCCATTAACATATTGAGCAGCCCAACAAATACAATCTGCCAAGCAAGATTTTTGACAATCCTGCTCGACCATTGAAGCCTGAGAAAATGCATATCCTCCAAGTTTCAGGTGTTGAATCATCGTGACATTGTAGGCCAATGTTGAGTCCATGCTGATTCCACAAGACTCTTCATAAACGAATCCCCGGTAGCACCCTTGAAATTTCATTTCAGGATTGACATTTAAAAACCCCGGAAAGCATGAACAATCACCTGTGCTGCTACCATTTTTTGCAGTACAGTAACTGTTTACGCCGCAGAATCCCTTGGCCTGGCATTGATTTTGTAGCGATGACCAATTGATTTCCAAGCTCGAGTTGTCTTTCCCCTCAAACCTATGTGTATAAAGCCTAAAAATCCCATCAGGATCAAGAGTTGTACGATAAATCACTGTCTTGTTGGTTTCTCGATTTGAGCTGTTTGCTATGGTATTCACTTGAAAGTGAAAACCATTAGAAGCATTTCTAAAGAGTTGGCCTCTTGGAGTAAGACTTACAAAAACTGACGCAACATCACCAAATTCACCCCTACTTTGTAACATGAATGCCCAATAAGAAGCCTCAGGTCTATTTATGTAATTGGTTGGATATGCGACAAGGTTCCCATCAGCCTGCATACTAAGATAGAATCTTCCACTTGATTGATCAACTTCAGAGACACTAGAGACAAGGCTGTGGCCTAATACTAGACGCTGGCCAACGAGGAGGGTGTCTGTCGGATACTCAAAACTTTGCCAAACAACATTAGTGTTGTTATAGATAACAAAGTTACCAGAGTCAAGCATTGATGCTGAAGTAGCTGCCTGTGGATCTGCAATGACTTTCATGTTCTGCTTTGTCCATAGAATAAGTTTTCCTTCCTTTGTAAACGCAAGGTATGCATCCGAATGAACTGGAGGATCATCTCTATTAGCAGTCCAAACGACAGTCTTTTCGCTCGTGGCAGCAGCTAGCCATATGCCTACTTGAAATCCATCCCCTTTGGTGTAGAAACCAAATGCAAAATGGCCTGAAGAAGATAGCCAAAAACTTGGATTTCTATTTGGATAAAGAACAGAACCTAAGGGTATGTTTGAGGATGGCTGCTGAGCTCCAACTTCAATAGTTGCAAATAGAACTGGAAGCATCAAGAACATGAAAGTATTTGGTAAAGTAGCCATGGCATAAGGATGGGAAAATGGATAGTGATATACTATTTGCTACTTTCTTTATAGACAACGAATATTCAGCCTGCTCTATTTTCAACTACTTTTTAATTATCTTTGATGATGCACGATTCGAAATAGGTCCGTCGGTCTACTCCTCTTCACTTAAGTACGGGACTTTTGTCCATGTCAAAGTTTGAACTTATGATGTGCACGATAACTTCACATCACGTATTGTGCTCTTACCAATAGATCAATGCCCTTTAGACTTTTCAACTATGTTTAATTATTTTTTTCCTGTGACATTTCCAATTTTAAAAGGTGATTATGGACACATTGACATGAATTAGGTAATAGTTGAGTCAACTTCTTGCTAGATTTTCCATAAGTCTTTCCTGCCTTTAACTTAAGAGAAGCTAAGTAGGATATTTCTGATGGGAGACTTAGCTAGCGTTTGGACATACATTCCCAAATAGTTTTTGGGAAACATTTTTTCGTTGAAGTTTGATATGAAAATGAAAAAGTGTTTGGACATATTTTTTGGGAACAATTTTTTTGGCTCAAAAAGAGCCTTTGAGCTCTTATAAAAATGAAATTTGTATGTAAAAGTTAGTTTTTGGCTCAAAAAGAGCTTTTTATAAAGTAATAAATGGAAGCTTGATTTTATTGATAGTATTCAGAGCATATATATATAGTTTGTACAGCTGATACAACAACTTAATCAGGAGACTAAAATTGAAAAGATAAGGACTATCCTAACAGAAGCTAAAGAAGTGGAACAAGTTACAACAGACTCCTAAAGGTAAGGAAATACAAATTGTAATCAGAAAAAATAGGACTTGATAATCATGCGTTGTTACGCCCCCGCAAGTTGGTGGTGTCAACTACGCCCAACTTGGGAAATTGCTTGACAAAGGAGAGTTTTGGAAGTGGCTTTGTGAGTATGTCTGCCACTTGATCAGCTGAGTGAAGGTGTTTAACTTCAATTTCCTTGTTTTGAACTTGTTCACGGACAAAGTGAAAATCAATTGCTACATGTTTCATCCTGCTGTGGAAAACTGGATTGGCACATATGTAGGTAGTGCTTACATTGTCACATAGTACCTGCGGAACACCTGCAAGTGAAAAGCGAAGTTCACGGAGAAGGTTTGTGAGCCAGTTAGTTTCTGCAACAGCAGCAGCCACAGCTCTATACTCAGCTTCTGTGGACGAACGAGATACCGAGCGTTGTTTCTTTGAGGACCAGGAAATTGGTGTGCTGCCCAAGAAAATAATGTAGCCAGTGGTGGAAGTTCGATCAGTTGGATCACCCGCCCAATCTGAATCAGAATAGACTACCAAACGGGAATCCGGTACTTTGGCAATATGTATTCCAAAGTGACAAGTTTGACAAAGATAGCGAAGTAATCGCTTGGTTGCTCTCCAGTGAACTTGGCGTGGATTGTGCATAAACTGTGAAAGCTTGCTAACTGTGAATGCTATATCAGGACGAGTAAAGGATAAATAGTGCAGCTTTCCAATTACCTGCCTGTAAATAGTCCCATCAGCCGGACCATCATTCGCAGAAGGAGACAATACAGTAGTGGAAGTCATTGGAGTAGGAACCCCCTTACTGTCTAGCATGCCAACATCATTCAACAAGTCCACAATGTACTTATGTTGGGACAAAAATAGACCATTTGAAGACGAGAGAACCTCAATACCTAAAAAATAATGTAGCTCGCCAAGGTCCTTCAAGGAAAATCGATTAGAGAGACCATTTATTATATGACGTACCCCACGAATCTGATTTCCTGTGATGATTATATCATCCACATAGACAAGTACATAAGCAGTAAATCCAAAATTATGCAAGATAAATAATGAAGAGTCCGATTGGGACTTGAAAAATCCAACAGTGAGCAAATAATTTTTGAGCTCAGTGTACCAAGCACGGGGGGCCTGTTTCAAGCCATATATGGCTTTGTTCAACTTACAGACATGAGTGGATAGATTAGGATCTTCAAACCCCGGTGGCTGCCGCATGTAAACTTCCTCTTCCAGACGACCTTGTAAAAAGGCGTTGTTTACATCAAGTTGATGGATTGGCCAGTTATTCTGTGTTGCAATGGTAAGTACCAAGCGAACAGTTGTCGGTTTGACTACTGGGCTGAAAGTGGAATGGTAGTCTAAGCCTGGACGCTGCGTAAATCCCTTTGCAACTAGGCGAGCTTTATACCTATCAATGGAACCGTCAGGTTTATGTTTTATACGAAACAACCACTTGCAATCAACCACGTTCATTGAAGGCGCAGCTGGAACCAAATCCCATGTCTGGTTTCTAACAAGCGCATCAAATTCATCTTGCATAGCTTCTCTCCAATGAGAGTGGGGAACGGCTTGTTTGTATGAACGAGGGATAACGTTTGGTGAGGTTTGAACAATGACATTGAATTTTTTCGGTTTAAGGCTGTTTGTTTTTATGCGTGTGACCATTGGATGGGTTGAGGAGGTGGTTGTTACTGGAGGAGTCGATGAAATTGGAGTAGGCATTGCCTGGGTAGAAAGAGTGGGTTGGGGCCGATTTCGGCGTTGATAGGTGAGTAATTCTTTTGATGATGTAGGCTGATCAGTTATGGTGGTTGGCAAGCCTGTGGGTGGCAATAAGTGAGAGGAAAGTGACGTAGCAGCAGATAGGTGTTGGTTAGATGTACTTGGAAAAGTAGTAGTAACGTTTTGCAAATTACCTGATGTAGCAGCAGCGCCTCGTGATACAGTAGCAGTTGAGTTGGGAGATGTGGACTGTACTGGCAGAGCTTCTGGGAGTTGGTGATAACTATGTAAAATGGAGTTATTATCTTGTACCGGAGGACCCTCACAACAAATTTCCCAAGCGATATCATCTATTTGTTTAGTTTTTAAAGTAGAAAATATATTTTGAAAAGGATAATTGTCTTCCAGAAATACAACATCCCTTGATAAATAAACTTTATTTTTTACAGGATCAAAACATTGGTGGCAGTAATACTTATTCGAAAATCCTAAATAAACACAAGGACTAGATTGTGGTGTTAATTTATTTGAGGCATATGGCTTGAGCCACGGGTAACATAAACAACCAAACACTCTAATGGAATCATATTTTGGTGGCTCTTGAAATAAAATTTCATAGGGGCACTTGTGTTGTAAATTTGGAGTGGTCAGTCGATTTATAAGATATACAGCTTGGTGACAAGCAAAACTCCAAAAGGATGATGGTAAAGAGGCTTGGTGCAGTAGGGCTTTGGCAGTCTCAATAACATGCCTGTGTCGGCGTTCAACAAGTGCAACTCTTTGGGGTGTGTATGGAGGTGACACTAAGTGTTCAATGCCATGTGTTTTAAGATAGGAGGATAAACTTTGAAATTCACCACCACCATCAGTATAAAGGGATAAAATTTTCGTCTGAAACCGACGTTCAAGCAAGGGATGTAAAGTTTGAAAGACATTCAAAACCTCTTTCTTCGATTTTAAAGTGAACAACCACATATATTTTGAAAAATGATCAACAAATAAGACATAATATCGCTTGTTATCAATCGACAAGACGGGAGAGGGGCCCCATAAATCACTGTAAATAACTTGCAATGGTCGCTGACTTTTCAATGAATTGTTAGAAAATGGTAACCTGTGCATTTTATTTGAATAACACGAATTACAAACCGAAATTTTCTTAGAATGACTAACTGGAATGGAAAACTTGTGCAAAATATTATTTAAAATATGGCGATTAGGATGGCCTAAACGCCGATGCCACAGGTGTAGAGGAACAACAACATTGCATTGAGGGGAATGAAGCGCACTGCCAGTTGGCCACTCATATAGCCCATCTCTATTCTGCCCGCGAAGTAGAGGCGCCCCCGTACTCAGATCCTTCACAAAATAATGAAAAGGAAAAAATTCAATGGATGTGTGATTATCTTGGCAAAATTGTGAAACAGATATGAGATTATTTTTTATAGCAGGAGAACATAAGGTATTAAGAAGCTTAAATTGGTGATTTGATGCGCTTATGTTAGTGTTACCAGTATGAGATATTGGAATGGTGTTACCATCTCCCAGCGCTATTTCTTCAGGACCGTGATAGTCCTGCAGTGCAGTGAAATTTTGATCACCTGACGCCATATGATGAGTGGCACCTGTATCAACAATCCAAGGAGCCTGTGGAGATGAAAAGCGAGCAGCAAAGTTTGCCCGGGCTTGGAGGTGATTATGTGATTGGGATCTGCAATCTTTGGCAGAATGACCAACACGATCACATAACTGGCACTTGAGAATGTAGTCAGAGGGCTGTTGCTGATTGTTTCTTCTTGGGCGCCAAGGTTGGCCACGAGATGACTGATTGGTGTTCGGGGCATTTGTACCTGAACGTCGATTAGAGTTGGTACCTTGGCGAGGAGTGTTTGTCTTCTGTGCAATAGCAGCAGTAATTGGTGTTGATAGCGGCTTCTTGGATTCTTCATGCTTGAGGAAAAGTTCATGATCAACTAACTTTTCATAAAGTTCTGCATAAGAGATCGTGGAATCTCTTGCACGGATAGCAGCAGAAATTTCACGAAAATCAGTTCCAAGTCCAGTGAGAATTTTGACTATGAGTTCCTCATTAGATACAGGAGCTCCAGCAGTGGCAAGTTCATCACAGAGAGATCGAACTTGGTGGAGATAATCAGCAACAGACAGTGATTCTTTGGAGAGACGAGCCAGACGATCACGCAAACTGAATATTCTCGTCTGAGATTTGTTAGCATAAGCAGTGTGCAAAGCATCCCACGCAGCTTTGGCAGTGTCTGCAGCAGCGACTGTTGCAGCAAGTGTTGGATCAACTGAGGCCAAGATAGCATTCTGGATGAGTTGATCTTGGCGATACCAGACAGTGAAGTCAGGATTTGTGACGTCTCGGTCGTTTTGAGACACTGTGCGAGTAGGAGGAGGGCGAGAACCGTCGAGGTGGCCATAGATGTCGTGACCACGCATAAGCATTGAAACTTGAGCTTTCCAAAGTGAAAAATTGTGGCTGCCTGTTAATTTGATTGGTAACTGAGTCATGGGATTAAATTGAACAACAACTGAATTGGTATTAGCATCTGTGTTGGTGACAGGAACGGCTGTGGCCATTTGTGGAAAGGGTGGGAGGGTTTGAAAAAAAAATTGAACTCGTGAGAGTTAACCTGCTCTTGATACCATATAAAGTAATAAATGGAAGCTTGATTTTATTGATAGTATTCAGAGCATATATATATAGTTTGTACAGCTGATACAACAACTTAATCAGGAGACTAAAATTGAAAAGATAAGGACTATCCTAACAGAAGCTAAAGAAGTGGAACAAGTTACAACAGACTCCTAAAGGTAAGGAAATACAAATTGTAATCAGAAAAAATAGGACTTGATAATCATGCGTTGTTACTTTTGAGCACTTTTTGAGTTTTTGGGAGTTTTTGGGAGAAGTTTAGCTCAAATAGCATAAACAAACAGTTTTTCTCCCAAAAACTCCCAAAAAATGTTGCCAAAAACTATAAACAAACGGGGGCTTAAAGAATTTCTTTTGTCAATTCCTATATGATGTTTCTACCTTCATTTGCGTGTTGGGTAGTTTATGTTTGTCTTTTGCGCGTTCGGTGGTTATATTTATTTGAATTCGTTGACGATAAATTTATCTGTGGTTCCCCCTTCCTTGCTCTTTCACTTGTCATACTCATTTTGTTGGAATTGCATCACTAAGTCATTGATTACGTGCAGGGCAGAGGTAGAAGCTCATATATGACTTTGCTGAACTCATTAGTTTTTTTTTTCAAATAATATATTTATATTAAAAATCTATGAAATATAGAAAAACATTAAATTTAAAATTTAGTCATTAGCACTTGAAATTGGAAGTTGAAATTCTAGTTCTCCATGATTCAACTCTTATTGGTGTTGTTTGACAATTGACAACACCAGCTAGGGAAAATCCTGCAGTTACAAAGGTCACAAACCACACGGACAAACTAGCAGGAGCTTTGCTAGAATCACTACAAATTCAGAGTGCAAAACAAGATTACAACGTGATTATTATTATTATTATTATTATTATTATTATTATTATTATTATTATTATTATTATTATTATTATTGTGATTTAGGTCATTGAGCGCCTTAAAAGATCCAAAACATAAATTTGGACTACCCAAATTATTTTTAAACGAAGCATAAAATCAAACACTTAAGAGCCAATATAATGAAGTCCTGTACAAAGAAACATTCATACAAGTACACGATATCGGATATAATCAATAAAGGTTCGAGTGGAGTAATTAGTACATGTTCATTATTAACTAAAAATCTTGAGTTCAAGTATGGAAATGAAATTGCATTTGCTAGAAGTTACCATTTCAAGTGTGATCTTCAAATTCCTAGTGGCCACAATGCGGGTAATATTGTGAAACAAAAAAAAAAAAAAAGCTATAAAGTACATCTAAATATTTTATCAATAGAAATACTTATTGTGTCGAGAATCTATGTAAACAGTCTCTCTACTTCACAGAAAGTGTGAGATTACACTCAATATGTTATGTTGTTGTAACAAAAATTACCATTATCTTTCTTGAATTGCATAAATTTAAATACACATGAAATTCTCTATTAAAATATTTATCCGTCATTGAATTATTCTATGTTTAAAAAAAGTTATTCTATTTTACTGGAAACCTAAATATTTGACACCCTTCTAATAAAAAAAACATCAATCTAATTAACACAGGTAAAAACTTTCTTACAGATGCCACCTTCGAAGAAAAACAAAGGTAAAAGCAACTCAACCGAGTTAACTCAGTCACCGGCGTCGAAATTTCCGGCATGTCTCCGCGCTATTCCGCCGTCCTCCGTCGCTATAACCATCCATGCTAAGCCCGGGTCCAAACAAGCCACCGTCACCGGTCCTTTTCATTTTTTCCCTTTAATTAATCTTCTTTTAATTTCTATAAAAGTACTCCCTCCGTCCCAATTTATGTGAAGTTGTTTGACTGTGCACGGAGTTAAATAAATGAATTATATACGTTTGACACTGGTTTTTTGTATTGATTAAAAAGTAAAGAGTGTCACGTAAATTGGGACGGAAGGACTATGATTTATATTTGAATATTTTATTTGTTATGGCATTTTGCAGACATGAATGATGATGCAGTAGGGGTCCAAATAGATGCACCTGCTAAAGATGGTGAAGCTAATGCTGCACTTGTCGATTATATTGCCTCTGTAAGTCCCCATTTTTGTTCATTCAACATTCATCTAGGGTTTATATCATTTAATTCAATATTAGTTTTGTAATTTAAATTTTATAACAAAAAATGCCTCAGTTATCCCTAATATCTTTCAGTAATCGAAATGACCGGAAAATTATTAGCACTAGTTCACAAAATGTCCATATCAGCTGCCACACAAGCAAAACTTGCCAAATTAAGTGCTACCGCGTCACCAGTTATCCCTGTATCTTGAAGGGCATCTCTTGGGTAGTATTGCCACCAGGGCGCTTTTGGTCTGGTGGTAAGTTGCAGTATGTGGTGTATGAGTTAGGTGTATATCACGAGTTCAAACTGTCATAGACCAAAACTTGATATTTAAGTGGAGAAGAGTAGATGAGTGGGCCCACTATCCACCTAGTTTTGAACCGAAGTAATTTCTATAAAAGATAAAAGTAAAAATACAAGCAAGAAATAATGTTGTGAAGACGATGTATTAAAAGAAATTTGTCTTGATGAAGTGACTGCAGTTATTTGAGAAATTCTCTATGGCTGCTGAATAGACTTTTTAGCGCAGATTAATGATTTTTCGACGATTTTGATTTCTGAGACTTGCAGGAATAGTTGAGATAATTGTTGATTACAAAGTTTAATTTATGAATGTAATGCAATAGAGGCTTAGTGGGATAATTGTCAGTGAAATTAACCCTTCTTTTCTAGTCATTAACTTTCCTCTTGAGTTGGTTTGTGGTAAAAGGGAGAAAAATGTACGGGGAAACTAATGTCATTTTTAATCCATACTTAAATAAAACTAATCACGTCCTTGTCCCCTTTTGGATCTTGGAGTAGGAAAGTACTTGCAAATTGAGGCAGTGAGGGTCTTAATTAACTGCTACCTTGCCATATAAAGATCATGACAGGAGTGATTTGGCAGGAAAAGAGTGGATTGATCATCAAACATGTGAAAATTTTATTGAAAGAAAACCCTCAATAAATTTCTGCGGAGTTCATTTATATTCTCTGGTGTCCGATTAGCAGTTTGGTAAGACAGCTGCTTAGGGAGTCCATTGCTATTTATGTTTTGTTCGTATTATCATTATTATTAGTACAACTTTTCGTTGCTTTCTGATCTTGTTCTGCCATTATATGGAAATTAGCCCTCTGATAAACTGCTACAACTGCACATCTTATCCTAAGGATTGTAGAGATTAGAGGCTAAAAGGTGAAAAGGAGAAACATCCAGTTCCGAACTATCCTATACATGTTCGTGTTTTATTGCGATATATACTTGGTGACCAATTACTGAGACAGCCACTTGAACTTGATTTTGGTTAAGATTCTTGCTAGTTTTTAGTGATGAAAGTGTTTAAGATGAATTTAAGCTACAATTCCTTGGGCGAAATTTCACTACTTCATTTTGGACAGGTTGTTGGGGTAAAAAAACGACAAGTTTCTATAGGTTCTGGGTCAAAATCCAGGGATAAGGTCATTATCGTGGAGGATGTTACTTTACAGAGTGTGTTTGAAGCTCTAGACAAAGTCTTGAAAAACCAGTGATAGAACCCATATGGTATTTTCATGTGGTACCAGACAAGGCACTACTGATCAAAGGAAAAGAGTTTGCTTTAACAAGCTAGGGCACAACTCGAGATTCTTGTTAAACAATTGTAAACATCAGGTTCCTGAAACTGATTGTGAATATAGTAGGGGCCAAACTATGTAAGTACTCAATAATATATCTGAATGTCTTTTTTTACCTTTTCTTGACGTCTTATTATTTTGGGTTTAGTGTCTACTGAATTTCAATTGATGTTGTGGATTTAGCTTCTCGGTCATACCTATCTTTGCATCAAAATTTTCATTTCATTTCTCACCTGCGGATAATGAAATGTTTCCAGTTTGACGGACACAAGCTATCAATTGTGAATAGCTTTACAGTGGCAAAACAAAAGAACTGTCTTTCCACCAAGATATTTGTTTTCCAAATAAATTTCTAAGTTTTACCTTGTATTCTCGAATTGATTGCAAATCTTTTGTAAAGTGCCTTACAGAAATTGCTGGATGATTGCTATCGCTTTGCTAGTTTTCTAGATCTACGATATGCCACGAATTTGTGACACTGCAAGTGTTGGACATGAGCAACTAACAAGTCTACATAAACATTCATATTTGTCTTAGCAGCTGATGTGCTGCCAGGTCCCCAAACTTGGCAGTTGAGAACCTTACCGGCGGGGTCTCCAGCGATGCAACAAGTAAACATACTGAAAGTGTGCAAAGACGAGCAAAGATGCTGCTGTTCTCATTTTCAATTATGTCCTATGTGCTGTTTACTGCTGATTATGGATGGAAATATTCGATGTATTCGTGGCTTAAATGCCTTTCCTCTCTAAATGGCAAGAAGCAAACTGATGTACTGCTACTTCTCTGGTTCTCTGAAGAAAAAAAAAATTGATTGAAAGCCAAAATATGTTTCTAAGTTCTAACGTACCCCAAAAGTAATCAAGAGTTTTAGAAGCCAAAATTGAGTTTGATTTCAAACAAAAGCATATCCGGAAATATTATTGACAAAATCATTTTTTCTGGATTGTCAAACCAAATTTGCTCCGCTAACTACGGTGTACAACGTATGAAGTTCAACTTAGTGAGTTCTTCAATTTTAAACCTTTTAGTGAAAATTTTCAAGCTTTACCTCAAAGGTTTGAAGTTAAAAACTTTCAAAACCTAATGGAACAGACATTGAACCTCAGACCCAAGTTATATTCTAAAGCGGCTAAAATTAAATAATTTGTATAAACCGACTACATATTAAATAGCACAGACAAAATAGAGTGAAAGTGCACAAATAGCCATTTTTTGACTCGCCTTTACAGTTAGAGTCACTTTTTCAAAATATTTAGTCTTTAGCTGTTTCTTGAAACTTCAATCCTTGTTGTCTGAATTTCAGACCTGAAGGTATTAAATTCATACCTGAAGGTATGAAATTCAACTTTAGCCCACAAGGGCTAAACTTTTAGGCATAGAATACATAAATTTCAGCTCTTGCCCCTTGTGTGTTGAAGTTTAGGCCATAAGGATCGAAGTTCCAAAGAACGGTTTCTTTTGCACAATCAAAGAAAAAGTGGCTTGAAACTAAATAGCAGTAGCTAAAATGGCCTTTGGACGAATTTTTTTACACAAAATAGGCTTCGTGCACTTCCTCATGTAAGTGTTGGATTTTTTAGTTTTACCCGGAAAGCAAAGAAAACAACTTCCATCAACTTCAGCATATATATTCATTGATACGTAATTGTTGAAATTTCAATGCCAAACCCATTTTTATCCCCTTCCCATATATAGGAAAGAGATAATTACTCCGTGGAGTGCTGATTTTTCAAGAGATTCTTGAAGTAGAAATGAGAAAGATATAACCCAAAATGACGCATCACATATAGGAGGACATGAACTTATTGCTTTCTTTACATCCTTACTTCCTTCTTCCATATGAACTTTTATTTTTCCCTTTCTTCTTCTTACTGAAGGGTACTTAAGTTCAAGAAAACTCCCTTTTTTCATCTTTGGTTCCCTGTCAAATTTGATCATATACAATTTGGAATTAATTAACTTTATCTTTTGTTAGACCTTTGATATAATATTATCCTATTAGGAAAGAATTTTCATATTTGTCCTTTGACCCTAAACTCCAAATATGAGGTTAATTTTAAACCTTAATCAAAAGTTGCGATATAAATTTTGACACATTTCTCTAAGAATTTAGACAGTTCAACACATTTCACCATGGAATTTCGTTAAAGGCAAAGGTTAATATGAAATAAGTTTGCTTGCTATAAGTTACAATAATATGAATATACCAATGATGGTATAGATACAATATAGAACATTCTCCCTAAGAGTAATTTTGAAAAACAAGACATGTAGTGCAGCTCACATAAATGGCATTAAATTGGTATAAACTTTTGTTTTGAAATGCATTCGATAGCTGCAAAGTTCTTGTACAATAACTTATTCTGCATTGACGTCTCTTCCCTTTGACTATTTTGAATATTTTTCTTTAAACTAGAAGTGCTACTACTATTATTTAATATAAAAAATATTTTTCGTTTAGAAACTGTTTTAGAAACAATTATAACCGAACAACTTTTATCATTTGCAATGTTTTCAAAAAGTTCTGAAGCTCAAAACCTAACTCATCAATCATCATTCATAGGTCCCTCCCCCTCTCTTTTTCTCTAGCTAGTTGCACCACAAAGAGGAAAATTACCCCACTATGCACCCTAAAGTGACACCAATTTGGATGATGTTTTTTGTTTGGTGCGTTAGATATAATAATGTTAGTTATGTACATGAATACGAAATTTCAAAGTATCATTAATAAATTTAAATATGCAACTGCATGTTAGACACCATTTCTATCAAATAATCGATTAATGTTTGTCAATCCATACTCTATAGTTACTTTATAATTCAACCCTTTTCTATCAAATAACCCATTAAGGTTGTCATATAGATTTATCTATAATGACTCTGTAATTCACATAATTGTATAAATATTTTTTACAGTATATGTTCAAACTTTAAACTCTAAAATTAACCAATTGATAATTAGATATTATTACATCTATTATTAGTATATTACATCTATCTAAAATCTAAAAAGTGAGAAGAAGAGAAAGTTCCGGAAAGATAAAGTAAAACCAAAAATACAAAAGGAAAGGCCACACCATGTTAACCAGTCATCATCATAACCGACCCGCCACCCACCCATCACCCCCTTTTCTCCTCCCTCATTTCCCCTTTTTCAAAATTAAACACTTCTCTCTCTCTCTAAAATCCCCTTTTCAAAATTCCATTCCCATTTTTCTTTCTCAAGTATCCCTTACAATCCACGCCAAAAATTAAAATTCAATTCTCCAAATACAAATTTTCATTTTCTGAAAAAAAAAATGGATCATAATAAATCAAAGGCAGCATCTAAATTCAATAGATCAATGACGGTTCATACATCAACAACAAAAAACCCAATTGAATTCCATGAAAAAAACCCACCCGTTTATTTTTACCCATCTCCTCCTTCAATTCAACGCAACGGGTCAGTTAAAAAACTTAACAACACCTCATCTTTATCATTTAAAGGTACGGTAAAAAAATTATGTTCGTTATTTGAATCTCGTAAGTCGTCTAATTTACTGCACAATAGCTCATTTAATTCAGAACAACAACAACCTAGGGTGGAAAAACCTAAGGTTGCGTCGTATTCTGATTTGGGGATTTTGTTACCTGGAACCGAGGACAGTGTAGTAATTTACTTTACGAGTTTACGAGGGATAAGAAGGACATTTGAGGATTGTTATACTGTACGTATGATTTTAAAGAGTTTTAGGGTTAAGATTGATGAACGTGATATATCGATGGATAGTGCGTATAAGAAGGAGTTAATGAGTGTGTTGGGTGAAAAGGGGAATGTGAGTTTACCACAGGTTTTTATTAAAGGGAAGTATGTTGGTGGTGCTGAAGTGATCAAGCAGTTGAACGAGGTCGGGGAGTTGTCCAAGTTGTTACGTGGACTTCCACTTAGGCCTCCCGGGTATACTTGTGAAGGTTGTGGGGATGTCAGGTTTTTGCCTTGCTCAAATTGTGATGGAAGCAGGAAGTTTTTCGATGAGGATGAAGGTCAGCTTAGGAGATGCCCCGAGTGTAACGAGAATGGATTGGTTCGTTGCCCTCTTTGCTGTTCTTAATAATTTGCATAATGGTATGAGTTTTAAGTTTTAACTATTATGTATAGCCTGCTAGAAAAGCCAATAGGGTTTGGCTTGTGCAGGTAGTGTTTGAGGTCGAGTAGGTGTTGTGTGTCTAAGGTTGAAAGTAATAGTATTAGTTTAGTGTTTTTTAACTGATATACAAATGCTTGCTATGTATATATTGTTTGAAAAACTTCAGTCTGTGGGATGAAGGATGGCTTTTTCATCCCAATAAAGTCATTGTAAATTTGCAATCAAATATATGGTGTGGTTTTTGATTGAAAGCCTATTTGCTTTCTTTGGTGAACAGTTATGAAAATGAATGAAAAGTTTGTTTTTGTAAAGAGAAATCATAGTTGTCAGTATGGATGGTGAACATTTTTATATTGCTTTCAACTCTGTAATAAATGAACTGTGCTTCAACCAGGTAACGGGTGTCAGTTGATTACCTAAAGGTCTCGTCAACTGAGCCATGTATTCTTTTCGTAGGCCATATATGTCTTCAATTCTATGGGCAGAATGTTTTTGATTATCTGTTAATCCCTTTACAATATTTTGATGAATTGCATTTGTTATTTCATCAAAATCTTTTGTTAAATCATAACGTCATTGCATATGTATTATTGGATAATTACATCAAGAGATGTAGAAGACGGGTGTTTGTCTGAAAATGAAAATGTTAATAGTCGAGGCTACTTGAAAGGTTATAATTCTGTGGCAAAGAGGAGGAATAAATGAGGCACTACAAGTGCGCGTAGAGAGAGAGAGAGAGATGTTGGTGTGGAATATAGTCATAGCTTACTTACGTAATGCACTGTTAGTACGTGGAAATATTGCATTCCTATACTGTAAATTGGTGCCAAGTGTTCTTAGGGGAGAGCAGATGTTGTGATTATCTGGATGGATAAGGTCTAGATAGGCATTTGTAATTACATGGGATGCTAATACTCTTTGACGTCCTTGCTCCAAATCTAATTCCCTTTTTGGAACTTGAATTCAGAATAGTTTCAGAATGACAGCAATTTCTTGATATTGGGCATGAAATAATTGACTGCCAGCAAAGTTTGGCAAGTCTCTCTTCAGGTCGCAATAATGCTTACTCGTCAAGTTGAAGACAGAGGTGTTCTAGTAGGATTTAGAAAGGGCTTTCTCTAGACATTACCATTTACTATTAAGAGGACAAAAATGGGGGCTTCTCAGTAACATTTTAGGATTGAGGTATGAAGGATTCAAATGGATGAAGCATTGTGTAAGGGTTTAAGTTGGTCTTAAATGTTATTATGTGATCAGGAAACACTTGGGAATTAGAAAAGGAGAATGACGTGTATTTAGATTGTAGAGAAATCCGGCGCCAAAATGGGGTGAATAACTACAAAGGCAACAGAAATTGGTTGCTGAACTAGTTGTAACATAAATGGGTAAATCGACACTAATTCTGTCAAGTAATATTAATGGTTAGACGACACAAGTTAACGTACCGACGGAGTGTCTGTCAATTAAATAAAATTTTAGTAAGTCGGCACTTTTTCTGCCGATTTATTTATTTTAAAGAACTTACAAGTCGGCATATAAAACGCCAACGTGTTGCGTTTCTGCCGAGTTATATACATTTTTTCTTCTATATTAATCCACCTTCACATTTCTTATCTGGCCATCTTGCATGAGCAGCCTCACATTACCTTCATGTGATAATACTGGATTAATATATAGGAGAAACTGTATATAATTTGGAGAAGTTTTGCCAAGTTACATATTTATGAAATACAGCAAGTCGGCGTTTTGTATGTCGATTTGTAAGCTCTTTAAAATAAGGTAATCGGCGGAAAAAGAGTTGATTTACTAAATTTTTTATTTAATTGACACACACTCTCTGTCTGTTAACTTTTGCCATCTAAATTAATATAGATCGGCATAAGTAGTGTCGATTTACCCATTTCTGTTGGCTTTGTAGTTATTCATACCATTTTGCCATCGGATTCAATAGTAGAGTATGGATGGAGCAATTCAGTAGTAAAGTCTCTCTAAGCATCTGATTGGATATGTAATTGCAGAGTTCTACTGTCGTCAAGCAACAAGGAGGTAGACTACAAGGAGTTGATTTAAAAAAAAATATTCTTTTTCTCTCCATCGTGGATAAGGTAGTAGCAGGTTTCCCTCCCTTATGTCAATGATCTTTGTTTTTACTAAAATAATTTGCCTTATGACAGAGATTGATCTTGGTCAATCGGTCCTTTGTCCTTGTAATATAGATTAGAGTCAGGGCTATTAGTTGATGGCTTATAAGATGACTGGTAATACAATGACATATATTCCAAAAGCAGCTTGTCATAGTTATTTGATCGGATGTAATTGTGCGTGGAGTAACTGTCCAAGTGTTGCTTTTACCCCTGTGAATCAAGTCAATTTATAGTTTAAAGTAGTGTGTTATGTTGTTTAATGCTGTGCATTGAAATTTACTGGTAATTTGGTGTGGACCCATATGTACTTTGGGTGCGGTTAACTCAGCATTTACCTATCAATTTGTTTTAGGTGGTCCATGCCACCAGTGGCCTGCTGAGAAAATTATCTGGTTACATTTTTGCTACTTGTCCTTCTAGGTTAAGGGGGTTAAGGCTCTCATACCTTAAGGTTATCAGTTAGTTTTGAGTTCTTCCAGAACGTGTACTTGCTCCAGTCTTACAGGATTAAGTGTTGTACAATGATGATATGAAAGATCCTTTCTTACACTATCAATATGGTTTATTGGTGCGTAGGATCATGGATCTTTTTCTTCAGATTTCAAATGCACGCATATTTTGACTTTGTAGTTGGATTTTTAGTAACATGTAGTAGTAAGAAGGTTTTGACGGTGTTAAACGGATATGATCACAATACTGTTTGATTTTTGTGACTAGTTGTGATTGTAGCTCAAAGATCTATAGCACAGTTTTGTGCTTAAAGGTGGCTCTTTTGTAACCTTGAGCAAGTTGATATTCTTATGATATTCTTATGAGACCTAGCCTGGAGACTATTTTAGTGGTCAGATGTGGTATTGGAGGTCTACTATGATTAGCTTCTGAGTGGAAAGCTGGGTTTTGTGTTGTTCAGATGCAGCCCTTATGGATCCTTTACCACATTGGTCGACCTAAAGGAGTTAAATGAGCAATTACGGTACTTGCTAGGTAATGGCATTATTTGACCAAGTGTTTCCTCTGTTATTCAAAAACAAGACTGGTCAGTGCAAATGTGTATAATGTATATATAGGCAGATGAACAAGGTGAGTATCTGTCTCCTTTCCTAGATGATAGTGTTGGCACAAAACCCGACTTGGGTGAGACCTCCGTATTGGGTTCAGTACATGCCAGAAATGGGCGGAATGATACTCTATGATCGGTGCACCAGACCTTTTGGTATGCTATCTGATCCCGTTGAGACCAAGTCAGACCTTCGGGGTGCGGCCCCCTTGTCATCTAGGAATGTGGCTCAGCCCTTAGTCGCCTCCTCTGTGGCAACTAGACATGTTTAACGCCAACACTATCTTTTTGTCCTCTTTTTTCTTACTTTTCTGCGCCTCTGAATCTCGCCTATCTGGAGAGATGTTGAAGAATTGCCTATTTGTTCCTCTTTTTCTTACATGTGAATGTGGTGGGGGCCAACTCTTCCTTTTACTCGAAACAAGAGTTCCGAGTGAAAGGGAGAGCAGTGGCCCGCACGGTGACATCACGTATGTAACCAAAAAGGAAGGGCGAATCGAATAGCTGGGCAACCCCATCCCTTGGCTTGGTTGGTGAAAAGGCTAGTGAGGCAGAATTCTTTATTTGTTATTTATTTTGTTAACCTATACAATAATTTCATTATACATTGTTAGTCCCTATTCATCTGGCTAGTGCATTTTAACATTCACCTTTGGTGTCTGCTGTGGTGTGAGGTGCTGATAGCTACCTCCAACTCTAATGAGTACGACACCTAATGGTTGTACTACTAATATAACTATTTTAACTCATACTCAACTTATACATCAACCACTTTAAGGGTGTGCAAAATCGAACCGGTACAGATAACCGAATTGTTACCGTTACCGATAAGCATAACAGTATCGGTATAACGGTTATTGGTTCGGTAATGGTATTAATTTCCAATACCGATAAGATATCGGTACTGTAACGGTAACTATATCTCTTTACCATTACCGTACCGATAACCGATAAGGTGTGTTTTTTTTTTTTTAATATATTTTTTTATTTATTATTAGCTTATTTAGTCATTTAACTCTTAATTTACAACATTAACTTATAGGTTAAACTTCAATTATTATTATTATTATTATTTTTTGTGGTTATATGTCAATACTTATTCACTTTAATTAACGAGTCCGACCTATTTTATAATTAATTTTGCTTTCTCGGATCATTGATCAGACTTTCTTATCTTTTCTTTTTTCTATTTCATTATTTTGTTTTATGTTAGCATATTGTTAAAACTTGTTGATTGCACTTGTTTACTTAGTTTGTGTGGATGATTTGTCTATTACTTTAGTGGTTATTCATATTAATTAAAAAATATTACCTATTGCAACCATCCACCAAGAAGTCATGTATTACTTCGGTGTACTGGTTACCGAACCGTTAAGAACTGATAACCGATAGCTTATTGTTACGGTATTGGTTTTACATAATTACATACCGTTAACCGATATACCGTTACCGATAAGGTCAAACCCGAACTGTACCGCCCCATGACCACCCCTAAACCACTTGCAATAAAGCAAAATCTAAATCACGCATGTAATTGTGTATCATTCATTTGTATGTAAAAAGAAAATAAATAGCTAAAATGAAGTTCATGTTTCAAACTTATACTTTACAATTACTAATATATACTAGTATTAGAACCCGCGCGATGAGCGGTTAATATCAAAAGAAATTTATTATAGCAAAATGTTATCGTTTTTGTTTGATTACTTTAGATCTATTGACTTAACAAATTTCAATTGTTATCTTGGTCAGTGCAAATATGACATTAAACTAGTTTCTTTTTTTTTTTTAACCAAAAAAGGATTAGTGTTGATGTATATTGATTGTGACAAAATATTGATACAACTGTTGGACTTTGTATTGAAGAAATACTTACTTTCGATAGTATTATTATGGTCTGGTAAAAATTTTAAGCTTTTGATGTGTCACACATTTTTCTAATTTGTGATACTGGTTTTTGTAAGATAATCAAATCACATAATTATCCCTTTCAAATTTCTCAAGTGTCAAAATTATTTTAAGTACATAAAATTGGAGTGGCAAAATTATAGGTAGATTAAGATATGGATTAAGTTTAATGAAAAATTCTACTTCCATTTAGAATTGTTCCAATTAATGATTGCAAATATTTTGTACTAACATAGTTTTAGATTGACGCAACTCAGGAATAGTAAAACTTACCGCTTTTCCACTAAAGTCGGGATGATTAAGCCCTATCATTTCATTTTCTGAGAAGCATGTTTGACATATATATATACAGGCTAACGCTTCATTTGGATGTTCTAGTATTACGTAAGCTTTTCCCAATTCTACTATATTGTTATAGTAAAATTCAAAACAGCTTGATTTGGTACTGTAACATTAACTTTGCTAGTGCTATTACATTATCCTAGTGAATTCATTATTGATTCATCGCTTGTACGTACAAAAAAAATCAAAACCAAAACTTTGTATCCCGTCAGAAAAGAAAACAAAAACATACTAACCACCCTCAATATTACTACATTGCCTCTCTACTATTTTCAATGATTGCAATTTGTCTTTTAAAAACTTATCACTTCGAAAATTACATTACACATTACTGTCCTTTAATATAATACAAAAATATGGAAGATGAATTTGATCTCATTGGCAACAATTCCAATGTTTTTTCAGTTCAGACATCATTTTTTGCAAATTCCCATTGATATAAGGTACTATTTCATAACATATGTTACATCTTCAGCAGGAAAACTAACTACAATTAGGCTTGAGGTAGCTTCATCATATGGTGACTACCATATGGATCTGGGATCAGTTTACCATTGAACTACTCCTTGAGATGTGGCTTCCCAACCTAGTCTTCATAATCTGCAATTAGGTCTTTGACACATTCACATTTTCTATCTATTCGATATGTATGTCTATAGGCTCCATATAAGCTGTGTCACAATGATTCTTCTAGGCAAATCCTTCATAGATCCTCTCCAATCAAGTTCTCTTTTGGGGTAAAAATCCTAGACATTATTATATATGAGTCAAGAATTAGTGATATCCATAACAGTTTCAAGATCATTCATACAAACACTATCCAGTCAAGTTCATCATACCAGTGTGACATTGTACACAGCTTTCATAATTACAGAATGGACAACGCTGAGACCGTGTACCACGTTTGTTTTCTTTGGTAGTATCTTTGCTTTTGACTTCTTGGGCAATTTTAACCAAATATCTCATGTCAATAGTATATATGTAATTGCTCTTCCAAATGTTTTTTAAAATTTCACTAAAAAGAAAGATATCCTAACAAATAAATTCTTTACTCAAACATCATTTGTAATTTTAAAAGATAAAAAATAATATCAAGTGATATTAATCCGTTAGTATCACGATCATTGTATAGCATAATTCTCTAAGTACTACTAAAAACAATTGTGCAAAAATGATAGGTCTAGAGAAGATACCTCCCTTTCTATCGTTGTAAGATACGTAACAATGCAACAACATATATTACCATACACCTAAAAAAATAATCAAACACAGTACCATATAAAGAAAAAAAATGAAAAGAGAGCTATAACTGAGATTTAGAGTTAACTTCACTCTTCTACAACAATTTTTGTCTCATTTGGTTAAGATCACAAGTTTTACTAACTTGATAACCTAAAAATGATAATCGTTAAAGCATTTTTGTCCCATTTAGTTAAGATCACAAGTTTTACGTACTCTGCTCTTATACTTTGACACCAAATTTGTAAGTGTCGTGAATTTAATTTTCTTCCTTCAGTTGAGAAGAGAGCGCAAATTATGAAGTTTGGAAGATAGTGAACCACCCTCTTGAATAATAAAACATATGTGAAACTTTCCTCATATGAAGATTGTTAACCATCCAAATGAGTTAGTGATAGTTTTGATGATTATCTTACAATGTGGCTTGTTGAGCGTGTAAGTACTTCCTCTATAAATTGCACCTAGGCCTGCAAATGCCTGAAATATATCACAAATCAAATGCAGGAAATAACTTATATTTGCTGGATCATAACGACAAAAGATACCCAAGGAGAGTGGAGACAAACCTGATGCAATTCTATACATTGTATAAATTTAAGGGGATCCTCCTTAAGAAAGCTCCACGGAATACATTAAAAATCAAGAACCGTAGCAGTCATTGAATTTGAATAACTTGTCAAACAAAAAAATATAGTTTTGATAGTATATAAATAAGCATCTCCATTCTTAATCAAACAATAATAGAAAAGGAAATACATCAAATTAAAGCGTCTTTTGTTCTACACTATTTTTACAACTTTAAGTTCATTTTTTTATATACTAGTCTTAGGGCACGCGCTTTGCGTGTGTACCCTATATTGATGTATATACAATCACATAATTATTAGTATATAAAATGTTTGAGTTGTATAACAAAAATCAAGGATAAAATGTACGTTTGTCAAAATTGTGAATATTGATCCTATTTAGTTATGCCAAGAAAAGAAAAAACACTTGCACCACAAAAATTCTCATATGCCTTGTTTTGATTCTTGGCCAGCATATGATTGAAGAGTAAAACGTTTGTCAACATTTTTAGTACACTATATTGTATCATTCAAATAGGTATCTATGAAGACTACCCATGGATCAAACACTAAGGACAAAAAAATTTAGTCCGTGACACAGACATTGATCTTCCTACCATTTTCTAGAACTTACAGTTTAGAATGAATTTAGAAGTGCAAACATGGTAATAGGCTTGAGCGTAGAGCTGAGCTGGCTTGGAGCTCGACTTTGCTCGGATCGGTTTAAAAAGAGGCTCGACTCGGCTCGGCCTCATTCAATATTCAGCTCGGCTCGGTCAAAGCTCATTTCCAGCAATGATGCATTTTTCTCTAGCTTAGAAGCTTAAAGTATGAAATTGTCAAATTCTAGCAAGCTCAAGGATCAGCTCAGACTCGACTCGACTCGGCTCCGTGTATAGACTATAGTAAGCTCGGTTAGGCTCGGCTCAGCTCGGCTCGCTTGCTCGATGCCCGGACCTGCATGGTAAGATGAATTAAAGTTAAACTCATAATGCATGCTTATCGCTACCTTTTACTTGCATTATCCAAGGTTAAGCATGGAAACTAAATTAAACCTAAGGATGACAAAATCAAATTTCTAAAAATGAAAATCCAAAATTTAACCATATACCAATATTGTTGGTTCTGAAACCACACACCTCAAAATATAGGATCCTTGTCTGAAACATAGAAAGGAAACAAAAAGACAGACTATATATTTCTTCAAAAATAAAGATGTACACATTTTTATCCAACATAAATAGATATTTAAGTTATTGGTTAATCAACAAAGTTAGGCAGAGGAGACAGTGAAGTTAAAGGTCCTCAATTCATGGAAAGCTATATCTCATTTTTCATACCAAAGTCTAACAACGGTACAAATAAACTAAATTAGAGAAACCATTTGTCAAAATTAACGAAAACGGTAAGGAAATACCAAAGTTTAAATGAACAGGAAAAGAAATAAGCAACATATTTGGCAAGTGCAGATTGCTGTTTCATATTAGAGTTTAGAAATGTAAACATAAGAATTGTTGAAATGAATTGATTGTTCACGCAATTTATAACAAATAAAGGAAGAAAGATGGGTGATACATGCATAAAAATGTAATAATGATTGAGAAGGGAAAGGGAGGACATTTCAAAGGTCAAAGATAATTGGTGCATCTTCATTTAGACCTCATAAAGGAGCTGAACGGCACTCTCAGAAGTCCAACGAGTTCTCTATCCATTTACTTGGTGCATTGTAAGTGGACAGTAATTTTTTTTTTTAGTAGAAATATACTTATGTTAATTTTACTTTTTGTTATAATTATTTGGTTGTGTGTATTTACCTTTTTGTACACAAAGGTGATTACAATAATGTTTGACTAAAGGATAAAAACGTCGTTCACTTTTTACTTAGAGAGATTCCCGCTTTTATAATACTATGATATGATATATCAACCAAATCAGGTTTGAGCACCTTAAATACTTTTATTATGAGGTAACTACATACATAAAAATCAATAAAACAATAAAAGTAATCAACAATTTAACAGATCTGAAATAGTAACACACAATCGAATTTACAATAACTTTGACTGACATACCTGGTAATCCATACACGTGAGTTATGGCCACTGATAATTGGAATATAAGCTTATGGTCTAAAGTTGCAAAGCACAATATAATATACTGCAGTATCAAACGCCACATGTGAAAATATGGAGAAAGAAAGTGTGTGGAATCTCGGAAATGTTTTTTAGATACTTGTATCAATTAAAGTCTCAAACAAATCGCTGATTTCTGTAATGTCTTATATATATTTTTCCTTGGTCTTCTTGACAGCCATTTAAGGAAGATTCAACAAACTTGTCACCCATATTTTTTATCCGTAATAGGATGGATGCTTCCTTGTGAATGGAGAGATATAGAATCTAAATAACAAATTAAAAAAGTCTGTGAATAAGTAGGATAACTACAACTAAAGTCACGTAAGAGAATTTTTAGGAGAAGTTATAATGGATGAAACTGCTCCATCCAAGTAGATTTTAAAATTCCAGAATCTTTTTAAATTAGCAAAAATAAGGATAACTACAATTCTACAAAGCAATTATAAAATTATCTGCACATTTTAAATTGATTAATTGTTAGTACATATTTTATGCACACAGTGACATCACTGAGCATAATGGAGGAACATGCAGTTTCAACGTGGGGAATTGCCGAAAAATTCAAAGTGATATTAAAAGTTAACGGATTATATTCGAAGTGATTAAAAATTGATTTGCACTATTCCCCTCCTAATTAGCAGTTAGATAGTAACTGATGATAACTGATATGCCTATCTGCCCACTACTTTGCATTATCTTTTTTCCCCTCAAAATACGAAGTCTTTAAACATCTTTCAAACGTTCAGTTATATTCAGAGAGAAAAATTTTCTTTTATTAAAACTAAGTGTCATTTTTAAGTTCAAAATTCAAACAACTCCATATTCTTAAACTCTAATTGAAACTACTCTCTCAATTCAAATTTAAAAATAAACTAAAATAACTACACTTAACTAAATATTAACTAATTTACCTAAAATTTCCAAGTGGCTTCCTACTACTTTGACACTTGGCTACTTTTCATTGACTTACTACCTTCCTTTTAATAATATATAGATATAGATATAGATTAGTACTCATAAATGAAAAAATTACATGGCACAAACACTTACAATAGTAATGAATAAAAAATAAACACATTATACTTTTATTACATTGTGTTGACATTAACTAAACGTACTGCACATTTTCTAGCCATAATTTTGATAAAACTATGAAGAGTAAAACGTGTCTAATATTTAGTGAAATAGATGTCATTTGCTATCCTTGAATTATCTCCTAAATATTAGAATTAATAACTATTGCTTAATTATCTCCTAAATATTACAAAACAACTAAAGTACTTTACAGTAACTTACCATAATCTCATCGGTTATCCCTCTCTATCTTCACCAAATCATAAGTACTATATATTATCCATATATACTATCTATAACATTGATGCCTTAAAATACTTGAATTCTTAATACAAAAATAATATGCATTGCTTATATTTCCCTAAATCAGTGTTGAAACTGAATATATGATACTTATCTATAACATCAGTGTCTTAAAAATCTTGAATTCTTAATATAACGATAATATGCATCAATTATGGGATAAATATACAAGATAAAGAAATTGTAATAGCTTATGAAGAAACCTTAATATAACGATAATATGCATCAATTACTAGTTAAAATATCAATTATGAAACCGAGATATATGACAAATAACTAATAAATATAGAAGACAAATAAATTGTATTTAGCTTATAAGAAAAAGTAATAAATTGATAATATGCATCAATTATATTTGTGACATATATATTTATTATATATTTTATGTACATTATATATAATTTAATATATATTCGTGGCATATTTGACACTTAACATATATAATTTCCAAACATCAGGAAAAAAACCAAATTAACATAATGCACCAACTACAATGTCAACATCCGATTTTTAATTTCTATTTTTAAGAAACTACTTTAACAAGTTTGGAAACAACTCTCTTCTTTAAAAAAATAGTATTTTATTTATTTGGTGATTATTTAATGAATAATCAAAGAGCATGAGATTTGACTTTGAATTTTTTGAATATCCCATCTTTTCCGTTGGGATCCATTTATTAGCAAGATTTTAGCATTCTTTCATGGGAGGTAATTTACTTTCTTATATGCTTATCAATATTTAATAACAAGTTAAATGGCTACAAATTGCATAACGGATATTTTGATGTAAGGCCACTATACTAGATGGCTAGATATGTTATTTACTCGTTGTGTGGGCCTTTTAGCATTACAACTACTAATTCAGCGTATAGAGTTGCTTAATTATTAATATGTTATATGAAGTGCGAGCTCTAACACCACTAACTCAATGTTCAACAAGACAACAACCATCCATAGCTTTTAGGACAAGAAGATTTAAGACGTTGCACTATGTTGATACAGAATGTCAAATAGTGACAAGACAACTTATCTATCTTCTACTCTTCTGCTTGTTGTGAGCAACCTGAGGCCAGCCTTGGAAAATTCGACTGACTATTTCAGGAATGGTCAATAGTTGCATCGAAGTATTGAACACCTATTAACTACGATTATAATCACATCAACATATAATTATTTACAAGAATTACGGTTAATCCATATCAATTCAAGGACTAAATAATTGGCCAAATTTAATTGAGAAAAATGAAGCAAGCGGGGAGTGACACTACTTTCATTCTAAAAGAGTAACAGCTCGGCTAATCCTCGTAATTGCATTCACATCCGTGTTCAAAGATACTTTCTCTTCTTAAATTAGTTGTGTTCCCACAACACACATCACTTTATACATTTTGGCCCTCGAACAATTGCTTATCGATCATCTTTGAGTTTCTCTTTAAGTAAATCTTGATTATCTTTTATCTTTGCCTATAGGGTATATCCTAACTTCCATATTCACATAAATGGCTTCTTCATCACAAGTTAACGCTTGATGCGATATAATTCCATATCTCCCTCCGATAAGTATCTTTCAAATAGCGGTATGTTGTCTTTTGACTAAGATTATTCTTACACTACTGAAACTTCATCTTTTTAATTGTTTGAAAATTTTAGATGCATTCGGTAACATGCACGCGTCGTTTGTACAGATTTTTTTATAAGGTTTTCAAGATCTTCAAAAATAGAAAGCTCTCTTACACAAATAAAAGGATTTTAACTTTTTAGCAGTTTAAAAAAAAAACGTAAACCTTTTCCAAATAATTATGCACTTGTTATCAACTACAGGAAAGAAACCCAAGTAGCCATTACCCAATACAAATTTCTACCAACGTCTGATTGAACGTGGACTGAGGTTAATTTCGGGTAAACACAACCAAAATGGCAGCACCATCTGAGACGGGAGAGTCACCACAACTGATGAGCAGCTCCCCGTCACCGGAGCTGACGTCACTCCGGTGTCTGTTGCACCTCCAGTGGTTCAGAACATGCAAATTGTGAACTTGAATTCGTCGGAGCAAATGATGAAGAAGAGAGGCAGGCCAAGGAAGTTCGGCATCAATGGGTTGGCAGGTCTTGGATTTACACCATATGTTATCAATGTTGAAATTGGAGAGGACCTAGCTGAAGAAATAGTGTTATTTTCTCGGCAATGTTCAAGGTCTCTTTGTATCATATCTGCCACTGGTGCAATATCCACTGTGGAGCTTGCCCTCTCATCCGGTGGAAAAGCAGCATATGAGGGACGGTTTGATATATTGGCTCTATCTGGTTCATTTACATTGCCAGAAATTGGCGATCAGCGGAGCAGAAAGGGTACTTTAAACATATCATTCACTAGAGATGGATCGGTTGTAGGTGGTTGTGTGGCGGGTCATATTATTGCAGCATCGCTAGTCCATTAAAGGTCAATCCTTGCAGGGTGATAACGGGTGGCGAATGATACAGACCCTTAATGGACTAGCGATGCAGCAGTAATATGACCCGCCACACAACCACCTACAACCGATCCATCTCTAGCAAATGATACGTTTGAAGCACCCTTTCTGCTTCGCTGAACGACAATTTCTAGCAATGTAAATTAGCCAGATAGAGCTAAAATATCAAACAGCCCCTCTTATGCTGCTTTTCCACCAGATGAGAGCGCAAGCTCCACAGTGGATATTGCACCAGTGGCAGATATGATATAAAGAGGCCTCGAACACTGCCGAGATAACACTATTTTTCAGCTACGTCCTCTTCAATTTCAACATTGGTAAAAAGTGGTGTAATTTTTTTGAAGCGTCACTTGCTCCATTAAGGGTCAATCCTGGTGGGGTGAATGGAGCCAACAATCCACTGTCACATGGAGTTTCTAACGAGTCGTCTGGGGAGCCAGGTAGTCCCCTCAATCGGAGCACTGGAGCCTACAACAATGGTAACCTGGAAGGCAATCCATACATGTCTTAGAAATGAGTTTGTTCTACTTGCTTTGCTCACTAAAATGGAGGTGAGCTCCTCGATGAGATGAATTATTTAATGTAGTCGTGCTGAAATAAGGAAGATAGGCACTTCATATCTTGATGGGCCAGTTTGATAATGTTAATGATTATGCAATTTTATACCTTGTCAACTTTACCTTTAGGTAACCAACCATAGGACCGGATGGTTTTCCTAGTTTTATGTTGGCTGTTGTAACATAGACGATGTTATTGATTATTGGAGGGTTTGAACTCAAAAAATAAATAAATAAAATAATAATAATAATAATATACTATATGATAAAAAATAAATTAAAAATAAAAACAATTATGCAAACGATCCAAGCATCCTATGGAATGCTTTTATACTTTTCATACAAATAAAAATAAGGTTCCGCAGAGAAAAAGAAATCTTAGTTTTTAGAAGATAACATTCCTCTATTTGAGAGATACTTATTGGAGGCACATATGGAATTATCCTGCAACAAGTGTTCACTTCATAGGAAGAAGCCATTTATGTGAATATAGATCAGAGAAGAAAGAGAACTAAGATTTACTCAAAGAGCAACTCAAGAATGATAAGCAATGGCTTGAAGGCTGAAATATAGATAGAGATTTATGAATAAGTACAACGAACTAAAATTGAGAAGAGAAAGTACCTCTGAATAAGGATCTGGATGCAATTACGACAATCAGTTTGGTTGTTTTAGCTCTTTTGAAATGAAAATAATTAAGAACATTCACCACACTTGGACATTTTTCAATCAAAAGTTGGTCATATATATATAGCTTGAAGTGATGTGAATACTATTAGATTTTCGTAATATTTTTGATGTGATGTGATTGTGATTAATACGTATACCGTTGACTAAGTGACGACAGTATGATGATGAGCTTACGTCATTAAGAAGACGGGAGGCTTACTTGACAGTATCAAAGATTGTGATGTGATTGTAGTCAATAAGTGTGCAGTTGACCATCACTAAAAACGTCAATATGACGATGGGCTTACATCATTAAGAAGATTGGGAGGCTTAGTTGACACTATCAGAGTTTTCGGGATAACTCATGCAAGTTGCGACAATAGCCTTTCATTTCCTTTAATATGTTGGAAATTTTCTTAATTTAGAGTATGGGCCCAAACCCATTGTTTAGCTAGTACTATAGATGGAGTAATGTAGAGTTTTGTTATGATATGTTTACGAGGACATGGTTAGTGGTGTGTACTAATTATGACCTTATTCTTTCAATCTGCATCCTTCCTTATGGATGTCTATTGGAATTTGTTTTTTGACTATTTATTACATTGTCATTAAAGTTGTAAAATTCTTACTTGAAATTTAAGCCTTTGCGGCTCATGCTCGCTTCACAAAATTCACTTTGTTTTTCCATCATGCTGGCCAAAGTCTCAAACACATTATTCACGTTTGACTTATAGATTCATTTATACTACCGCTCAAAGCTACTTTAATAGTAGCATAAGTTGTAAGCTCCTCCATTATGGCGATTGCATTTGTAATATATCTCGTATATTTATCTCAACTAAGGAAAAATACTTAGCCTTATTGGAAAACATAAGAAATATATATATAAGAAAGTATACTACATTCACAACTTTAATTCAATGTAACAATAACGTACTAATAAGTTATACATATTTGTAATAAGGGAAACATTCATGTCTCATAATCAGAAAGTTTAGTCGGTTCTCATTCTTTTCTTCCTCTCCGTCCATCTTCTCATTCTTCTCCGCCCTTCCTATGTTCTTCTAAATTGGCCTCCTTCATCTCTTCCACTACTCTATCACTCCAATTTTTTTGGTATTAGGGCTTCAAATTCTTGGTATTAAAGGATGCTCAAATCTAAGTTTTCATGGCGAAGCTTTGTTCGAGATGGTTAAAATCTGGCAAGTGCCCTTAATTTAGTGCAGTAAGAAATGGTTCGTTGATTTCTCATTATGTTATACACTTAAAAAAAATACTGTACTAGATTAGAGTCTTGGCTTAGTACAAAAGAATTCTCTAAGAACAAGGTTGATCTCGACCTCTAATTAACTATGTGGTCTCGTATTCACTAGTCCTAAAACAAAATAGGTACATATTGTATATACCCTCAGTAGTGATTCCAAAAAGAAGAACCGTGATGAAGTTCATGAAGGAACTTGAAGGTACAGCTATGGAAGAACAGTTACTGCAATGGTGGAAACTTCTAGAGTAAGGAACTGATTCTAGAGAGAATCTGAAAATATCTTCTCAGCTCATTGTTAAGAAATGATGAATGAATACATACACTAAGTGTGGTCCTAACTATATATACAGCTATATCTAACAGACTAACTGTAACTACTAACTTCACTTCTACTCCTCTATTTATCTGATAATTACATTTCACACCCCCCTTAACTACCCTAACTAACTGTACAAGTCAGATCTTCTTTACACTCCCCCTCAAGCTAGGTGGTGTAAACAAGTTCAACACCCCTAGCTTGTCCATTAGGTACTCATGTTGTGCTTTGTTTAGTGCCTTAGTGAATAGGTCTGCCTCCTGATCTTTGGTTCTCACATGTCTTGTTTGCACTACTCCCTTTTGAATTCTTTCCCTGATGAAGTGCAGATCAATCTCTATATGCTTTGTCCTCTCGTGAAATATTGGGTTTCCAGCAATCTGGATTGCTGCTTTACTATCACACTGCAGCTCAACTGGTAGTCTGATGCCAACTTCTAGTTCACCACATAAACCAATCAGCCATAAGATCTCAGCTACTGATGAAGCCATACTTCTGTACTCAGCTTCTGCTGAGCTCCTGGATACAGTGTTTTACTTCTTTGATTTCCAGGAGATCAGTGAACTTTCCAGCTTCATTACATACCCTGTTACAGACCTTCTTGTGTTTGGGCATGATGCCCAATCTGCATCACAAAAGGCTTGCAGCCTGTCTGACTTTGTTGAACTCATTAACACTCCTAAGCCAGGTGCACTCTTCACATATCTGACCACCCTAACTGCAGCATCCATATGAGATCTCTTTGGGCAATGCATAAATTGACTTAATACATGAACTGCATAGGCTATGTCTGGCCTAGTCATGGTCAAATATAGCAACTTTCCTACTAACCTCTGATATGATCCTGGATCTTTCAGTTTACTGTCACCTCTTTGCTTTGTATACTCATCATACTCTACAGTAGTCAATCTCAAATTACATTCCATGGGTGTATTAGCTGGTTTGGCTCCTGATAACCCCATGTCATTAATGAGTTCCAGGGAAAACTTCCTTTGATTCATTAAAATTCCTTCCCTTGATCTTGCTATCTCAATACCCAAGAAATACCTCAATTCACCAAGATCCTTTATTTTGAAACTTTGTTGCAAAGCTGTTTTTGCTTCCTTGATCAGTCTGGCATCACTCCCAGTTATTAACAAATCATCTACATACACTAGTACAATTGCCTTGCTTTGTCCTTTTCCTTTTGTAAACAGTGAATAGTCAAAGAAACTTTGTTTAAAACCAGAGTTCAAAAGAGCTTGAACAAGCTTCAAGTTCCACTGTCTTGAGGCTTGTTTGAGCCCATACAGGGATTTCTGCAGCCTGCACACCAGTTTCTCCCCCTGGCTAGGAAATCCCTGTGGCAATGACATGTATACTTCCTCTACCAAGTCGCCTTGAAGGAAGGCATTATACACGTCCATCTGGTGTAGTGGCCAGTTGTGCTGAGCTGCTAGTGCCAAAACAGTCCTTACAGTGACCATCTTGACAACAGGAGAGAAGGTCTCCTTGTAGTCCAAGCCTTCCTTTTGATTGTACCCTTTAGCAATTAAGCGTGCCTTGTATCTCTCAATCTCCCCAGTAGCTTTATATTTGACTTTAAATACCCATTTGCAGCCAATAGAAACTTTTCCAGGAGGGAGAGGAACAACAAACCATGTTTTATTCTCCATGAGAGCAGTGAGTTCTTGTTGCATAGCTCTGACCTATTTGGGGTCCCTAGAGGCCTCAGCATATGACTGAGGTTCTTTAATAGTGGTCATTCTGGTCAAATATGCTCGATAGGTTGGTGTAACACCTTCATGGGACAAGTAAGCTTCCATAGGGTATCTACAGGCAGGAGAAAAATCAGGGGTAGATGCCATATCTGCTGATGGATTTGCTGATGAACTTGGTTGTTGAGAGCTAGGTTGCTTTGGGCAAATGAAATCTTTCATCCAAGCTGGTCGTTTCCCTTGCCTCTGAGGCCTGGTAGGTGCTATGTCTGGTTCAGGAGAGACTGGAGCAGGAGGGTGGAGCCATGGTGTCTACAAACTCAGGGATATCAGAAGAATGTAGTTCATCAACCTGGTCTGATGATAATGTAGGAATATCTTGAGATTGGTTGAAAGAGGAAGGTGGAACATGGAGTGGTGCATCATTGCCAAATGTGTTCACAACACCTGAAGGAAAGACCTGCAACTTCCCATCCTTTAGCAACTGAAAAGGGAATATGTGCTCCTTGAAATGAACATCCCTACTAACAAAAAACACATGAGTTAGTAAATTATATAGGACATAGCCCTTTTGAGTGGAGCTATACCCCATCATTACTGCTCCTATTACTTTAGGCAGCAACTTGTCCTTGTCAACCACTTTGGTGGAAAAGCATAATCACCCTATAGTTCTGAGATGCTGTAGTGAATGAGGTCTACCATGAAGTACTTCAAACGCTGATTTGCCATTCAAGGTTGATAGTGGCAACCTGTTAATGATGTAAACTGCATTCTTTACACATTCTCCCCAGAACTTAAGAGGGAGATGTCCCTGCAATCTCAGTGCCCTAGCCACCTCCAAGATTTGTCTGTGCTTCCTCTCTGCAACCCCATTCTGTTGGGGGATGTGTACACAAGAACTTTGGTGCACTATGCCAAGAGAGGTAAACAAAGCATTGCATGCAGAATTAAAAAATTCAGTCCCATTGTCACTTCTCAACACTTGTACTGATGTAGCAAATTGAGTTGTTATTACAGCAAGAAATTGCCTCAAGGCTACTATTACATCACTTTTCAGTCTGAGCAAGTATATCCAAGTCATCCTACTACAATCATCTACCAGTGTAAGGAAGAATCTGTATCCATCATGTGTTGCTACCCTGTAGGGGCCCCATACATCAGCATGTATTATTTGAAAATTCTTGCTAGACTTATGCATACTACTAGGAAATGGGAATCTGCCTTGCCTAGCTAAAGGACAGATCATGCAATCAACCACTCCTACTTTATTTTGCTGAAACTTCAGTGATGAGATTTCTTCAAGACTCTTTCAGGTGCATGTCCTAGTCTGTGGTGCCAAAGCTCCAAATCCTCAAACTCTTTAGTAGTTGTAGCTGAATTAACTGTTGCCTCTCTATTGTTATGTTTTTGTTGCATGTTGTATAATCCTCCACATTCCTTACCAATCCATTTCACCTTCCCATTGTGAAGATCCTGCATCACACAAAAGTCAGGATAAAAACTGACACAACAATGCAGGTCCTTAGTTAGCTTGGATACAGATAACAGGTTGTGTTTAAAATCAGGTATACATAATACATTCTTGATGCTATCACCATTTTCTAGATCACAGGAGCCTGTACATTCAATGGCTAGTCCTTTGCCATCAGGCAAATACACCTTCCTCAAGCAATCCTTAGGTAAATTTTCTATGCTGCTGAGTAAGTTCCTACTGTGCACCATATGATTGGTTGCCCCTGAGTCCACTATCCACTTGTCATTTAAGAGTTGACTGTGTAGGGCAAGTGTTTGAACCATACCTGCTATTTGTTTCCCTTTCTCATCTTGTTGGTTGTTAAGCATCTTTAAAATCTGATCATACTGTTCAGGGGTGAATAAAGCATGTCCTCCTTGCATCATACTGGCTGATTGAGAGCTTCCAGGTACAGCTGACGCAGTAGATACCTTCTCCTGATCCTGTGCTGCAACATTTGCCTTTGACTGGGAGTTATACTCAGCATGTCTATTTTTACCCTGCCTATCTTCTGGGTAACCATGCAGCTTGAAACAGGAGTCTCGTGTATGCCTATTAAGATCACAGTGATCACAATACAGATGTTGCTTTCTCTGCCTATAGTTTCCTCCTGAATTATAGCTATTGCCTCCAGTACTATAGTTGTTCCCAGAATTTCCTGTTTTTCGACCATTTCCTCCATATCTGTTGTTTCTTCCACTGTTATAGTTTCCCCTGGAGTTATAGCTTCCTCTAGTGAACAAAGCTGTTCCATCAAGTCCATCTGTTCCTAGTGTGACCTTTCCCAAGGATCTTTGACTCTCTTCAGATATAATCAGTGAATATGCTCTGTTTACCGTGGGTATTGGACTCATCATTAGAATCTGGCTTCTAGAATGTGAATAGCTTTCATTAAGCCCCATCAGGAACTGTAACAATCGTTGGTACTCAAAATGTTCAAGGTATTTCTTGGATTCTGGACATTCACACCCAGGACATGGCATAATGGCATCAAACTCGTCCCACAATTCACTCATCTTTGAAAAATAACTAGAGACAAAAGATGTTCCTTGTGTCATAGTCGCAATCTCCTTATGTAGAAAAAATATCCTAGATCCATTCACTTTATCGAACCTTTCCTTTAGATCAGTCCAAACTCTATGGGCACTTTTTTTGTAAACTATGCTACTCAGTAACTCCTTGCTCACACTGTTCATTATCCATGATAGGCCTATAGCGTTACATTTTTCCCACAAATCATGAAGTGTAGAATCGTAGTTTTCTTTTGCACATTTTCCATCAACAAAGCCCAATTTACTCTTTCCTAAAAGACCTATTCTCATCGACCTACTCCAAATTGCATAATTTTCAGGACCAGTTAATTGAATAGCGATCAAAGAGCTACCTGGAGTATCCGTTGGTTGAAGATATAGTGAATGATTATGATCCACCACTGTCCTTGTATCTGCCATTGCTACAGTTCTGAAAAACTTGAAAAAATTAGTACTCAAAGGAAAAAATTGGTGCGATTCTAATTTGCCCTAAATCGATCAAGTAAAGAGATCAGTTGGGATCGATGATGTAGGAGAGGAGCTAAGAATCGGAAGCCCTAAGCTCTGATACCATGATGAAGTTCATGAAGGAACTTGAAGGTACAGCTATGGAAGAACAGTTCCTGCAATGGTGGAAACTTCTAGAGTAAGGAACTGATTCTAGAGAGGATCTGAAAATATCTTCTCAGCTCATTGTTAAGAAAAGATGAATGAATACATACACTAAGTGTGGTCCTAACTATATATACAGCTATATCTAACAGACTAACTGTAACTACTAACTTCACTTCTACTCCTCTATTTATCTGATAATTACATTTCACGCCCCCCTTAACTACCCTAACTAACTGTACACGTCAGATCTTCTTTACAAACCGAATGCATGTACTTTAAATACAAACGTGGTCTTCAACTCAACAATTAAGTTTGTTATACTTAGATTTGAGATTAAGTTCATCTGAACGGGTTAAAAGGTGAAAAATACTCATTACACAAGAAAGGTCAAGTAGTAAGGATAACAAACTTAATTGATGTATAAAAGTCACAATCAAAGTGTGTAAGGCATTGCATTATGAGTGTAGATATTGCTAATGATATGAAGATGTAATTTAAGTGCGTGCACTTATATTATTTCCCTTAATATAAGATTTACATTTCAATTCCCAACCACATTGAGAAACTCACATGCACCGATTTTTCATACCATACTAAAGAAGGTAACCTTAATGGTTCAAATTAAAGTGAAAATACGTATTACTTAATAATTATTTGAGTGATAAATATGTATTTAAGAGATACATCTTTCATTTATTAATTTGATATAAATATCCCGTGTGGATTAAATTTTACCTAATACTCCCTCTATATATACATTTTAGTTTTATGAGGAAATGGTGAATGTATTAGTAAAATTATAGCCTGAACACGTGGAAATCGAGGGGCAAGGCTCGGGGCGACTGTCACGTGCGTTGTATGTTGGCCACGAGATTGATATAAGGGCAACCGAAGTTAAGCCTCGTGATCAAGTTTGCACGGACCACGGGATGTGTTCGTCTTGGGCAAGCAAATGGCTCGATGCCTCGAGGCGAAAGGATCAAGGCCCCGGGAAGCGGTTCTACGTTAACATAGCTGAATCCCCACGATTTCAGCACTTAATGAGTGGACAATCGTATCTGGGTATGGAAGAGTGGTGATTGAATGCCCATAATTGTCTCAAGTTCCTTGGCTATAAATAGCACTTATGTAATACTGGAAATTCATTCACAAATATAGCCGAAACTCTGTCAATTTGCATTCTCAATCATTCAATAGTGACATTACTCTTGTGTTCTTATTTCACTTTTATTTTCGTTATTTTATAATTTGTCGCAATCTTGAAACAAACAATTGCTTGTAACCCAAAATAAATTCAATTGTATTTATAAAATCGTATTTAGACTCTTACAGAGAATAGAGAGCATGAAAGTGATATGGTATAAATCTTATGGAGTAATAAATTACAACAAAACAAGAATAAGTGTTCTTCAATTCAAAACCAGGTAGTTGCAGGAGCCACTCACATGATTACTCATTAATCATTTAACTTAAGTTGGCGGACATGTTTCATTTTAATTATTCAAATAGTTGGTGTTTTATAATACTAGATGTTCTCTATGTTTTTCTGCCCACATAAAATGTTAGTAAACATAGGACTAAAGTAAGCGAGTTGATCATATGAGTATGCCGTGCAAAAAATAGTTGATGTTAAACGGATTTTTAATTTTGACAGCGTTCTATTTTGGTAAGTTTGTTTGATTTTCCCTATTATTATTTATTTCTAAAAATAATAAATATTAGTAGTTTTGACAGGCTACAATAAAGAACTCATTCTCACTCAAAGCTCTCATGTTTGAGCTCTGGAATGTAGAACTTATTGGTAGTGAGTGTTTCACCTCGCATAGTAAATATATCCGGCACAGATCTTGACTTATCGAGCCAATAAATCTCGAATACCGAGTAAACAAAAACAAAATCACGTCCAATTTGGGAGGAAGAAAACATAGTAGCTTTGTGTGTTCACCATTGGAAGAACTCACAAATTTTTGCGCCACTCAGTTCTGAGGTCCCAAGAGTGGTTCTCCAACAATTAGCCACTTCCCCTAAAGCTACAGAACAAAGAATGATGCTATCTAATTTTTTCATAGCTCCCAATAAATTTGGGTTTAACGAAACAGTAAATAAGGCGCCCAATTCTGTCAAAGTTTTTTTCTTACCCTCCTAAAACTCTAGGTGCAACTAGGGGGAGCCTCGGCGCCTCCTTCGAAGAGACCTAGGTAGACCCCTGGTTCCACCAATAAGCCAAAAGTCCCAACTTTCAGATCGGCAGGTTCTGGAGTTGCAGGATCGGCAGGTCTTGGACTTGCAAGATCGGTAGGTCTTGGATTTACACATGTTATCAATGTTGAAATTGGAGAGGACGTAGCTGAAAAAAATAGTTTTTATTTTCTCGACAATGTTCCAAGTCTCTTTGTATCATATCTGCCATTGGTGCAATATCCACTGTGGAGCTTGCTCTCTCATCCGATGGAAAAGCAGTATATGAGGGACGGTTTGATATATTGGCTCTATTTGGTTCATTTACATTGCCAAAATTGGCGACAAGTGGAGCAGACAGGGTGCTTTAAACATATCATTCGCTAGAGATGGATTGGTTGTATGACGCGCCACACAAACACCTACAACTGATCTATCCTTAGCGAATGATATGTTTAAAGCACCCATTCTGCTCCGCTGACCGCCAATTTCTGGCAATGTGATAAAACCAAATAGAGAGTCAATATATCAAAGCGTCCCTCATATGATGCTTTTCTACCATATGAGAGAGAAAGCTCCATAGTGGATATTGCACCAGTGGCAAATACGATACACTTAAAGAGACCTTGAACATTACCGAAATAACCCCATTTTTTCAGCTACATCCTCTCCAATTTCAACATTGATAACATATGATGTAATTATTGGAGGCACATATGGAATTATACTGCAACGTGCTCACTCCATATGAAGAAGCCCTTTATGTGAATATGGAAATTAGGATATCACTTTAAGATCGGAGATGAAAGAGTACTAAGATTTACTCAAAGAGCAACTCAAGATTGATAAGCAATGGCTTGAAGGATGAAATATAGATAGAGATGTATATATATGTTTTAATTGAGAAGAGAAAGTATCTTCGAAGAAGGATGTGGATGCAACTACAAGATCGGTTTGGTTGTTTTAGCTCTTTTAGAATGAAAATAATTAAGAACATTCACCACACTTGGACATTTTTCAATCAAAATTTGGCCATCTATATATAACTTGAAGTGATGTGAATTTACTATTAGGTTCTCATAATATTTTTTATGTGATGTGATTGTGATTAATACGTGTATCGTTGACTAAGTGACGACAATATGATGATGAGCTTACGTCATTAAGATGACTGGAAGGCTTACTTGACAGTATCAAAGATTGTGATGTGATTGTAGTCAATAAATGTGCAGTTGACCATTACTAAGAACGTCAATATGAATATGACGATGGGCTTACATCATTAAAAAGATTGGGAGGCTTACTAGACACTATCAGGGTTTCGGGATAACTCCTGCAAGTTGCGACAATAGCCTTTCATTTCCTTTTATATGTTTGAAATTTTCTTAATCTAGAGTATGGGCCCAAACCTATTGTTTAGCTAGTACTGATGGAGTTATGTAGAGTTTTTTTACAATATGGTTAGTGGTGTGTACTAATTATGTGGTCTCGTTTTCACTATTCCTAAAACAAAATAGGTACATATTGTATATATCCTCAGTAGTGATTCCAAAGAGAAGACCGAATGCATGTATTTTTAATACAAACGTGGTCTTCATCTCAACAATTAAGTTTGTTATCCTACTACTTGACCTTTCTTGTGTAATGAGTAATTTTCACCTTTTAACCCGTTCAGATGAACTTAATCTCAATTCTCAGTACAACAAATTTAATTGATGTATAAGAGTCACAATCAAATTAAGTGTAAAATGCAGTTGAGGCATTGCGTTATGAGTGTAGATATTGCTTATGATATGAAGATATAATTTAATTAAGTGCAACTTATATTATTTCCCTGAATAGAAAATTTACATTTCAATTCCCAACTACATTTAGAAACTCACATGCACCGATTTTTCATACCATACTGAAGAAGTTAACCTTAATGGTTGAAAATTAAAGTAAAAATACGTATCACTACTTAATGATCATTTAAATGATAAATATGTATCTGAGAGATACATCTTGCATCTATTAATTTGATATAAATATCTTGTGTTGATTAATTTTTACCTAATACTCCCTCTATATATACATTTTAGTTTTTATGAGAAAATGGAGAATGTATTGGTAAAATTATAGCCTGAACACGTGGCAATCGAGGTGCAAAGGCTCGGCCTCATGATCAAGTTTGCACGAACCACAGAATGTGTTCGCCTCGAGCAAGCAAATGGCTTGATGCCCCGAGGCGAAAGGATCAAGACCCCAGGAAGCAGTTCACGTCAACATAGCTGGATCCCCCGATCTCAGCCCCATGATCTCATCACTTAATGAGGGGTAGATCGTGGGACCTCCACGATCTAGGTATACTACATTCATAACTTTACTACAAAATTAGCCATACTTGTTAGGGACATAGTTGATATGCCCTAGACCCAATTTCGTATTTATTTATTTGAACATATTTTGATATTAATATATGGCATTTGATATTCATTTATCATAGTTATTATTAATTGATATGATAAAGTCCTTGATTAAAGTTTGAGACTTTTCATCATGATGGAGATCGTGATAATGAGAGTCTAGTCTTATATAACTTAGTCTAAAATTGTTCTTGATCGTAAGATCACTAAATCATTAATTAGGACATTAATGATCCGGCTAGATCAATATTTATGTGATAGTCTTTATTGGATAAAAATTAGTTGATCTCATTAACTAAATTACATAAATAGGTGATGCATATAGAGATATGATCATTGAACCGACTCTTTGGATAATTCCTAATGGTTAGAATTACCATAATCTGTCAATAGGATATTGTCTTGAAGAATGTGATGTTAGAGTTTCCTTTGACCTGAGATCGTCATAGTAATTGACAAGGTATTTATTGTACTTTGATACTAGACACCTATTGTCCTACGACGATAGTTGAAAGGATATTGAGTATGATTAAATACTTGTAGAATTAATGAACGATCAAGATGGAATCTGTCGACTCTTGGTAATGAGTTTAAGCTCCATGTTTTCATGAATTATAAACGACTACTTTAAGACCTTGGTCAGGGCAATTGAATGATAAGAGAAAAGAGTTTCTTAGATCATCCACCGGTCGGTTATATTCGACATGTAAACATAGTTGGTCACCTATTGGGATTTGACAGTTAATCTATATCCTAGGGTGATCGGATTCAGAGCTAAAATGACAGAAGGAAATACTACATTATTCTTCTACAGGTTCTTGAGAGTAAAATTGTACTTCAATCTAATCCGGTCGTTAAGGAGTGTTGCTAGACACTACCCTTGATTAGTATATTGATATGATCAATTTACTACCGGCTTAGTATTGAACCTATGGGGTCCAACACTAACGAGTGTTCTGATATTTGCTAAGGATTAAATAATATTTAATCCAAATAGAATATTATTATATTCTTTGCTAGCACATAGAATATAATTAATATGTGAACAAATTGAGTTTTACTATTTAGAATAGTAAAATTGAGTTATTTTTCTTGGTTATTTCTTGGTTAAAATAAATGTGATATATATTTAGTTTGCAATTAATGATTATTATACATAGAGATGTATTATAATATTAATAAAGAAAATATTTTTGCACACTTGTCATCATGCATGAAGAGGGAAGAACACTTGTCACCATGCATGTGAAAGGAAGAACACTTGGCTATGTCTTAAAGAGAAGAATAACAAGTGGCTTCTTGCATGAAATGACCAAAACAAGTGGCAAATAAGGCTAGACACTTGGCTAGTATGCAAAGGGGTGCAAACATGCAAACACCACTATAAATAGGGCTAAAATCAGCCCAAGAAACAACACCCATGAAGTCTTTCCTTCTTCCTTGACCTTTATTCATAAAACAGCCACTGTTTTTACATATATCCACTATTGTGATAGTCGCTAGATGAGTAAAAACAACCAAGAGAAAATTAACTGTGATAAGAAAATTAGTTTCTTGTTCTTTTAGTTTGTGCAAAAGTTTTGAGAAAGCTTAAGCGCAATATTTTTTTTTATCCAATTTGTTCACGGATCCATTGATCAAAGAGTTGATAGCAAGGATCGGTCTCGGTGTGGATACGCATAGAGGCTTCGCATTATCGGAGCTTAACAACAACTCTTGCGCTACCAGGTATGTCTAAGATACGATCTTTAGACATAGAGAATAAATTTTAAATGCAAATAGATCTACCTAGGATTGCTTTGTCTTCCGCTGCGTGTTATGAACACACCCATGCAATCCAACAGTGGTATCAGAGCTAAGGATTATTTTGTGATTTAAAATTTATTTTTTAAATTTTGTGTTTTTATATATTATACTTGAAGAGTTCAATTATAATTATGGATTAGTCAAATAGTTTGAATTCTTACATATATATATTATTATTTTTATTATGAATAAAAATATTAAATATATATTTATCCATTCCTAAAGAAACAAAAGGACATGCTTGTTGTTGTATCAATTATGTAGTTCTCATTAGGAATGAGATTACTGATTTTGTAATAGAAATAATTGTGGAAATTCCTAACTTTAGAAGTTTAGTAAATACACGTTTCATTACTAACCACATTTGTTTCTTTAGCTGAGTATGATTCACATGCTCTAATTAATAATGTTATAATTGTATAAGTACTATTTATATGTGATATAAATTTGATGTAGAATTTTGTTAATATGTTACACGCTTGTTCTTTATGTAATTTTGAATTATTTATTACATGTGATGTAAATTAATTAAGGAATGAACTTGTAGATATTTTAAACAAAATTCACATAAATGAAAGATTTGATCTATGTTATTAAAATTTATTTTAATAACAATCTCCTCTCACTAAAATTTGAGTTCTTGAATAATAAAATATAAGATATTTTATTATCTAGCTATCCATCAAAAATAAATAGTTTAATTTATTTCTTGTTCATAAGTAGCGACCTGACAACCAGGAGACTTATAGTTCGAGAATAAAATAAAATTATTTATTGCATTAGATGCTTGGATAGGAAGAATAGTTTTTTCTTTAATTTTACACTAAGCGCCTGGACTACCCAGGGAGTGTGAAATTTAATAAATTCTTAGCTATCATGATGGTTGAACTCAATTGTGCCAATAGGATCGACCTGACTACCAGGGGACTATTTGACATAGAGCTATTAAGTAAGTTACATGGGGATGTAATTGGTAAGAGTACCTACCTTTTAAAATATGTAAGAGAAACGACTTGACTTCCAAAGGGCTTATACATATTGTTAAAGGCTTCTTATGTTCCACTAAAAGAAATAAAGATTTCTTAAACTATAATGAGAGTATATAGTTTTAAATATTTAGTGGAAATATCATTTAGACAAAAGTGCATGTCTTTATGATATGAATAAATATGTTCTCATATTGTTGCATTTTCTTTTCTATTTTAGATTTTTCAAAATGTCTGCTATATTACTGCGTGGAATACTTGATGCCAATAAGTTGGTTGGACCAAACTTTGATGATTGGTACAGAAATTTGAGAATTGTTCTCATGCATGAAAACCTTATTGATGTGATCGATAAGCCTACTGAAGATGCTCCAGATATGAGCAATGTTCAGGCTACCAAGATTTATCAGAAATACTTGGAAGACTGTCTTTCTACCAAGTGTAGCAATTTTTTTTGTGATTTTCAAGTTTTTGAATTTTTTTGTTTTTCTTCAAAATAAGAACAACAAACAACACAATGATAACAACGACAAGAACAAGACCGAGGATTCGTAAGAACGAAGCCTAGCCATGCTCTGATACCAACTGATGCAATCCAAAACGAGCGGAAGCTAAACACGACACAAACAAGGTGGAAGCGATAAAACAAGATACGAGATATCTAAGATATCGAGAAATTCAAGACTAGGAAGGCAAGAAATAGAAGAAAGAATCGAATTCAATTCATTAACATTAATTTGAATTCAAAAGGGAGAAGGGAAACTTGAACCTTACAATGGAATCTAACTAGGTGTCGATCTCCATAGGTTCCAAGTCGAGACATACACGAGCCTCGGGCTCAAACAAGAAGGGCTCGGCCTCTTCAATGTTCTCTCTCAAGATTCTCTCTTCAATATTGGCTAACTAATGAAAATGAAGAGCTAATATGCCATATATACATTTACATTGAATATTGGACAAAAATGGCCCTGCAGCTGATTCTGGAACGCTGCTCAACACTTCTTCTTCGCGATCGCGCAACAAGATATGCGATCGCGCTGGGCACTATTCAAAGCATCGCGATCGCGCGAGGCAGCTCGCGATCGCGCAGGTCACCGGCATCCTCAGCATCGCCATCACGCAGAGCATGGCGCTGTCGCGCAGGGCATTCCACTCCTCTTCGCGATCGCGTGAGTCATGGTCACGATCGCGCAGAGGAAATCTTTTTCCTCAGGCAGTGAGCTCCCAGTTTGCTCCCCTGTTTTGCCCTGTTTTGGACTGCCCAGTTTCCTGCCCTGTTTTCCTCCATCCTTGGCGCTCCAATGCAAGATCTTCAAGATGTTTCCGGAGGCCTTGACTCGTGTCCCTTGTGCTCTCGAGCTTGGCTTTTGATGGTTGTCGTTTAGGCTAATTTTGGGCTGCATCAATTCCTCTCAACGGAGGCAATCCACCTGGCATTTCCTCGGGAAACATGTCTCCGAAGTCCTGCAAAACACTTTGTACATCACTAGGCAAAGGGTTATTGTTAGAAAAATCATCATTAGAGTTTAAAAGAATACCCTTGTGCACGAGGCAAATCATCATCTGACCGTTGTCGTTGCCTCGTAGGATGACACGACCCGGAATTCGGCTAGGCCGTGCGGGCACCCGACATCCTCCTCTAGACTCGTCGGGCGAACCCTTACCAATTAAATTAGTAAAATAAATATAATTCAATCCATAACTAAGAACAAGACTAAAAAAAACACAGACATACTGATACCTCTAAGCTGTACAAAAGAAATTACAGCTAACTACCCAACATACTAGGTTTAGGGCTATCCAGACTAGACATCTAAGAGTACAAAAGAAGACAAATACCTCCAGAAGGGAGCAAAATGCAACTAAAATATCAACCAATAAACTGGTGGCCATCCGGAATAAAAGCTGGCTCACCCTAACAGCTGAAGTCGTCTTCGCTCCTTCACAACGTGGCGAACTCAATCCTGGAGCGAACCTGCCGAAACGAAATAGATAGACAAGAAACAAACAACAAACAAGGGTGAGTCAAAAGGACTCAATAAGTGGGGCAGACTAGCCACCTCAAAGAATAGGATAACTAGCCAGGGAGAAAAGAAACAGATAAACCAAATTCCTCTTATTTAAATTGTGAAAAGGCAGAGCCAGATAATAACTAAAAACACGTATGGAATCACAAACTAGTCAACAACCAGGAACGTAAGACAGCCAGAACATATAGGTATCCCGAACCCATCAACAATCAGAAATACATCCTGTTGCGGCGTGCAACCCGATCCATATATTCATCCTGTTGCGGCGTGCAACCCAATCGATATATTCATACCGCTGTGACGTGCAACCCGGTCCATATATTTATACCGTTGCGGCGTGCACCCGATCCCCGCAACCCAGAATACGAGCCAGAAATATATAGGCAAATTGAGATATGTCCACGACATAGTATACATACCGCATATATAAAACAACACACAATACACACGATAGTCAGTATGCGGTGCAATGAGATGGGATGAATGCGGTACGATGCAATGCAGTCACCTATGCCTGATACCTATCTCCGGCGCGGGACTCTCATCGTCTACCAGGAGATATATGCAATAATGACCCTTCACCGGCTCGGGATTCTCATCGATTACCGGAAAGTATATGCAATGACGACCCTTCACCGGCTCGGGACTCTCATCGATTACCGGGAAGTATATGCAATGATGACCCTTCACCGGCTCGGGACTCTCATCGATTACCGGGAAGTATATGCAATAATGACCCTTCACCGGCTCGGGACTCTCATCGATTACCGGGAAGTATATGCAATAATGACCCTTCACCGGTGCGGGACTCTCATCGCCAACCGGGAAGAATATGCAATAATGACCTTTCACCGGTGCGGGACTCTCATCGCCAACCAGGAAGTGTACGTAATGCTCAAAACCAGAGTGCAATGCTCATATGTTCAATGCAATACCAACGAAAGGGTATAACATATAATATACAATGTAAATTCAAAGCTAGGACGTAATGAGTACGTCTATCGGCAGCTACACACGTAAGGAAACACGTGGTAAAAAATCCACGAGGCCAAGTGCCTCCAAAGAAATGGATATAAACACTTACCTTGTTACAGAGTTAGCACCGCCACTCAATAACCTCTTTGTCCTTTGGTTTCATTGCCAAACGATCCCACTCTATTCAATAAGCAGAAAAATATATCAAATTAGGCCAAAGGCTTCATTCCTCACATCTTAGGGCAATCCAGGTAGGAACCTGATACCCTATTGGCATACGCAATACGCAGGCCAGGCTTATGTACGGAGTTTATGGTCACATAACTAAACCCTAAATAAATTACATTTATTAGTTGCCCATAACTCACTGAGTACAAATATATATTCAATTTCGTTATCGGGGTCCATTTGACCCTTTAAACTATTAATTGAACTTGTTAAAACGATGTCTAATATTCCAAGTTTTACCGTTAAAATATATTCAAACATACGTAATAAACTCAAATAATATATTAGGATCATTACCTGAATATTTCAGGGTGAAAATTCTACTTTTCTCCGGCCCCTTTTCTCGTTTTCTGATATTTTCCCTCTACTGCGTCATTCTCCTTTCTCTGTTCCTGTTTCGTTCTTTTGCTTCTGCTTTGTAGCACATATCTGCCAAGGGATCATATTAATCCCTTGGTAGCCGACATATGTTCATTTCTTTGTTTTGTTTCTTTTGTCGTTTTTCTTTTTCTTTCCATTTATTTTCTTTTCTTTTCGCGACGAAAATTAAAATGGTACTCTACGATATTCAAAATAATTCCAACTTTTGCATACAAGTTATACAAAATATATGTAACATACTCGGGAAGGCGGATCTCAAATCAGACTCCCGAAACTCAAGATGCGAATTTAAATGAGAAGAAGTCAAATTATTTAACTTTCGGCATTTTAGCGGAAACTAGCCGAACAACATCGAAATTCACTTTCGAAAGTTCACAAAAGTCATAAATAATCATACGAAGCCAACGGCGCTTTCGGATTTCTAATCGGAGCTCATTCGGCAAGAACCGAGCTCGAAAATCTCTTTTTAATATTTATTGCCAATAAAAACTGAAACCTTCTTCCGATGCCTACCAAACGAGGTCTGATTTAGCTCAAATTTTACAGACAGGTCCTAATGGACATTATGAATATTTTAAAATTATCGACACGCCAATCGGAGTCCTAACTTCTGAAACGACTGACCGAGGTCGTTTCATTCTCCTCCACTTTAACTCTCGTTCGTCCTCGAACGAGCCTAAGTCTAAAGCAAGATTCACGCAGATAACAAGAGAACTTGCACAACTTTCATAAACTACTCCACGGGAATTATTTCCTAATTACAGGATCAGAATTATAACACGCATATCGAACTCTTGGATAAAAACATAGCTGGATAATATCATAACGTCGTTGCCCAACTTATTTTGACTAAACCGACCCTTTCTCAATCATGAGAGAGGAGTTTTATATTTTCGAAACAAAGATACACGAAACTTTGAATGGGTTAACATGATTCAGCCGATAATTACCTCTTCGATATACCTTTCGATATGGAACAGGTCGATGGAACTAAGAATTAGCTTACGCTCTCACAACGCCTTAGAGATTTAATATTTATATTCACTATTGGAGGAAGACTCCTCCACTTAGAGCTTCAGCTCATACAGCTAAGTTGAATAAAAATAGTCATCCTCGCACAACCTGCTGGATTAAGGAAGACTTCGCTAAATAGAGAACGCGGGTCAGACCTGAGCTACCAAATTACTCTCTCGAGTTGCCAAACAGCTGCAACTCTCAAGTTCACAACTCCATACCTTTGCCGTAAACACCACCGCCTGATGGATGGTACTTCGATATAAAAATTTCGGCAGAGTTTCCCCTGAAACTGGATGATCCGCAAAAACAGAACCAGCACTATACTATACATGGGAATGGATACCCGGATAAACTGATAACATAAACATGTTAAGCGGATAACAAGATGAGACAACTGGATGACATAACAAATCTGCAGATAGAATGTCTGGACATCACCACTGTCCTGATTTTCAACCTAAACAATAATATGCTTACCCGGTTACCTTGACATGCACTCTGGCTCAACACAGGGAACATCACAATAGGTTACTGATCGCCTAAGCTCACTAGTGCCGGACGAAGAAGAAATGGAAATGGATCGAGGATAGAAATAATTAGAACTTCAGGAAGTTCATCTTCTTATTGCTTGGCTACCAGAGCTAGACTACTTCCGAGTCAAGCTAGCCAAAGAATCGCAATCGAAGAAATAAATATCAAATAAGCTTTATGGAACAACATCCATGCTAATTTAACCTTTCAATAAGAAAGGAACTCTGACAATTTACTAGAAAACCCTTTTATAACCCATATAAGCTCATGGGATAACATGTCTTTACTAGCATTTTGAACCAAGAGGAGATACGTGGATCGAATATTGCTTACTAACCACTTTACACCGGAAGAAACCATGACACTCCCTTATGGTGATGAACTAGAATCCCATAATCCAACCAACACGGAATTCCTAGAAGAGAGGTAAACTAATTTGATATAATAATAGAAGGTGGCGTAACCAGATGCCAAGAAGATAATGCCGACACTCACTCCCAAATCTCTCACATTTAAATCAGATAAACTAGTAGGGTCTCACAAATTCCCTGAATAAATCATACTAGAAGCTCACCCCTCTACTGCAATCGATTCTTAATATAAACAATTTCCAATGAAATAATGGTAAGATAAACGAAGTCCAGACCGATCGGAATAATCAAATCTTACTCACATATAATGGAAGAAGAAATACATAGGTGTACTGCATCGGATACCTTAGCATCCTGCCAAACTGACAGTTCATCAAACTGCCTCTGCAGCTGAGCTGAGCCACTACCCTAGTAATTACCTTCTGAAGAACCACTGCCACCACGCTCTAAACCTCTACTGGATGGTGGCATTTCTCTGACTGATTGAGATCTATATGAAATTTCCTTCGACTGTGTAGGTGCTTGATGACGAGAGAAACGACGACTGCCTGCTTGCCGGAGTAAGGAAGAACTCCTCAAAAGATAACCAGACTCATGACCGTGATAACACCTTTTTCGCTAAAAGTGGAAGCTGGACAGATTGTTGAAAGCTACCAAGAGAAAGCTGAGTCTAATCTTGATAAACTACTCGCTCACTCTGAGAATCACACTCTACAAGCTAAGATAACTTGGCAAGTAACCTCCCAAAGTAATCAGAACTCTTACCTCCAAATAAGGTACAATGGTTACCCACTAGGGCCGTTGGATCTCATTGCTTTCCCGCTCTAACTTATGGTATGCCTCATACCTCTGAGCAATATCAACAACGACATCAAATGAGTCCCAACCTCAATTTTTCGAGTCTTCTGGGATCTCAAGGAAGGAGAAAGGTCATCAATAAATCTTTGAATCTCTCGAAAGGCTCATGGACTAGTTTTAATGTATATTCAGCCATTCTATAGAATTCAATCTCATATTCTGAAACACTAACAGGCTAACCGACAGGCTACCCTGTCCAATCCACTCAAACTGGAAACATTTTTCATCTGGCTCGCTACTCGAAAGGAACTTTTCCACGAATCTAAAAGAAAAACCGAACCAAGTCAGCTAATAAGAGAGCGGCCCGCCAGTTCAAGACTGGACCCCTAAAACTGGAAAGAAGAATAATCAACACCATACCGCTCGATATAATTAAGAGCCTGAAGGATATGTTGATATCATTTTATTTTAAAAAGAATCACGAGTTTTATCTGATGCATTGCTTAAGAATATTGGAAGGTACAACCGCGTAAAATAATGCAACCTCCTTGGGCACTCGGACCGAACTGTTACATCGGCTGGCTAACCAGCCAGAATAATTAGTGGCGCAACACATGCTGCCTGTGGAACATATTTTACTGGGGCAACATCAAGAACTGGAACAAGAGCTCTCTAAGTCCGAACATCTGCATGTGCGCCGACCAGATAAGCTGCCTAGCGAATAATAGATTCTTGCGGTATATGCGTCACCAAAATTCTCGTAAAAGCATCGTAGAGAGCCAAGGGAACTAAAAAGCCCTGCTCCCTTGCCCATAGCGAGCTCGTACAACTGGGACCTCCGTAACTAGATCGTCAGCACGATCAAAAACTCTTGGGGCTTCGTCAGTACTAACCCCAGGCCAGACTGCTTCGTCCTGAACTCATACTATTTGCTGATTTGTCGCATGAGGGTTCACAATTACCACGAAGGAATTAACCAATTAATGAAAATACTTTTGAATCCTAGACCGACGCACGATCAGAAATGAAGGAAGTGAGACTTCCTAAATGCCATCATAGCCTCTCGTAGATAAGTACGGACGTCTACGTACCCATCAGCGAGACTCTACTAGACACTGTCTTAGTCTGGATGGACTCTAAACTGGGCTCTGATACCAACTGACACGACCCGAAATTCGGCTAGGCCGTGCGGGCACCCGACATCCTCCTCTAGACTCGTCGGGCGAACCCTTACCAATTAAATTAGTAAAATAAATATAATTCAATCCATAACTAAGAACAAGACTAAAAAAAACACAGACATACTGATACCTCTAAGCTGTACAAAAGAAATTACAGCTAACTACCCAACATACTAGGTTTAGGGCTATCCAGACTAGACATCTAAGAGTACAAAAGAAGACAAATACCTCCAGAAGGGAGCAAAATGCAACTAAAATATCAACCAATAAACTGGTGGCCATCCGGAATAAAAGCTGGCTCACCCTGACAGCTGAAGTCGTCTTCACTCCTTCACAACGTGGCGAACTCAATCCTGGAGCGAACCTGCCGAAACGAAATTGATAGACAAGAAACAAACAACAAACAAGGGTGAGTCAAAAGGACTCAATAAGTGGGGCAGACTAGCCACCTCAAAGAATAGGATAACTAGCCAGGGAGAAAAGAAACAGATAAACCAAATTCCTCTTATTTAAATTGTGAAAAGGCAGAGCCAGATAATAACTAAAAACACGTATGGAATCACAAACTAGTCAACAACCAGGAACGTAAGACAGCCAGAACATATAGGTATCCCGAACCCATCAACAATCAGAAATACATCCTGTTGCGGCGTGCAACCCGATCCATATATTCATCCTGTTGCGGCGTGCAACCCAATCGATATATTCATACCGCTGTGACGTGCAACCCGGTCCATATATTTATACCGTTGCGGCGTGCACCCGATCCCCGCAACCCAGAATACGAGCCAGAAATATATAGGCAAATTGAGATATGTCCACGACATAGTATACATACCGCATATATAAAACAACACACAATACACACGATAGTCAGTATGCGGTGCAATGAGATGGGATGAATGCGGTACGATGCAATGCAGTCACCTATGCCTGATACCTATCTCCGGCGCGGGACTCTCATCGTCTACCAGGAGATATATGCAATAATGACCCTTCACCGGCTCGGGATTCTCATCGATTACCGGAAAGTATATGCAATGACGACCCTTCACCGGCTCGGGACTCTCATCGATTACCGGGAAGTATATGCAATGATGACCCTTCACCGGCTCGGGACTCTCATCGATTACCGGGAAGTATATGCAATAATGACCCTTCACCGGCTCGGGACTCTCATCGATTACCGGGAAGTATATGCAATAATGACCCTTCACCGGTGCGGGACTCTCATCGCCAACCGGGAAGAATATGCAATAATGACCTTTCACCGGTGCGGGACTCTCATCGCCAACCAGGAAGTGTACGTAATGCTCAAAACCAGAGTGCAATGCTCATATGTTCAATGCAATACCAACGAAAGGGTATAACATATAATATACAATGTAAATTCAAAGCTAGGACGTAATGAGTACGTCTATCGGCAGCTACACACGTAAGGAAACACGTGGTAAAAAATCCACGAGGCCAAGTGCCTCCAAAGAAATGGATATAAACACTTACCTTGTTACAGAGTTAGCACCGCCACTCAATAACCTCTTTGTCCTTTGGTTTCATTGCCAAACGATCCCACTCTATTCAATAAGCAGAAAAATATATCAAATTAGGCCAAAGGCTTCATTCCTCACATCTTAGGGCAATCCAGGTAGGAACCTGATACCCTATTGGCATACGCAATACGCAGGCCAGGCTTATGTACGGAGTTTATGGTCACATAACTAAACCCTAAATAAATTACATTTATTAGTTGCCCATAACTCACTGAGTACAAATATATATTCAATTTCGTTATCGGGGTCCATTTGACCCTTTAAACTATTAATTGAACTTGTTAAAACGATGTCTAATATTCCAAGTTTTACCGTTAAAATATATTCAAACATACGTAATAAACTCAAATAATATATTAGGATCATTACCTGAATATTTCAGGGTGAAAATTCTACTTTTCTCCGGCCCCTTTTCTCGTTTTCTGATATTTTCCCTCTACTGCGTCATTCTCCTTTCTCTGTTCCTGTTTCGTTCTTTTGCTTCTGCTTTGTAGCACATATCTGCCAAGGGATCATATTAATCCCTTGGTAGCCGACATATGTTCATTTCTTTGTTTTGTTTCTTTTGTCGTTTTTCTTTTTCTTTCCATTTATTTTCTTTTCTTTTCGCGACGAAAATTAAAATGGTACTCTACGATATTCAAAATAATTCCAACTTTTGCATACAAGTTATACAAAATATATGTAACATACTCGGGAAGGCGGATCTCAAATCAGACTCCCGAAACTCAAGATGCGAATTTAAATGAGAAGAAGTCAAATTATTTAACTTTCGGCATTTTAGCGGAAACTAGCCGAACAACATCGAAATTCACTTTCGAAAGTTCACAAAAGTCATAAATAATCATACGAAGCCAACGGCGCTTTCGGATTTCTAATCGGAGCTCATTCGGCAAGAACCGAGCTCGAAAATCTCTTTTTAATATTTATTGCCAATAAAAACTGAAACCTTCTTCCGATGCCTACCAAACGAGGTCTGATTTAGCTCAAATTTTACAGACAGGTCCTAATGGACATTATGAATATTTTAAAATTATCGACACGCCAATCGGAGTCCTAACTTCTGAAACGACTGACCGAGGTCGTTTCATAGGATCTCACCGGGTTGCATGATTGCACAGATTCCTTTTACTTCGGCCGGTGAGTTTGTCTCTTCGGCCCCCAATTTTGCTCCCATCGGAAGCTTAGCTTTGGCCACTTCTTTCAGTTCTTTCATCCGTTTATAGTCCTCGGTGACTTGCTTTGGAGACAAGGGCTTGAGTATGAAACTCTTCCCTTCGAGCTTGACAGTGTAAGTGTTGGATCTCCCATTGTGAACAACTAACCGGTCATATTGCCACGGTCTCCCCAATAGCAAATGACAATCTTGCATTGGCACCACATCGAATATCATTTCATCTTGATACTCGCCAATTCTAAACTTGATCCACACTTGTTTGACAACTCTCAACTCTCCACACTCGTTCAGCCACTGTAGTTTGTAAGGGTGGGGATGCTTCATCGTAGATAGTCCCATTTGTGAAACCAAGGTTTGGCTCACAACATTTGCACAACTACCAGAGTCAATGATCATCGAACACACCTTTCCCCTCACTCGACATCGGGCATGGAAGAGATTTTCTCTTTGGTTGTCTTCTTCTTCAAGGGTCATGCAGCTAAAATTCCTTCGAACCACAAGAAACATTTCCGGATGATCAGCTTCGGCAGCCTCATGATCATCATCACCTTCAGCTCGGTCAGTCTCCTCGATAAATTCCTCCTCGGTGTCACTCGCGTGCTCATGGACGGTTCCATCTTCGAGCAGAAGCATAACTTTGCGAGTTGGACACTCTTTTGCCATGTGACCATAACCTTTGCATTTATGACACTGAATATTTGAAGCACTAGGAGAGTTTAGTTGAACTTTACCTCCCACTTCTCTTGATTGGTTAACGGTCACACCCCTCTCGAAGGGTCTCTTCGAATCTCGAACAGCGTTGGCACTTGTTTGGTTTGGACTCTTCCATTCTTTACCTCGGTTCAAGGGAGTAGTAGTAGTGACTCCTCAATACCGGTTTGCCCTATCGTCCTTCACCAATTTTTTAGCTTCGGTGGCAGTATCAAACAGATCTTCCAACGTGTGATACACGTGTAGCCTCAATTGAGATTACACATCCCTAGCCAAGCCATTTTTGAACCGGATAATGGCCTGCTCTTCGTCTTCGACCAGATCAAGATTCAATCGAACCTTTTCGAATTCATCATGATATTCTTGGACAGACTTGGACCCTTGCTTTAGCTCATAGAGTTTTTGCATCTGAGTTTGCCTGTACTTGGCACTCAAATACTTAGAATCCATTGCTCTCTTCAACTGAGGCCAGGTATTGACTTCATGATAGGCATTCCTTCGAACGAAGCAATGGCATGGGCAACTTTTCTCTCCTCGGTCATCTCATTGGTTTCAAAGATGCGCCCCATTTTCAGCTTCCATTCAAGATACTCATCGGGATCACTAGTTCCTTTAAAGGGTGGAATAGTGATCTTGACACTGTTCAAGTTTGAATCTCGAACACCACGAACCTGTTTGGGATACTCATCATTTCGATCATCAGTCTCTCGCTCAATATTTCTTTCAACATGATGCAGCCCAAAATGGCCTAAACGACAACCATCAAAAGCCAAGCTCGAGAGCACAACGGATACGAGTCAAGGCCTCCGGAAACATCTTGAAAGATCATGCATTGGAGTGCCGAGGACGGAGGAAACAGGGCAGGAAACTGAGCAGCCCAAAACAGGGCAAAACAGGGGAGCACACTGGGAGCTCACTGCCTGGCGAAGAACTTTTGTTCTTCGCGATCGCGTCCCTTCTCACGCGATCGCGAAGGGGACTGAACAAGCCTGCGCGACAGCGTCCCATTGAGCGTGAAGGCGTGGCTGAAGAATGCTGGAACCTGCGCGATCGCGAGCCTTTGGCGCGATCGCGATGATGTGAAATGGTGCCTGCGCGATCGCGTGTCTCCTGGCGCGATCGCGATGAAGACAAGTTGAGCAGCGGACCAGAATCAGCTTCAGGGGCAAGTTTGGTCCAATTATCATCGTAAATGTATATATAGCATTTTAGCTCTTCATTTTCAGAAGTTTAGCCAATATTGAAGAGAGAATCTTGTGAGAGAACATTGAAGAGGCCGAGCCCTTCTTGTTTGAGCCCGAGGCTAGTGTATGTCTCGACTTGGAACCTATGGAGATCGACACCTAGTTTGATTCCATTGTAAGGTTCGAGTTTCCCTTCTTCCTTTTGGATTCAATTATCGTTAGTAAATTGAATTCGATTCTTTCTTCTACTTTCTTGCCTTCCTAGTCTCGATATTCTTGTTATCTTTATCGCTTCCGCATTATTTGTATCGTGTTTAGCTTCCGCCTATTTTGCCCTGCATCAGTTGGTATCAGAGCAAGGCTCGGGTTATGTTCTTACAAACCCCCGTTCCTTGTTCAACGTGTTAGTATCGTTATCGTGTTGTTGTTGTTCTTGAAAATTGAAGAAAAAAAAAATTGATTGAAAAACTTGAAAACTTGACAAATTTTGTCGAGCGGGTTGGATACGAATCCCCGAGTGTTAAAAAGTAGTGGGGTTTGTTCCTTGTTGTATTCCCGTCGTTTTGATACCTATATCCCGTGTTTTGGTGTAACGATTCAAAAATTCGAAAAAAAATCAAAAAAACCAAGGGTTTGAAAATTCTTGAAAACGCTTCAATCTTGATTCAAAGTTTGTTGTTGTTGTTTGGAGTTGGAAAACTATTGGGAGTTGGTTATGATAGTTGTTTACGCCACTGGGTGTCGTTAGAATTGAGTAGTAGTCGAATCGGGGTGGCTCGAGCACAAATCTGCAGCTCAAAGTCGCGTTCTGGTTCTGCACTGCAGACCTGCGCGATCGCGCGAGGTCCTGCGCGATAGCACCCAAAGTAAATAATTGCTCATCGCGATCGCGAAGGTAAGCACGCGATCGCGATGCACACATTTTCCAGAAAATTCCAGTTTGGGACAGAACGTTCGCAACAGCATCCGAACAGTTCCCAAACATCTGAACTCCAATTGGACCATTAAATATGATGAGTTTCTAGATCACAAACGAAATTTCATCCGATTCCGAATCCGTTTGGTTCCAATTCGAGTCAAATCTTTTTTGTCCTGTTTTCCACCGTACCTCTTGGTTAGTGTTCTGAAGGTAATTGGCCTACTTGAAAGACACTAATCCTTTAGCGTATAGGGTAATCGTGCGTAGAGGAGACTAGAATTCAAAGAAGAGTCGTAGAACTCCTTTTGGCCTCAAGTGCGCACTTTAAATAGCCGTCCGTACATCGAGTCTCATTAATTCCACTCCGAACTTTAACTTGGACATGCTAGTTGTGATTACCTTGGTTCCCAAGTTGATAAGGCCTCGCTCTTGAGTGTACATATATTGAGTGATACACGTGAGGGAGTGACTTTTGGGAGGTTTTGTTATTGGTGATTGCAACAATGTCGGATAATGATGATGGAGTAGATTGTGGCTCATGTGGCGATGATGCGAGTTGCTATGACTCGTATGGTGATGATGGAGACTATGGTTCCTACGAGGGTGATGATGGCCATTACTATGATGATGGAAACCATGGCTCCTATGTTGATGAAGCGGTTCACTATGATGATCGTGAGATTGATGATGACTATGAGGCTCATGATGAATTTGTTGATCCTTATGCTTCTAGTCAAGAATCCGAGGATGGTGACGCTTCAAGGTATGATGATCCTACTTACTCTACTTGTGATGAACTTGAGCATGATAGTGACATGGATAGGGTTGATGATGATCTTGATTATAGAAATTGTTCATATGCATCTTCTCTTGGTGTTGCTTGTGGAGTACAAGGGAGTAGTAGAGAACCTTCCACTAGTATGGGAGGTGGTGGTGGTTGTTCCATGGGAAATGGGAGGTTTGTATCTTCTAGTTCCCATGAGAGGGGTGGAAGGAGAAATGGTATTGCTCTTACCGTTACAGGGGTGCATTGCTCTAGTAGTGGTGGTAGGAGTGGTGCTACGGGCTATGGAACCAAGGCGAGAGGCAATTATGGGTTCCGTAGTGGTGGTCCTTCCTCGACTTCCAACAACACTTCTACTGTTGGGAGAGTGACGGGAAGTGGAGGTTATTCTAGTGGTGTTGCCACTAGTGGAGGGATAAGGAAAACCCGAGTTGATGGTAATACTAGTCTTGGACATTCAAGCTCTTCTTTGGATGTGCCTATACGAAACTTGGGTAGAAGTAGGTTTGTTGTTGGGGTAAATGGAGTGGATGGAAACTTGCTCCAAATTGGTGAATCCGATGCCAATTGCATTCACCCTTCCTTAGTTGCTAGACTAAATATCCCATGCTATAATTTAAAGTATCCCTATGAGTACAAAGGAGTTTGGGTTTACAAGGAGGCACGGGTACTCATATCTCATAAGGGTTACCACGAGTATGTTTGGTGTGACGTGTATCCCGCACCAAATAGGGGTGTTTGGTTAGGTGATCCATGGTTGCACAACAAGGAGGTTCACTATGATGCTAAGCGGGATATATATCTAGTGGCCACGGGTCAAGGGGTTTATGAGTTTGCACCTTACGGTAGATGGGGAAAGATGTCCGTTGAAATGCAAGCTAGGATCATACAAAGGAGGAGGGAGCGAGAACTTCATTCCATGGGCAACAATGTGCAAACAAGAAGTCCTACAAACACAAGCAATGGTGGGACTAGTGCTACAAAAGAGTTGACAAATGTCAACAAGGTGAGCCCGAAGCCACTTCCAAAGCCGAGTGGTTCACCAACAAAGAAGAAGGAGACGTCAAGCGATGAGTCTCTAAGTCCTAGATTCCGGGTTGATGTAAAAAGTCCACCTACTCCGGCTATGGGTATTCTTGGGTCTTGTCCCAATTCACCCGAATTTGAGAGACAAAAGATAGAGAGGAGTACAGGAGTGACCTGTGACATTCCTCGAGTGGAAAAAGGAGAGGATGTGTTGAGTGATGTGAGCGGGATGTCACCACCCGAATCTACACCTAGCCTTGAAAGAAAAATGAGGGAAAAGAAAGAGGGAAAAAAGAGTGAGGACACCCCTTATTCTAACCTTAACCCTTTTGCTTTTTCTTTTACTTGTTTGAGTACTTGTGTAGGTATTCTTGGAGGCAAACCGATGGAGCCTCAACCGTGTTCCAAGATGGAAAGACAAGGTGAAGGAGATGCCAAGTGTGAGCTACAAGGTGAAGAAACTACCCATGATGCTTCAAGCACATTGAGTGAGCCCGAATGCGACTCAAAGGTATGTGTTAGTTCTTCTACCCTTGAGCATGATACTTCCTTGTCTTATGGCATTGATTGTGAAAACTCTATGCTAGTTGATGATTTGCATGAATATAATGTGTTTGCAACTAGTGTAGAGCCGGTTGGTCAACTTGTGTGTGCAAATGAACCACTAGTTGAGAGGGTTGAAAAGCCACATCATGATGTGAGCTCGGTTTTCATTGAACCTCTCTTTAGTGAAAATAGTGAAGTTGACCTTGTTTGTGAACCTTGTTATGACACCCCACCCATTTTTGACAAAGGAGAAGATGAATTGCATGATAATCTTATTCTTCCCTTTGATTGCTTAATTAGTAGTGGTGGTTCCTTCTGTCGTAGTGAGGATGGATGTGACCTTGAGGAGTCTCTCGTATGTGAGATGGATCGATTTATGTTCGATGACTCCTCGAGTGAGAGTGAAGGACCTAGTCTTGATTCCATGCTTTTGTGTAACCATGAATTTGAGGTGCATGCCTTTACATTTCTATTGTTTGAAGGCAATCTCATTTGTGGTGGTGAATTATATCGGACTAGGGTCGGTAGTAGAGTCGAACCTCCATGGTTTGTCAAGTTAGGCTCTATGGATGATCCAACGTTTGGAACTCCGAGTGAGGAGAGTGGTCTTGGTGTTGGTCGTGTTGACCTATCTTCTAGTAGTCCTAGCCTACGTTGTGGGGACTATAATGATGAAGGGCCTATTTTGGAGACCTTCCTTTGGAGCTTGTCCAATAAGGAGGATTGTCTTGGGGTTGATTTGGGAGGTGAGGAGGTACCTCTCGGTGTGTGTAAGAATGCTCTTAAGAAGGGGAGCGGAGTAGTCGATGTTAGTTGTGAATTGAACTATTTTACTTACTCCATCCCATATGTTGAGCACACCTTGAGTGTTGAGCATGCCAAAGCCGATGTGTCACTTTGTGATAAAATTGATTTGAAGGCTTGGTGTGTTGGTCATGGGCTTAGGGGTCGTGGGGAATTTAATTGCTACATGCATATCCTTGATCTCTTTGCTTGTTAATTTTGACAACGAGTGCTTGTTCTTGTCGAGCCAAGACTATGTCGTCTCCTTTGGGGACATACGCTTTTAATTGGTATTGATGCTTGGCTCTATCACAAGAGTGTGTTTTCCACACTACTTGCACTTATTCTTGTTGAGCTAACCTACTTGTGAAGTAGGAAGTTTTGGTTGTGCTTGTTCTTTGATTGTAGGTTTTGATGGTTCGATTTCGAGGACGAAATACTTTCAAGAAGGGGAGGATGATGCAGCCCAAAATGGCCTAAACGACAACCATCAAAAGCCAAGCTCGAGAGCACAACGGATAAGAGTCAAGGCCTCCGGAAACATCTTGAAAGATCATGCATTGGAGTGCCGAGGACGGAGGAAACAGGGCAGGAAACTGAGCAGCCTAAAACAGGGCAAAACAGGGGAGCACACTGGGAGTTCACTGCCTGGCGAAGAACTTTTGTTCTTCGCGATCGCGTCCCTTCACACGCGATCGCGAAGGGGACTGAACAAGCCTGCGCGACAGCGTCCCATTGAGCGCGAAGGCGTGGCTTAAGAATGCTGGAACCTGCGTAATCGCGAGCCTTTGGCGCGATCGCGGTGATGTGAAATGGTGCCTGCGCGATCGCGTGTCTCCTGGCGCGATCGCGATGAAGACAAGTTGAGCAGCGGACCAGAATCAGCTTCAGGGGCAAGTTTGGTCCAATTATCATTGTAAATGTATATATAGCATTTTAGCTCTTCATTTTCAGAAGTTTTGCCAATATTGAAGAGAGAATCTTGTGAGAGAACATTGAAGAGGCCGAGCCCTTCTTGTTTGAGCCCGAGGCTCGTGTATCTCTCGACTTGGAACCTATGGAGATCGACACCTAGTTTGATTCCATTGTAAGGTTCGAGTTTCCCTTCTCCCTTTTGGATTCAATTATCGTTAGTAAATTGAATTCGATTCTTTCTTCTACTTTCTTGCCTTCCTAGTCTCGATATTCTTGTTATCTTTATCGCTTCCGCATTATTTGTATCGTGTTTAGCTTCCGCCTATTTTGCCCTGCATCACAACATGCGCTCCTCGGCCTCGACCTCGGAAATTTCCACGACCTCGGTGAGCTTGCCTTCGTTGAGCGAATGGCGGCTCATGCTCATATTCGTCCTCGGGAAATTCCTCTTTATCAACCTCTTCGACAATAGCTCCAAGTTCTCTTCGAGCCTTTGGAAGTGGTAACCTCTCTCCTCGGGGAATGCCTAAGTTTTGATTTCCAGCTTTGGGATTGCCCAAGTTTTGTTGCGCTTGGGGATTGCCCAAGTTAAGTTCTCTTCGAATTGCTTCACTCGTCAACTGATGTTGTCGAACAAGCTCAGCATACACCTCAGGTTTCATCGGAGTGGAGCTACTCGTTCCAGCGCCAGACCCATGCATGGCCACGGACGCGCTCCCCTGCTCGAGGCTAGCTACTCGAGCACTCACTCCTCTTACTTCGGCACTGATGCCTTGTATCGCAGCCATAAGATCGGCTAACGACACTTCGGGCTTCTCAATGCCTTTGCCATCGCCTCCATTCCCAGCCATGGTACCTACACAAATCAAAGACCAAACAAATGTTAAGGTTAGAAATCACCTCACGCACTCCGTCACCTTTGATGGGTGGCACTCGGGTCCACTCAATATATGGGTTCGGTTTTTGGTCACTCAAGAACTTGTAGCCAATGGCTTCCTCGGTTGATCAACTTCTCTCAATTCCTTCGAATTTGACAAGTTGGTTCTGAACTCCAAAGGAAACATCAGGATATGGATCCATCTGCTATTATTGAACATCTTAAGAAGATGTTTGGTACTCAAAGCAGAACTGCTAGATACCAGCTATCTAAGGCTTTATTTGGATCCAAGTTGACTGCAAACTCCCCTGTTGGCCCCCATGTAAGTCATATGATTGATCTTATTGAAGAACTTGATAAATTGGAGTGCAAACTGGGTAAAAAACTTTCTCAAAATTTGATCTTGCAGTCACTATCTGAATCCTTCTCACAATTTGTTATTAATTTTAATATGCATAAAATGGATTATGATCTCCATGAAATGTTTAATATGCTAATTGATTATGAGAATCAACTTGCATCTGAGAAGAAGAAAGCACTACAAGAAAACACATCTATAGCTACGAATTCTCAGCTAGAAAAATAAATATAGTAGCTAGTACATAACAATAGCTACAAAAATTGAAATTTGTGGCTATTTAAAATTTCGTTAAACTTCTTAGCCACAAAATTATAATTGGCAAAGCTAATTTAGCGCTTTTACTACACTTTTGAACTATCATGGCAATAAGTAACTAAATAGCTATAAAATTGTTGCTACAGAAATATTTCGTAGCTAATAATTAGTTTTTGCTGCGCTTTCATAGTTACCGTAGCAATAGTACCTAGCAGTAGCTACAAAATTAAAATTTTGTGGCTAATTACAATATATTTGAATTTCTTAGCTACAAAATTTTAATTGGCGAAGCTAATGTTAGCTTTTTTGCTACACTTTCCAACTATTGTAGCAATAAGTACCTAAATAGCTACAAAATTATTGCTACAAAAATATTTCGTAGCTACTAATAAGTTTTCCCTATGCATTTATATTATCGTAGCAAAAGTACCTAACGATAGCTACAAAAATTAAAACTTTATGACTATTTACAATTTTATTAAAAGTCTTAGGTACAAACTTTAATTGGTAAAGCTAATTTCTTACTTTTGTTAACTATCATAGTGATAATAATACAAAAAACTTCGTAGCTAATAATAAGTTTTTGCTACGAGTTTAATAAAATATTGTAGCTAATCATATAATAATTTCGCCACACACTTGAAGTTGGTCTAGTTGCAATAGTGTTTTAGCAAGACTAAATTGTTCGAAAAAAATACATTAGCAGAATAAGATTCTTTGCTTCAAAATATAAAATATTTGCAATAGTTAGCTTAATAGCTATGATGACCACGAGGTTATTTATTATTACAAGAAAATTTAGTAGCTAATCATAATCATTTGTCAAGCATTTTAATTATAATATAGCAATCATTATATATTATTCGTAAAAAAAGTGCTACAACTAATATTATTTATACTTTAATAAAAATCCATATGTTACATATGATAAATAGACAGATGGGCAAACTTTTTGAAAATTTCATTTTTTTCCTAGCTAGCAACCGAAGTTAACCGTAATAAATAGGTTTTAAAATATTTTTTTACTGAATATCTACTTAGTTGGAAGAAAAGGTTTTTAGTTTCAACCCAAAAACAAAATCATCAGTAAAATTTTAGTAAGTTGGCACTTTTTCCGTCAATTTATTTATTTTAAAGAACTTACAAGTCGGCATATAAAACGCCAACTTGTTGTGTTTCATAAATGTGTAAATCAGCATAAATTGTGCCGATTTATAACTTGGCAAAACTTCTGCCTAGTTATATACATTTTTTCTTCTATATTAATCCACCTTCACATTTCTTATCTGGCCATCTTGCATGAGCAGCTTCACATTACCTTCATGTGATAATACTGGATTAATATATAGGAGAAACTGTATATAATTTGGAGAAGTTTTGCCAAGTTACATATTTATGAAATACAGCAAGTCGGCGTTTTGTATGTCGATTTGTAAGCTCTTTAAAATAAGGTAATCGGCGGAAAAAGAGTTGATTTACTAAATTTTTTATTTAATTGACACACAGTCTCTGTCTGTTAACTTTTGCCATCTAAATTAATATAGATCGGCATAAGTAGTGTCGATTTACCCATTTTTGTTGGCTTTGCAGTTATTCATCCCATTTTGCCATTGGATTCAATAGTAGAGTATGGATGGAGCAATTCAATGGTAAAGTCTCTCTAAGCATCTGATTGGATATGTAATTGCAGAGTTCTACTGTCGTCAAGCAACAAGGAGGTCTACTGCAAGGAGTGGATTAAAAAAAATTGTTCTTTTTCTCTCCATCGCGGATAAGGTATTAGCAGGTTTCCCTCTGTTATAATCTAAGCACCTCCAAACGACACTAGAAGGGGGGGGGGGTTGAATAGTGTCCTCCGATTTTTCCGTTGTAAGAACCTGGTTCTTCTGAAGTAGAACAAGGTTCTTCAGTTCTCTTTTACGCAGCCTTTACTTAAGAACACACTTCAAAACATTCACCAAGAACACAAGGATTTTACGTGGAAAACTCCTTGCTCAAGGGAGAAAAACCACGACCCACACTCTGGGATTTTGAAACTCAATCCACTAACACAAGAGCAACGTTTTAGATTACAAACTCTGTAACCAAGGGGCTACACTCTAGACCCTAATCACTAACCAAAGCTACACTCTAGCTTTTTTAGTAATCACAAAATTGTTCACCTAATACAGATGCTTCTACGACAAGCAAATAGGTAAAAACTATGAAAGCTCAACACAATGACAACTTACAACTCAATGAACCTAGACAGTAAAATCCAGACTCAATAACAGTGTATGTGACTAAGTTGTCTTCTCCAGTTTTCTCACGTAGATAGTTTGCAGATCGCCCTTTTTGCTCTCGACTCTCTATGTGTGAATAACTAACTTCGGCTGTCTCTTCTACTTGCTTTTATACGGGTCTTACAACCCTAGTTGAGTCCTGCTGGGAATTCTCTTAATTATGGCAATTTCAGATTCGCAGTAACTCTTTTCCATGTTGAAGTCTAACTCTTGTCCACACTTCAAAGATACAGCCTGGACACCGCCTCTTTTAGTCTGACTAGGATACGTCAACAACCACGCGCCACTACTCCTAGTTCCACAGGGATTTGCAACCCGTAATCTTTTCGATCAGCGTGTTCTTCATCTCAAGGACAAGGTTCTTCTCCTTAACCTCAGTGTCCTTCTCGTTTGTCATACTTCAAAACCAGCTCTCAACAAATTCCCCCTTTTTGATGATGACAAACAAATGTTGTCCAAGAACCTACATAACATATACCAAAAACAAAAACAAAAATAACAGAACAATAAAGACAGATGAGTTAGGTCACAAACACCCCAACATTCCTTCTTCCCCCTTTTGGCATCATCGAAAAGATTCAAAGACCTGCAGGAACCTGTCAGTTTAATCTAGACTAGAGCACAAGGCAACTCATCAGCATTAAGAACATAGGCATATCAAAATAAGGGCCCAACAAGGAACCACATACATAAACAAGAAACAGTCATAAGCATGAGAATTTTAAAATCAACATCCAAGGTGTGACAGCAGCACACCCCATTAGCAGTTACACAACCAAATAAAAATTGTCTTAAGCATTCACAATATGCAACCAAAGGAGAGTAGGAAGAGGTGGAAATAAGGTAGGATAGGAAGGGGTAAAGATATGGGGACAGGACTAGAAGAATCACAGCTGAAGGTTGAAGTGCTTGACGAGTGCCTCAAGTTGCTTCGTATTCTTGGCCCTCTCCATCACCAGCTCGGCCTCATACTTGTGGCAGTCAATTTTCAAGCGATCAATTTCTTGATCCTTCACCTTCAACTGTCTGTGCAGCTCTGCATTTTCTTCATTAACTTCAAGAACCATCTTCTCCAGTTCCTGCACAGCACCAATGGCCTCATCAGGTCCATATTCTTCACTGTCCTCGGACTGCTCCTGCTTGACCTGCATTGGCTTTTTGGAAGCCCTGCTTTCTTGAAAGAAGTCACAGCTTTTCAGCACATTAACCCCAAACCTCTGATGGATAGTTGGCTTCTTCCCTGCACCTAAAGGCACTCCAAAATGCTCAAGAATCTGATGGATGATGTAAGAATGCACAAGAGAGTGTGGCTTCTGATCAGTATCACAGATTCTCTTTATGTGCCTAATAATGAGCCCGGGCAAATTTATTTTTACCCCTCTGTCCATCAGATCCATATAGGTCAGATCAAGAGCACTGGCCTCACAATTTCTTCCCCCCTAGGCAGAAGAAACCTATGCACAAACTCAAACAAAAGCTGATGTGCAGGCTCCATCTCCTTTTTCTCAACCTTCCTCTCCTTCCTCAATTTGGGCTTCCCTGAAAACTTTCTCACAACATCTAAGGGAGTAACTCTATCTGTCCTTTTTGGCCATTTTAGCTTAACATACCTGCAATACCCATCAGCAGGTACATCCAGAATCACTCCCAGTTCAGGTCTCCCAAATTCAATCTCCACTCCTTTCACAGTGGTAAACACCCTCCTGGCTACTACCCTGCAATTTGTATAAAACTCCCTGACTTCATCCACAAACAGCTTCCTGTCTGTGTTCCCAAACAAGCTCAGCCAACCCTGATCTCCTATCATTCTCAACAAGGATTTCATATGAAACTCCTTTTCATCATATAGAATACTACCTGGCAACACCTGATGTCTAGAAAAGAAGGCTTCCCTATCCACTTCTTTTCTTTTCTTCTTATTCTCCACCTCACTGTCAGTATCAGAATCACTGGGTTCCACATAACTCCCAGCTTCACTTTCCTCCTCTTCCTCACCAGCTCTCTTCTCCTCTTCTTCTTTCTTCTTCTCTTCTTCCCTCATCTTCACATTTTTTACTGTCTTTCCTAGCTTTTCAACCCTCTCCATTTGCATTTTTAAAGCCGACCTAGTACCAACTCTCCTGACCACAGGCTCACTAGCCTCTTGGTCACCTCCTTCACTGTCTTCATCTACTAGCCTAGATTTCAACACTGGTTTCCCATCTCTCACCAACCTTCTTCTTTTTTCAGGCTCTACTTTATTCTCTTTCACAAACACCACCTCATCTTCTTCTTCCTCACAAGTCACTTTCTCATCCTCTGCCCCAAATTTTCTTTTCCTTCTTGATTTTTCTTCTTTCTTGTCACTCTCTTGCTTTTCAACAACAACTTCTTTGTTTCTTTCTTCATCTGATTCTGTCCAGCTAAACTCTGCATCATCAGCCCCATCAGGTTTTGGACAATCAACAGGCTCTTGTCTCAAACCCTCTGGAGCCTCAGCAGCAGCAGGTCCATCACACACCGGACCTTTAGGGACAGAATCTTCCCCACACTCAGCATTTTTGCTGGACTCGGCTACATCTTTTCTCAAGGTTACAACATTATCTGATTCTCTAAACTGTTCTTCAATTCTTTCCGCTCTGTTTGACACGCCACTAGACATACCCTGCACATCTTCTCTAAGTTCATTCTCTTTGTCTTCTTGTTTCTCCTCACACGAATTCCCCCTATCTATTTTGTCTCTCTGCTCATCACCCATAATTTTATCTAGTTCAGCGACTAGGGTTTCAGTTTCTACAGCACTAGGACTGACTATATCGACTGAACCAACAGGTGTAGATGAGATAGGGTCAGGAATTACCTCATGCAACGGTTGAGACGAACTTTGAGTAGTGGGTGTCGAAAGAACGGTTCTTGACTTTAACTTCTTGACCAGTTTCTTGTCCCCCTTCTTGAGAAATTTGATGCGAGCCCTTGCAATTCTCTCAGCAAGAGTAGATGGAGGTGGTCTTCCAGACATCTTGAAAGATTTTGTGAGGATTTCTGAGTTTGTTGAAGGGTTTACGATTTTTGGGGATTGAGAGAATTTGATGTTCAATGAAAGTAGTAGGTGAGTTTTGAGAGATTGAAGAAGAGTTGTAGAAGGAGAAGGGTTTTGTGATGTGACAATGTCTAGGGAAGGCAAGAAGTAATGAGTATAATGAAAGGCAGCTTTTTGAACTTTTTGAGAACCGGGAAGAGGTTTGACGGTTATGAACTTAAATAGATAAGTCCTTTTCAAGAAGTGGGGTCCAGGCAAATTAAAAGGAGTTCTATCCTAAAAGGAAGTGTGTTCCTATAATTTAGGACGGTTATGAAAATATGGAAAATCTCCCATGATGCACGTAGAATAGACAATTTTAGTACCAGTTGTGAAACTAACAAACAGAGTAAGTTGACTGTACCTGGACACGATTCCTCAGGTTTAGACTGGTTCCATCTCAGTACATAATGGGTTCTTCATGGGATCACATTATTTGTACCTAATGCTCAAAACGACTAAACGAGTGTACTTATTCAAGTACAAATTTAGCCCAGATAGTAATGACAAATTCCTAACAGGCACATTTACTACTAAACTAGCCAATCACAGGGAGATTACCTGCTGGGTCATCCGTGTATTTTGGTCATCCCTAACTCCAACCTGTTCCTCTCGAACTGCACCTTGTTCAAAGCTTTGGTAAATATGTCAGCTATTTGATCCTCAGTCCTACATGAATTCATAGTGATTAGACCTTTTTCAACATTGTCCCTAAGGAAATGATGTCTAATATCAATGTGCTTTGTTCTTTTATGTTGGACTGGGTTCTTGGTAATATTCACAGCACTCGTATTGTCACAGAAGATTGGCACAGCCCCACACTTGATACCAAAATCCTCCAGTTGTTGCTTGATCCAAAGCAATTGTGAACAGCATGAAGCAACTGCCACATACTCAGCTTCAGCAGTTGATAAGGCAACTGAGTTTTGTTTCTTTGTAGCCCATGATACCAAGCAAGGACCCAGAAAATGTGCCATTCCTGAAGTGCTTTTCCTGTCCACCAAATGACCTGCATAATCTGCATCAGCAAAACCAATTAGTTCAAAAGTTCCTCCTCTGGGATACCACAGGCATAAATCCTGAGTCCCCTTCAAGTATCTCAAGATTCTCTTCACAGCTGTCAGGTGTGATTCCTTGGGTTTTGACTGAAATCTGGCACACAGTCCTACACTGTATACTATGTCAGGTCGACTTGCTGTGAGATAAAGAAGTGAGCCAATAATTCCTCTATACTTAGTCTCATCTGTCGACAGACCAAGTTCATCCATGTCCAGCTTTGTTCCAGGGGCGATAGGGGTAGTCATCTCCTTTGCTCCTTCCATATTGAATTTCTTCAGCAATTCCTTGACATATTTTTGCTGGTGAATCATAGTTCCTTCAGGTGTCTGCTTTATCTGTAATCCAAGGAAGAAATTCAATTCACCCATCATGCTCATCTCAAACTCACTTCCCATCAAGTCAGCAAAACCTTTGCTTAGCTCCTCATCAGTGGCTCCAAAAATGATATCATCGACATACACTTGTACTACCAGTAAGTCCTTTCCTTTCTTCTTGAGAAATAGTGTGTTGTCAATTTTACCTCTTGAAAAGCCATTTTTCATCAAAAATCCTGAGAGTCTTTCATACCAGGCTCTAGGAGCTTGCTTCAAACCATATAAAGCCTTGTCCAGTTTGTACACATGATCAGGGAATTCATTGCTCACAAAACCTGGAGGTTGCACCACATAAACTTCTTCGTTCAGGTAGCCATTCAAGAAGGCACTCTTCACATCCATCTGATACAGTGTGAATTCCATGTATGTAGCAAAAGCAATCAGCATTCTAATGGCTTCCATTCGTGCAACTGGTGCGAAGGTTTCATCATAGTCTATTCCTTCTTCCTGACTGTACCCTTGAACAACCAACCTCGCCTTGTTCCTGGTAACTATGCCGTGTTCATCCAGCTTATTTCTGAACACCCACTTAGTTCCTATTATAGATCTGTCCTTTGGCTTAGGAACTAAGTGCCATACCTTGCTTCTTTCAAATTGATGAAGCTCCTCCTGCATAGCTATAATCCAGTCTGGATCCTCTAGGGCTTCTTTTACATTCTTTGGTTCCAAAGATGAGAGGAAGGCAAAGAATGCACAGAAGTTCTTTAAAGCTGACCTGGTCATAATTCCTGTATCCAGTTCAGATAGAACGTTCTCCAAAGGGTGAGAACTTTGATGTTTCCATGGCTTAATCTGAATCTGATTAGAAGAACCTGCAGCGTCGTCTTGAGTAGATTCTTCTTGGCTTTCTTGATCTTCAGCTTCGTCAGAAGTTCCCCCTGTCAAGTTGACTCCTTCATTTGATACAGCAGTGCTCTCCTTTTCATCCGTGTCCTCCAGCTCATCTATGCTTTCTTCTCTTCTTAAACCAATCACCTGATCATCTGCATCAATTTCTCCTATTTCCTTATCTGATTCGTCAAACACAACATGCATACTTTCTTCTACTACTTGTGTCCTTCTGTTGAGTACCTTGTATGCCTTACTTTGAGTAGAGTATCCCAAGAATATTGCCTCATCACTCCTGGCATCAAACTTTCCCAAGGGTTCCTTACCATTGTTGTGAACAAAGCATTTGCACCCAAAAGGCCTTAGGTGGGCAATACTTGGCTTTCTACCTCTGAGCAGCTCATATGGAGTTTTGTCAAGGATTGCTCTGATGGAACACCTATTCAGCAAGTAACATGCGGTGTTTACAGCTTCAGCCCAGAAGTTTCTTGCTAGTCCACTTGACAGCAACATGGTTCTAGCCATATCCTCCAATGACCAGTTTGACCACAGAAGGTGCATAACATGTTACAAGGTAATCCCACATATTTGCTTTTAGGATTATATGGAGGCAAGGGCTTCTTGAATCCTAAGCCTTGTTTTCCTTTGTTTTGATTTTCAAGAATCCAATTCATTGCCGTTGAAGATTTATTCCATTTTGTAAGTCTGGTAAGTTCAAGTTTTGAGTTTTCAACCTTCTGATTTAACATTTTATTTTTTTCAATTTCTTGATATAAAATCTCATTAGCCCTTTTCAATTCATCTTCCAGAAAGGTTTGAACTTCACTCATAACTTGCTTACCATTCTTACTTTCTCTTAACTGATTACATTCCAATTCAAGCTCAGTGATCTTGGAGTTTGACACAAGAGTCTGTCCTCTCAAGATAGCATTAGTTTCTTCAAGTTCAATGTTCAGTTCTAGGAGACTCTTGTGCTTAATTCTAAGATCACTCGGTTCTTCAGCTAGCTTATCTTTTTCAAGCTTTTCTTTTTCATATCCTTCAATCAAGGTGGCTGTGATTAGGATTAAATTTTCAGAAGAGTATGTGTGTAGAGTTTCCTTTAGATCAGATAGACATACCTCTGCTGAACAGCCAGCTTCCTCACCATCAGTTGCCATGAGAGCCGAGTCCTTCTTGGTGTTGTCAGCTATGTACAACTCCTTCAGTTTCTTCCATATCTCCTTGGCTGATTTACATTCCAGTACTCGTCCAAGCACATCAACTGTAAGCCCTCTTCTTAGATAGTTCTCAGCCTTGGAGTTTGCTTGTAGCCAGTCCAGATCTTGAGGATCTAGTTCTTCCACTTTCTTGGGTACCAGGACTCCATTTGCTGCTCTTTTCACTGGAACATGAGGTCCTCTTTTCACAATTAGCCACAGGCTGTAATCAGTTGCCTGTAGAAAATTTTTCATCTGTTTCTTCCAGTAGTTGTACTGAGTCCCATTGAACATTGGTGGCTTTGATGGATCTCTTCCCCATCTGACTTCTCGAGGATTTTCTTCATCAGAACTGACGTCTGTCATCCCTGCTAGTGCTAATGGTGAATCATCATCCGCTTCCTTCTCGTGATCAGACTCACTATCAGTTGGTCCCCATGTGGCATAGAAGGCTTCTTTTCTTTTCCTTCGTTCTGCTCTAAAGTTTGGTGGCCGTCTTGCTTTTTTCTTGTCTGCATCATAGTCCTTTGTGATTTCCCTTTCCTTTTCCTTTGCGGCTCTGTTCTTCATCCATTCTATTTCCCACATCGGGCAATCCATGACAGCATGATCCTTCTTAAAGCATTTGAAGCATCCAGAATAGTCAGGACTATCAACTATGTTCTTCCTGCTAGAGCTTTCCTTGTTCCCTCGCTTAAATCCTTTAAACCTTCCCAGATTGAGTTTTTGTCTCAGGGCACTAACCATCGCAGCTTCCACTGATTGAAGATCAACATATTCATCAGCTTCTTCTGTTGCTTCCAGTGCAAGGGTCTTTTCCTTCTTTGCTGTAGGTTTAGCCTTTGAGTCCTTCATCATCTCATGCGTCTTCAGACTTCCAACCAGTTCTTCAAGCTTAATGGATTTCAAGGGTTTTGATTCAATGATGGCTGTCATTTTTGGTTCCCATGCTTCAGGCAACACATTTAGGATTTTGTCAACCATCTCCACTTCAGGTAATTCCATCTCCAACGATCTCATTTCGTTGGTGATCATGGTCAGTCTGGTCATCATATCCTGAATCGACTCCTTCTCACCCATAGTAAACAACTCAAATTGTCTCTTCAACATTCTTCTTTTTGAGTCTTTTACTTCGGTAGTTCCTTCATGTGCAACCTGCAAGGCATCCCATATTTCCTTAGCTGTCTTATATGATGATACTCGATTGAACTCTTCTGGACCCAGACCACATATAACCAATCTCTTGGCTTTGTGGTTCTTTTCGATCATCTTATAATCAGACTCATCAAACTCTTCCTTCAGTTTGGGTTCTTTTGTAGCAGTGGTTCCTTCACCAACAATTTTGGTGGGAATCAGGTTTCCTTCAGAGACTATTAGCCAGAGTTGATAATCTTCAGCACATATGTAATTCTCCATCCTATTCTTCCACCATGCGTAGTATTGCCCATTAAACTGTGGAGGCCTCAGAACCGACTGTCCTTCAGTAATAGTAGGCGGTGCACTCATCTTGATCCTTCTCAAGGTGTAAGCCTTACAAGAGAAGACCTGCTCTGATACCACTTGTTATAATCTAAGCACCTCCAAACGACACTAGAAGGGGGGGGGGGGGTTGAATAGTGTCCTCCGATTTTTCTGTTGTAAGAACCTGGTTCTTCAGTTCTCTTTTACGCAGCCTTTACTTAAGAACACACTTCAAAACATTCACCAAGAACACAAGGATTTTACGTGGAAAACTCCTTGCTCAAGGGAGAAAAACCACGACCCACACTCTGGGATTTTGAAACTCAATCCACTAACACAAGAGCAACGTTTTAGATTACAAACTCTGTAATCAAGGGGCTACACTCTAGATCCTAATCACTAACCAAAGCTACACTCTAGCTTTTTTAGTAATCACAAAATTGTTCACCTAATACAGATGCTTCTACGACAAGCAAATAGGTAAAAACTATGAAAGCTCAACACAATGACAACTTACAACTCAATGAACCTAGACAGTAAAATCCAGACTCAATAACAGTGTATGTGACTAAGTTGTCTTCTCCAGTTTTCTCACGTAGATAGTTTGCAGATCGCCCTTTTTGCTCTCGACTCTCTATGTGTGAATAACTAACTTCGGCTGTCTCTTCTACTTGCTTTTATACGGGTCTTACAACCCTAGTTGAGTCCTGCTGGGAATTCTCTTAATTATGGCAATTTCAGATTCGCAGTAACTCTTTTCCATGTTGAAGTCTAACTCTTGTCCACACTTCAAAGATACAGCCTGGACACCGCCTCTTTTAGTCTGACTAGGATACGTCAACAACCACGCGCCACTACTCCTAGTTCCACAGGGATTTGCAACCCGTAATCTTTTCGATCAGCGTGTTCTTCATCTCAAGGACAAGGTTCTTCTCCTGAACCTCAGTGTCCTTCTCGTTTGTCATACTTCAAAACCAGCTCTCAACACCCTCCCTTATGAAAATGATCTTTGTTTACTAAAATAATTTGCCTTATGACAAGAGATTGGTCTTGGTCAATCTGTCCTTTGTCCCTGTAATATAGATTAGAGTCATGGCTATTAGTTGATGGCTTATAAGATGACTGGTAATACAATGACATTTATTCCAAAAGCAGCTTGTCATAGTTATTTGATCGGATGTAATTGTGCGTGGAGCAACTGTCCAAGTGTTGCTTTTACCCCTGTGAATCAAGTCAATTTATAGTTTTAAAGTAGTGTGTTATGTTGTTTAATGCTGTGCCATAGTTTGCATTGAAATTTAATGTTAATTTGGTGTGGATCCATATGTACTTCGGGCGCGGCTAACTCAGCATTTACCTATCAATTTGTTTTAGGTGGTCCATGCCACCAGTGGCCTGCTGAGAAAATTATCTTGTTACATTTTTGCTTCCTGTCCTTCTAGGTTAAGGGGATGTTAAGGCTCTCATACCTTAAGGTCATCAGTTAGTTTTGAGTTCTCCCAGAACGTGTACTTGCTCCAGTTTTAGAGGATTAAGTGTTGTACAATGATGATATGAAAGATCCTTTTTTAAACTATCAATATGGTTTATTGTTGTGTAGGATCATGGATCTTTTTCTTCAGATTTCAAATGCACGCATATTTTGACTTTGTAGTTGGATTTTTAGTAACATGTAGTAGTAAGAAGGTTTTGACGGTGTTAAACGGATATGATCACAATACTGTTTGATTTTTGTGACTAGTTGTGATTGTAGCTCAAAGATCTATAGCCAGTTTTGTGCTTAAAGGTGGCTCTTTTGTAACCTTGAGCAAGTTGATATTCTTGTGAGACCTAGCCTGGAAACTATTTTAGTGGTCAGCTGGAGGACTACTAGGATTAGCTTCTGAGTGGAAAGCTGGGTTTTGTGTTGTTCAGATGCAGCCCTTATGAATCCTTTACCACATTGGTCGAGCTGAAGGAGTTAAATGAGCAATCACAGTACTTGCTAGGTAATGGCATTATTTGACCAAGTGTTTCCTCTCTTATTCAATAACAAGAGGACTGGTTGGTCAATGCAAATGTGTATAATGTATATATAGGCAGATGAACAAGGTGACTATCTGTCTCCTTTCCTAGATGATAGTGTTGGCACAAAACCCGACTTGGGTGAGACCTCGGTATTGGGTTCAGTACATGCCAGAAATGGGCGGAATGATACTCTATGATCGGTGCACCAGACCTTTTGGTATGCCATCTGATCCCGTTGAGACCAAGTCAGACCTTCGGGGTGCGGCCCCCTTGTCATCTAAGAATGTGGCTCAGCCCTTAGTCGCCTCCTCTGTGGCAACTAGACATGTTTAACGCCAATACCATCTTTTTGTCCTCTTTTTTCTGCTTTTCTGCGCCTCTGGGGAGATGCTGAAGAATTGTCTATTTGTTCCTCTTTTTCTTACATGTCACGGTGCGGGCCACTGCTTTCCCTTTCACTCGAAACAAGAGTTCCGAGTGAAAGGGAGAGCAGTGGCCCGCACCATGACATCACGTATGTAACAAAAAAGGAAGGGCGAATCGAATAGCTGGGCTACCCAATCCCTTGGCTTGGTTGGTGAAAAGGCCAGTGAGGCAGAATTCTTTATTTGTTATTTATTCTGTTAACCTATACAATAATTTCATTATACATTGTTAGTCCCTATTCATCTGACTAGTGCATTTTAACATTCACCTTTGGTGTCTGCTGTGGTGTGAGGTGCTGATAGCTACCTCTTAACTCTAATGAGTACGACACCTCATGATTGTCCTACTAATATAACCATTTTAACTCATACTCAACTTATACATCAACCACTTGCAATAAAGCAAAATCTAAATCACGCATGTAATTGTGTATCATTCATTTGTATGTAAAAAGAAAATAAACAGCTTAAATGAAGTTCGTGTTTCAAACTTATACTGAACAATTACTAATATATTGTGGACCTTTTAACATTACAACTACTAATTCAACGTATAGAGTTGCTTAATATGTAATATGAAGTGCGAGCTCTAACACCACTAACTCAATGTTCAACAAGACAACCACCATCCATAGCTTTTAGGACAAGAAGATTTGTTGATACAGAATGTCAAATAGTGACAAGACAACTTGTCTATCTTCTACTCTTCTGCTTGTTGTGAGCAACCTGTGGCCAGCCTCGCAAAATTCGATTGACTATTTCAGGAATGGTCAATAGTTACATCGAAGTATTGAACACCTATTGGCCAAATTTAATTGAGAAAAATGAACCAAAGTGGGGAGCGACACTACTTCCATTATAAAAGAGTAACAGCTCGGCTAATCCTCGTAATTGCATTCACATCCGTGTTCAAAGATACTTTCTCTTCTCAATCTAGTTGTGTACCCACATGCAACACACATCACTATATACATTTCAACCCTCAAAAGATCATCTTTGAGTTTCTCTTTCCGGAAATCTTGATTATCTTTTATCTTTGCCTACAGCGTATATCCTAACTTCCATATTCACATAAATGGCTTCTTCCATTTATGTGAATATGGAAATTAGGATATCACTTTAAGATCAGAGAAGAAAGAGAACTAAGATTTACTCAAAGAGCAACTCAAGAATGATAAGCAATGGCTTGAAGGCTGAAATATAGATAGAGATGTATGAATAAGTACAACAAATTAAAATTGAGAAGAGAAAGTACCTCTGAATAAGGATCTGGATGCAATTACGACAATCGGTTTGGCTGTTTTAGCTCTTTTGGAATGAAAATAATTAAGAACATTCACCACACTTGGACATTTTTCAATCAAAAGTTGGTCATCTATATATAGCTTGAAGTGATGTGAATACTATTAGATTTTCGTAATATTTTTGATGTGATGTGATTATGATTAATACGTATATCGTTGACTAAGTGACGACAACATGATGATGAGCTTACGTCATTAAGAAGACGAGAAGGCTTACTTGACAGTATCAAAGATTGTGATGTGATTGTAGTCAATAAGTGTGCAGTTGACCATTACTAAGAATGTCAATATGACGGTGGGCTTACATCATTAAGAAGATTGGGAGGCTTACTTGACACTATCAGAGTTTTCGGGATAACTCATGCAAGCTGCGACAATAGCCTTTCATTTCCTTTAATATGTTGGAAATTTTCTTAATTTAGAGTATGGGCCCAAACCCATTGTTTAGCTAGTATATAAATGGAGTAATGTAGAGTTTTTTTATGATATGTTTACGAGGACATGGTTAGTGGTGTGTACTAATTATGACCTTATTCTTTCAATCTGCATCATTCCTTATGGAACTCTATTTCTATTGTCTATTGGAATTTGTTTTTTTGACTATTTATTACATTGTCATTAAAGTTGTAAAATTCTTACTTGAAATTTAAGCCTTTGCGGCTCATGCTCGCTTCACAAAATTCACTCTGTTGTTCCATCATGCTGGCCAAAGTCTCAAACACATTATTCAGGTTTGACTTATAGATTCATTTATACTACCGCTCAAAGCTACTTTAATAGTAGCATAAGTTGTAAGCTCCACCATTATGGCGATTGCATTTGTAAATACTTAGCCTTATATATATATATATATATATATATATAAAAGAAAGTATACTACATTCACAACTTTACGACTAGCCATAATTCAATGTAACAATAACGTACTAATAAGTTATACAGTACATTTTTGTAATTTTTAAACTGACAATAGGGAAACATTCATGTCTCATAACCAGAAAGTTTAGTCCATCTTCTCATTCTTCTCCGCCCTTCCTATAATTCTTCTAAATTGGCCTCCTTAATCTCTTCCACTACTCAATCTCTCCAAAATTGTTGGTGTTAGGGCTTCAAATTGTTGTTATTAAAGGATGCTCAAATCTAAGTTGTCATGGCGAAGCTTTGTTCGAAATGGTTAAAATCTGGCAAGTGCCCTTAATTTAGTGCAGTAAGAAATGGTTCGTTGATTTCTCATTATGTTATACACTTAAAAAAAAAATACTGTACTAGATTAGAGTCTTGGCTTAGTACAAAAGAACTCTCTAAGAGCAAGGTTGATCTCGACCTCTAATTAACTATGTGGTCTCGTATTCACTAGTCCTAAAACAAAATAGGTACATATTGTATATATCCTCAGTAGTGATTCCAAAGAGAAGAACCGAATGCATGTATTTTTAATACAAAGTGCTCTTCAACTCAACAATTAAGTTTGTTATCCTTATTACTTGACCTTTCTTGTGTAATGAGTATTTTTCACCTTTTAACCCGTTCAGATGAACTTAATCTCAATTCTAAGTATAACAAACTTAATTGATGTATAAAAGTCACAATCAAAGTGTGTAATGCAGTTGAGGCATTGCATTATGAGTGTAGATATTACTTATGATATGAAAATGTAATTTAATCAGGTGCATCTTATATTATTTCCCTTAATAGAAAATTTACATTTCAATTCCCAACTACATTATATTTAGAAACTCACATGCGCCAATTTTTCATACCATACTAAAGAAGTTAACCTTAATGGTTCAAAATTAAAGTGAAAAATACGTATCACTTAATGATCATTTAAGTGATAAATATGTATTTGAGAGATACGTCTTGCATTTATGTTAGCTTGGATAAGTTTGGAGTTTTGACTGATGATTAAGGAACGGATTTTAAGGAACTGGTCCTTAAAGCAGTAAAGTGGTGTACCGTGGGAAATATCAATTGGTATCAGAGCGGGTTATCCTTGAAAAGGCTAACACCTAGGATTAGATGAGTACATCACGAGAGAACAGTGAGGGTCAGTCAATGGTTAGAGCTCCTTATTTCAATGGGAAATACTATTCATGGTGGAAAGAGAGGATGCGTGATCACCTTCAAGCAGAGGACTATGAATTGTGGGACATAGTAACTGAAGGTCCCATGATCCCAATGAAGAAGGATGCTGAGGGAAACAATGTTCCCAAAACCAGGAAAAGAATGCAAAAGCTAGGAAGTGGCTTGTTGGTGGACTTAGTCCTGACGAATGCACTAAAATCAGAGGGTATGCCACTGCAAAGAAGATTTGGGATGCTCTACAAGTTGCACACGAAGGAACAAGTCAGGTAAAAAGGTCCAGAGGTACACTTCTTTATGCTGAATATGAAAGTTTTAAAATGAAAGAAGAAGAGTCAATCTCTGAAATGTATACTAGATTTAATGCCATTGCTTCTGAACTTATCTCTTTGGGAAGGGTTTTAACTGTGGAAGATAGAGTAGAAAAGATTTTAACTAGGGTTCTTCCAGATTCTTGGGAGATCAAAGCTTGTGCTATCATAGAAAGCAAAGATTTAACTACTCTATCCTTAGATGAGCTTATAGGCAATTTAAAGACTTATGAACTAAGGAAAAAGGTTAAAAACATAGGAGTACCAGTTAAAACTGAACCTAACCTAGCCTTGACTGCTGCTGATAAGATTATCGATGATAAGGACCTGGTCCTAATTGCTAAAAGTGTTCAGAAATATTTGATTAATAAAAAGGCAATTAGTGGACAGGGTAGGTCTTCTAACATGAAACAGGCTGGAGAATGCCACAAATGTGGAAGCTCGGAGCACTACATCAGCAAATGTCCAATTATGGAAGGAGAATGGAGAAAGAGATTCATTGAGGAAAGGAAAAAGGCTAGGGAACAGGTCCATAAGAAAAGTGGAAATCCCAAAGCAATGGTTGCAGGATGGCAAGATAGTGAAGACGAAATAACTGATGATGATCTGGATGAGGATCTTGCTCTAATGGCTCTTGGAGATTCAGAAAATGAAGAAGATGCTGAGGTATTTGTTTCTAAACTTAAAGAAGATGTAAGAAGCATGTCTAGAGAAAAATTGGTTAAAGTATTTCATACTGTGCTAAATGAATTTAAATCTCTAAGGGATGGCAATCATCAGCTGCATGATGAAATTGATGTTTAGAAGTAGAATGCAAAGAGGAAATAATTAAAAATGATTTTCTGAAAAGGAAGATTAGCATGCTTGAGGAACAGGTCCTCACACTTGAATCAACTGTTCAAGAATTAGAAAATGTTAAAACAGTTGAAAAAGGTAAAGGTATTGCTAATTCTCATCAGATCATTGCTGAAGAGAAACTGAAAGTCACAGTTGATGAACTGTGTAAAAAAGATGAGAAGATAAGATCTTTGGAAGAAGACTTGGTTAAAACAAAAATGGAACTAAGAAAAACTGTAGAATGGAACAAGTCTTCTGAAGCACTAGAATGGTTACAAGAAAATCATAGTAGTAACAGGAAAGGTATTGGATTCATGAAAGCACAGTCTTCATCCAAATGGGATCCAAAGAGTAAGTACTTATCATTTCCTGAAAACTGGCTATGCACTCATTGTGGGAACACTGGTCACCGGAAAGAAAATTGTCAATCTTTAAAAAGGGCTGCCCAGAGGAACAGGTCCTATAAACCTGTTCAAAATTCTGTAAGACAGAAGAACAAGTCCTATAAACCTGTTCAACATTCTGTAAGAAAGAAAACTGTTCACACAAAGAAACCATTACCATTCTGGGCTAGGAGAGATCTGATTCATCCTTTGTCTAAAGGAAAGGAACCCAAACTAGTTTGGGTTCTTAAAATTAACCCCTAGTTTTCTTTTACAGGCTAGAGTGAAGGAGATAAACCACAAATGGTATATGGACAATGGTTGCTCAAGGCACATGACAGGACATAAGGAACTGTTCCTTTCACTCTCAGCCTTCCAAGGAGGAAGTGTTTCCTTCGGTTATGGTAAGAAAGGGGAAATCATTGGAATTGGAAAGGTAGGTAGGTCTGATTCACACTGTATAGATAATGTGTTTCTAGTAGATGGGCTGAAATATTGCTTATTGAGTATATCTCAATTGTGTGACAAAGGTAATAATGTTAATTTCTCATCTACTGGATGCACTGTGACTAACAAAACTTCTGGAGAGATTATTTTGCAGGGAAATAGGCATGGAAACATCTACAAAGTAGACTTGCTGACACTATCTGATGGAAGCTTGAGTTGCTTAAGTGTGGTGCAAAATGATCCCCTCCTATGGCACAAAAGACTAGGACATGCTAGTCTTTCACAATTGAACAAACTTGTGTCCAAGGATTTGGTGATAGGTCTTCCTAACATCAAGTTTAATGATGAAAAAGTATGTGAAGCATGTGCCAGGGGAAAGCAGGTAAAATCCTCCTTCAAACCGAAGAAACAGGTAAGTACCACTAAACCTTTGGAACTGGTCCATATGGATTTATGTGGTCCAATGAGAACAATGAGTCGTGGAGGTAAGAAGTATGTTATAGTATTTGTGGATGATTACTCCAAATTTACATGGACTATATTCCTTGCATCTAAAGAAGAAGCATTTAATGCATTTTCAATTTTTGCTAAGAAAGCTCAAAGAACTCTAGATAATCATATTATTGCCATTAGGTCAGACCATGGAACTGAATTTGAAAATCATATGTTTTTCAATTTCTGTAATGAAAATGGCATTAATCATAATTTTTCTTCACCTAGAACTCCACAACAAAATGGTGTAGTGGAAAAGAAAAATAGGACTCTAGAGGAAATGGCAAGGACTATGTTAATATCTGGAAATCTTCCACAAAACTTTTGGGCTGAGGCTATTAATACTGCATGCTACATAATAAATAGATGTATGACAAGGCCATTAATAGAAAAGACCCCATATGAATTGCTTAAGGGAAGAAAACCCAATATCTCTCATCTTAGGGCTTTTGGTTGCAAATATTTTATACATAACAATGGGAAAGATGTCTTAGAAAAATTTGATCCTAGAAGTGATGAGGGAATCTTTGTTGGTTATTCTTCAAATAGTAAATCTTATAGGGTGTTTAACAAGAAAACATTGAAAATTGAAGAAAGCATGCATGTTAAATTTGATGAAACTGACAGTCTCACTCAAGAACAGGTACAGGAGGATGAAGAAATTGGAATGCTGAAAGAATATGAATGTAATCCACAAATGCAGACTTTGGATATGAGAAGTGAACTGCAAGGAACTGTTCCTCAGGCCAGAGCTGAGTAGAGTGGCACTGAAACAGGGGGAACACATGTTGGTTCCACCTCACAAACTGGTAATGCTACTGTATCAGGAACTGTTCCTCAGCAGAGGACTTCTGACAATGGATTGACCCCCAAGCCTTACAAGTATCAAGGGTCACATCCTGTGGATCAAATAATCTCATATAAGACTGCTGGGATTCAAACTAGATCAGCAGTCAAAAGTCACAATCTGTGTGCCTTTAGTGCTTTCCTATCTCTTGTTGAACCCAAAAATGTGAAAGAAGCACTGAAGGATGCAAATTGGATTAATGCTATGCAGAAGGAATTGAATCAATTCCAAAGGAGTCAAGTTTGGCATCTGGAACCTAAGCCAAGGAATAGGTCCATAATTGGGACAAATTAGGTTTTCAGAAACAAACTTGATGAGGATGGCATGGTAACAAGGAATAAGGCCAGGCTAGTTGTTCAGGGATACAGTCAAGAGGAGGGCATCGACTATGATGAGACTTTTGCTCCAGATGCAAGATTGGAAGCAATAAGACTTCTTATAGCCTTTGCTACATACATGGAATTTACTCTACATCAAATGGATGTTAAGAGTGCATTTCTGAATGGTTATTTGAAAGAAGAAGTATATGTCAAGCAACCTCCAGGTTTTGAAAGTGAACAGTTCCCTGAACATGTGTACAAGTTGGACAAGGCCTTGTATGGGCTCAAGCAGGCACCAAGAGCATGGTATGAAAGGCTATCAAAATTTCTACTTACGCATGGATATAAACGAGGTAAAATTGATAGCACATTGTTTTTAAAAGAAAAAGGTAAGCATCTCTTAATTGTTCAAATATATGTAGATGACATAATCTTTGGTGCTACTTGTGATAATTTAAGTAAGGAATTTGCAAACTTGATGGGGAGTGAATTTGAGATGAGCATGATGGGTGAACTCAATTTCTTTTTGGGTTTACAAATTAAGCAAACCTCAAATGGAACTATGATCCATCAACAAAAGTATGTTAAGGAATTACTTAAAAGATTTGATATGGATAATGCTAAGAAAATTGACACACCTATTGCCACTGCCACAAAATTGGATCTTGATGAACATGGAATATCAGTTGATCAAAAATTATATGGAGGTATGATTGGTTCTCTACTTTATCTAACTGCTAGTAGACCTGATATTGTGTTCAGTGTTGGTTTGTGTGCTAGGTTTCAATCAGATCCTAAGGAATCTCATTTGAAAGCTGTTAAGAGAATATTGAGGTATCTGAAGGGAACAGGTCCCTTGGGACTTTGGTATCCAAAAGGTGGTAGTTTTAATCTTGTTGGATATACTGATGCTGACTATGCAGGTTTTCTTGTTGATAGAAAAAGTACCTCAGGTATGGCATATTTTCTTGGTGAGTGTTTGATTCTTGGGGAACCAAGAAACAAAATTCAGTGGCACTTTCCACTGCTGAGGCTGAATAATTGGCAGCTGCTGCATGTTGCTCAAAGTTGTTATGGATCAAACAACAATTACAGGATTTTGGGGTTGATGTAGGAACTGTTCCTATCTTTTGTGATAACACTAGTGCTATTAACATGACAAAAATCCAGTGCATCACAAAAGGACTAAACACATTGATATAAGACATCATTTCCTGAGAGACAACTATGAAAAAGGTTTGATCACCATAGCATTTTGTCCTACTGAAAAGAAAATTGCTGACATCTTTACAAAAGTTTTAAGTAGAGATGATTTTGAAAGAAATATGTTGGAATTAGGGATGATTAAATTCATATAAAATCATCAATGCTATACTTCATAATTGGCTAGAAAATTGCGTTTAAAATGAATTTTATTCAAGTCATTATGAATGATTCAGTCCAGCTTAATACTTAAATGTATACTCTTATGCCATACTTCTTATTTAGAGTTGCTAAAATTGAATGATGTTACCCTTATGCTCTTAGAATTTTAGATTGATCAAAAATATTACAAATTGGAAGGACACTGAATTTTCGTGTTAAAATCAGGTATGTACTCGTTATTATTCAGTTAATTTAGAAGTGCAAAGGCTATAGGTAACTTGTGATTAGGATAAATCCCACTAAGTTTCCTAACCATATCCAAACTGATTAAGAGTCCCATCGGAGGAACAGTTCCCACTCTGAAAAGGAGACTTAACAGTCCAACGGCTCTATTTCTCCGGGAGACTCCCAAGAGTCCATAACGGCTGCATGTCTTGCTGAGGTAATTGTGACCGTTTCCTACTCTATCTCTACTACCTAATCCATTCTATAAATACACCCCTTCTCCCCCATTATTCTTTTACTTTGCTCACAAACTGAATTCTAAAAATTTCAGAAAGAATAATCAACCATCTCTTAATTCGAATTGCTAGAATGTCTCTTTCTCCTGAAAATTCTTCAACTGCACCCACCACTGAACAACCAAAAAATCTCAACCCTCCTTCACCCATGGATACCACTGACCTAAACCCTGAAATTCCTGAAACAATCCCACACGTACCTGAACCTGAAATTCAGGGGGAAGGACCGGTTCCCACGGCTGAATCAATTATTGAACAGGTTGAGGATTTGTCACGAGCTATGGTTTTGTATCAGTCTCAGGTAAACTTTGCTGACCCTTTAAATATTGTGGTAGATGAGGAGGAAAAGGGAGAGGGGTCTGAGGATGTTTCTGAGGGGGAAACTGTTAAAAGGTTAGAAGCACCCATGCATGGGTCATCGGGGTCTCCAGAGGTTTCTTTTAGAGCACCCATGGAGAATGTTATAGATGTTGATGATGCTATAAGTGATAGTGATAGGCCTCTTGTTGATTTGATCAACATTAGGAGTTTGAAAAGAAAATTAGCTAGAAAGGGACCCATTGATGACCAAGTGACTGCTGAAATTGCTGCTAACTTGAAGAAAATAAGTGATAGTTATAAGCCAGGAATTAAGAAGAAAGGTGAAAGTTCCTCCAAGGCAAAAGGACCTGTTCCTTCTGTCTCAACTCCTGTTTCTGGGGTTAGGAGGACAAGAAGTGCTGCTAAAGCTGCTGATGAACAATTAGCTGCTGCTTTAGAAAGAAGCAGAAAAGGGAAAGGAAACAGGTTGTTGAAGAGGAAGAAGTGGAGAATATTGAATTTGATGATATTGGTGAAGATGATGAGATGGCAGATGCTGAGGAGGTTATGCATCAGTCAAAGAAAAGAAAAGTGGCTCAAAGACGAGTAACAAGAAGTTCTGTGAAGGCTGCAGAAAAATCTGCTAAGAGAACCAGGTCCTCTAAAAGAACTATTGTGGATGAAAGTTCTGCTAGTGATAGTGATGAGTCCTTTGCTGGGGATGAAAGTGACAGTGAAGCTAAGGGAGATGATACTGTACATTGTGTTCATGATGACATGCTTACTAGGAAAGTGTTGAAAGGAAGAGTATTATCTGATGTACAAGAAGAAGGAATGCTATTGTTGCTGCAAAAACTGCATGCTCAGGGCTGGAGGGACATGGTCCTTCAGATTTCTAGCTGATGTGCAAAGGGGATGGTGCAAGAGTTCTACAAGAACTGCTCCATCAAAGATGACAGGATTACTACCTCTGTTAATGATAATGTGATTATGTTTGACACCAGGGAACTTGGTGAGCTGTTGGGGATTCCTTTTACTGGGTATGACAATTATGTCAAGAAGGTATGGCCTGACTTGACAAACATGCCAACTGATTTGGAGATCACTAAGAAGTTTGCTGAGAATGAAGGGGAAGAAAAACCCAGGGCTGTGTAGAAAAGTGAGATGCACTCACAGCACCAAGTGCTATTCGAGTTTGTGAACAAGATTGTGATGCCAAGGCAGGAAAAAAGAGGTATTGCCAGTTTCATGGACCTGGTCCTTATGGAACTGCTGGACACTGAAAAGCAGATCAACTGGCTCAGGTTTATGATCCACCTGATCAAAAGGGTGATAGCTGGGAAGAGGAAGCACTCTTTGCCTTTTGGTTTCATCTTGACTGATGTGTTTGCAAAACTGAAGATTCCTTTGGAAGGGGTGGTAAAGGCTACCAAAAAGGAAAAATTTGGCTATGCCTCATTGATTAGCTGTGACTTTCCTGTTCAGGCTGATCCTCCACAGGCTGGTGTTGGGAGGCAGCCTTTGAACATCAAGGTAAGGGCACTGAGGCAACAGGTTGCTATCCAGGCTGCTGAAATAGCAAGGTTGGAAGAGGAGAGAAACTACTGGAAGGCAGAGGCCACAAAGGCGAAGGAGACCAATGAGGGAATGCTTAAGCAGATGTTTGAGTTGCTTAACAAGTCTCAGGGACCTGGTCCTTCCACATCCTGACCACCTTAGCCATAAGCCATCTTTTGTCTAGAGGGATTTAGCCTAGTCTAGTGCCTTAGTCTTTTCCTTCTCTAGTCTTTGAATAATTCTGTAGTACTTGCTTGTATCCCCTGGTTTCACCTTTTGATTAAATGAATTGTCTTTGATGGCTAATATCATTGTTTTGCAGTTGCTTTAATCTGATTTATGATTGCATTTTGAGTTGCCTCAATGGCCATGTGCTGATTAATTCTAACACTTGCGTTATATTTTTTATGCAACCTTTTCAATGATGCCAAAAGGGGGAAGAGCAAGTCTGATTTTGCATGAAGTTATACCTAATTGAAAATCTGTTCCTTAATGATAAACTCTCCATTGATTGATTGTTTTTTTAGCTTAAGTTGTACTTCAGGACATTAAGGATATGCAGCTATGCTTATGAATTTGTCATCATCAAAAAGGGGGAAAATGTTAGCTTGGATAAGCTTGGAGTTTTGACTGATGATTAAGGAACGGATTCAAAGGACCTGTTCCTTTGAATCACTGCAGCTAAATAGATAATTCATGCAAAATCATTTAAGCTGAGATATTATTAATTATCCTAATACTAATGTTTATCTTGATAATTATGCAGGTCTAAACGGATATGAAAAGATTGCATAAATAAAGGATAAAAATAGAAGATCCGGATTCTAAAGAGAAGAATCCAATTAGGACTCAAACTCATGGGAGCTTTGGAGTTCTAATTGATCAAGACTTCTTGGCTGCTGGAGCTATAAAACGTTGAGCATATCAGCCATTGAAGTGTGCACAAATACAGAGAGAATTGAGCAAAGCTTAAATGAGTCATTAGCTTATTTGTGTAATCAGTTAGCTACAGTGGAACTAAGTTAGAACTTGTTCCTTAGATTGAATCTTGTAAAAGTTCAAGTCTTAGTTCAACAGTAGTAAGCAAAAATCGAGTTGTAATCTTCTGGTTCAAGTCGTGGACTTGACACAACTTCACTAATCGTGAGAAAGATCACTAAAGGATTAGAGTTAGTCCTAGATTAGTAAGAAGGAGTCTTGTAACCAAGTGGGTCTTTTTACATAGTGAAGTTGAAATCCTACTTGAGAAGTAGGTCGTGGTTTTTTGATCCCGAGTCAAGGGATTTTTCCACGCTATTATCTGGTGTTCATTTACTTACAGTTTTAATTCCGCATATAGTTTAGTAAAGGAACACATTTTAAGGAACTGGTCCTTAAAGCAGTAAAGTGGTGTATCGTGGGAAATATCAATTTATTAATTTGATATAAATATCCTGTGTGGATTAATTTTACCTAATACTCCCTCTATATACACATTTTAGTTTTTATTAGAAAATGGAGAATGTATTGATAAAATTATAGCCCGGACACGTGGCAATCGAGGCACAAGGCTTGGGGCGACTGTCACGTGAGTTATATGTTGGCCACGAGATTGATATAAGGGCAACTGAGGTTAAGCCTCATGGTCAAAATTTCACGAACCACAAGATGTGTTCGCCTCGGGCAAGAAAATGGCTCGATGCACCGAGGCAAAAGGATCGAGGCCCCGGTAAGCGGTTCGATGTCAACATAGATGGATCTCCACGATCTCAACACTTAATGAGGGGTAGATCGTGGTACATCCACGATCTGGGTATGGAAGAGTGGGCGATTTAATGCCTATAATTATCTCAAGTGCCTTGGCTATAAATATCACTTATGTAACAATGGAAATTCATTCACAAATATCGCCGAAACTCTTTCAATTTTCATTCTCAATCATTCGATAGTGAAATCATTACTCTTGTGTTCTCATTTCACTCTTATTTCCGTTATTTTATATATAGTTTGTCACAATCTTGATACGAACAATTGCTTGTAACCCAAAATAAATTTAATAGTATTTCTAAAATCGTATTTAGACTCATACAGAGAATAGAGAGCATGAAAGTGATATTGTATAAATCTTATGTAATAAATTACAACAAAACAAGAATAAGTTCTCTTCAATTCCAAACTAGGTAGTTGTAGGAGCCACTCACATGATTACTCACTAATCATCTATCTATATATCTATTTATCCATATATTAATTGGGGTACATAGAAGGATAATATGGCATAGATCTTTGATAAGGATTCTACTTTTGGTCATGTTCTTGCTTTGCACTTTTGGCTTCTCCTATCCCTTTTTTTTGTTATGCCATCCCCCAATTTTCCCCTTATTTCCCCGATAAGAGAATTAATCACATTACCTTACTTATTGCATTTGATTTAAGACTAATCAATAGTCATTATTACTTCATGTCAGTTACATGATTGTATTTCCTAAAATACGATTTCAGGTTTTACAATTAAATTTATATTTAGTTGAGCCACAAGCGATTGCTTTGTATCAAAACTCAACCGGTTGATTGCTAGGTTTACGTTTACGAACTAGATCATTTGGAGTTTATACTAAGGAGCGAGACAGGCAATTAATGATTCGAGCAAAATAATACGGACGATAGATAATAATCGATGAGTAAAGCAAGCAATAGGCAAATTAACAGATCGACTACACGGACGATAGACAAACGAGCAAGATGATTTAATGGACCAAAGTTATGTGATCGAGCTAAATACTTAGATGGCTGATAGTAAGTAAATGGGCAGTAAACATAAATAGCTGATTAGTTAGAGTTGATACGTTCTTAAGCTACTGATGTTTAGGATTAGTGATTTAAACTAAAGCCGGTTGAATAAAACGATAGCAAAAATCAACAGAACAACGGAGCAACGGAAACAACAATAATAATGAAAGCAATAAATAAACAAAGCAGTTTATCTTATTGAGTTGTTTGGATGCTCGTGCTTTGATGGGGAAAGTAGATTTCGTCTCTCCAAAACAAAGCAAGATCAAACTTGATTACAGCAGTGTAGCAATACAGGAATGATAATAGCAAAATAGTTATGGTGGCTAATTGGGAGTATTTAGAGTGCTAAAGGGAATGTTGTTGATCAAAAAGAACTTAAGTAATACAATGAGGGGAGAGGGCCATATTTATAGTTGAAGATTCCTAGACCTAACATGAGTCCATCTTGCTCACGTTTCTACATATTAGTTGGCACACTTATCCATGTCTCAACGACCACCCTAAAAAAGTGAAATTTTGTTGATCGTGCTTATCCGCTACAAACGAATCTCTTCCTTGTCTTCGGAGAACTTGATTACGGCCGATATTGTTAAACGAGCGATCATTCTTTGTTGTGTCTATTCTATGTGAAACCTTTACTGACCTGTCTCTGAATTTTGCTATGAGTTTTCTACGTCAACGAACACGTGCCACTGCGTGTCCGGAGGAAATCTGGCCAATAAAGGATCAATCAATTTCATATCAGTTATACATGTATTTTTTGTTTTTCAAGCCATTTCACCTCCTCAACACAAGTATATAAAGAGGTACTTTGTTCTCCACTTAATAAATTATACTCGCCATAATACTCCTTTCATGAGGTTGTTGATTTTGGGGATATCTCAGGTGCAATTGAACTACTTCACGACGGCTTTCGATCACGAAAAAGATAAAGGATGGTCCTCTGGATTGGCATTGATTGATTTGCTATTATGGTTGGTTGGTCATGCTCAACGATGCTTTCATGGAATTGTTTGGTTATGGGCTCAATGGTAGTCATTCTAGACCTCATTTCCTTGCCTTATTTTGAGGTTAATATTATTTCTCTCCTTGTTTGTTTCTTTTTTACTGTAACAGAATAAGGATTTTTCTCGAGTTTAATTAACTTACGTTGATGTGACAGTCTTAGAAATACCTTTGTTTAGCAGTTTATAGTACATCTTCATTTGGTGTTCGGGCGATGTATGTTCTCATTTAATTAGCTTTTTTAAAAATCAATATTATTGTTGAAGAGACTAATATGTTGTGAATATTGCATGATGTTTTATATAGATATAAGTGGATTGAAGTTTTATATAGACATAAGTGGTATAACGAATGGTGATGATGTAGGTATCTTGCAACAAAAGGATGACGATTTGCAGAAGAATATTACACATTAAATTACAAGCCAAATGGATGCAATGGAGGCTTCAAGCGGGAGATAAGCCTCTAAATAATAGCGGAGGGTCAAAATGAGTACCCATTCTTTAACACTGAGAAATTAAAGCTAGAAAAGAAGTATGACTGATATAAAGTGGAGAGCCACAACGATAAACATGAACTATTTACGCAAGCAAAGATAAACCATAGTAGAAAAATTCTCGACCCAATTGTGTGAGAAAAAGCAATTAACACACATAGACTATTAGGCAAACACAAGTGGTTTATTAAAGCTGCACATGGATCCTTAGAATTAGATGGACATTCTCATAGCTTAGCTTTTCTGTTTCGCTTTGGCACTTAAAACTAAATAAATTTTTGAAACAAAGAAACAATTGTTCTCTCATTTGTGTGTTGTTGTTACGTTGTTCCCTCTTTCTTTGGTTATTTTCTCTTATCAACGGCCCAGAAGTAAAATAACACCGAACATCAGAGTCAGGAGCATAAAAAACTTGAGCCAATATCTTTATTCCAGCTACAAAGTATTTTAATTAAGTACAGATCCGTGGGGCTTTAAGGAAGGAGTAAAGGTTGTCAACGGTTCCCCTATCTATGATTGGAGACTCTTGTGTTGAGGTTTCTAGCCTGGAGACTATTTTAGTGGTCAGCTGGAGGTCTACTAGGATTAGCTTCTGAGCGGAAAGCTGGGTTTTGTGTTGTTCATACGCAGCCCTTATGAATCCTTTACCACATTGGTCGAGCTAAAGGAGTTAAATGAGCAATTACAGTACTTGCTAGGTAATGGCATTATTTGACCAAGTGTTTCCTCTGTTATTCAATAACTAGAGGACTGGTCAATGCAAATTTGTATAATGTATATATAGGCAGATGAACAAGGTGAGTAGCTGTCTCCTTTCCTAGATGATAGTGTTGGCACAAAACCCGAGTTGGGTGAAACCAGGTTCAGTACATGCCAGAAACGGGCGGACTGATACTCTATAGTCGGTGCACCAGACCTTTTGGTATGCCATCTGATCCCTGTTGAGACCAAGTCAGACCTTCGGGGTGCAGCCCCCTTGTCATCTAGGAATGTGGCTCAGCCCTTAGTCGCCTCCTCTGTGGCAACTAGACATGTTTAACGCCAACACTATCTTTTTGTCCTCTCTTTTTTTCTGCTTTTCTACGCCTCTGAATCTCTCCTATCTAGCTGAAGAATTGTCTATTTGTTCCTCTTTTTCTTACATGTGAGTGCGGTGCTCCCTTTCACTCGGAAGGGAGAGCAGTGGCCCGCACGGTGACATCAATCGAATAGCTGGGCTACACCTTCCCTTGGCTTGGTTGGTGAAAAGGCTAGTGAGGCAGAATTCTTCATTTGTTATTTATTCTGTTAACCTATACAATAATTTCATTATACATTGTTAGCCCCTGTTCATCTGACTAGTGCATTTTAACATTCACCTTTGGTGTCTGCTGTGGTGTGAGGTGCTGATAGCTACCTCTAACTCTAATGAGTACGACACCTAATGGTTTTTTTTTTTTTAAAGCAAAGGTCACTAAGCAGTGCTTAGTGACTATTTTTTTTAGGCAGAATATATTGATGGTCCCTCGAAATTATACCCAATTCCCACTTGAACACTTCAATTTTCTCAATGACCAACTAAACACCTCTTCTAGTCCATACTGTATCTCCGAATCACTGACATCTGGCAGACTTCATGCGTGAGTTACACTCTCCAATGACGTGGAAAAGTAACAAATAATAGTTTGACACGTATAATTTTTATAAAAAAAGAAAAAATTTAAAATTTAATTGAAAAATAACAAATAAAACAAAGAAAATCCCCCCACCCCCTTTCTTTCTCCTCAACAATCATACTGCCCTTGTTCCTACACCCCCACCCTCTTTCCCCTTCCCTTATTCTCTGCTAGTCCACCGTCTCCATTTTTCTTTCAATAGCGGAATTAACAAGAACCAAGAGGAGGAAATGGGTAGCTGGCGACGAAAGTTTCTTCACATATTCCGGCGACTTTCCACCATTGTCAACGCCTCTGCCTCTGCTTGAAGTTTTTGGTGGAGATCCTAGCGGTGGTGGCTATTTTGCCATCGCCTATCCCCCACCCGATCTCCACTTATTTTGTACTGCTGCTACCAGTGTCTTTCTATTTCACCGCCATCTCCACCACTACCGGTGGTGGTGGTGGTGTATGTTTCTGCAACTACTCCTCCGTTCAACAACTCAATTTCATGTTAGTGGACTTCCGTATAATGCTGGTATGTTGCAAATCCAATTTGAGGAACTTACTGGAGTTTGTTATTTTATTGACAACATTTATCATTTGCGTCATTGTTGGAATATGCTTATTTTAGTACCAAAAGATGGTGATTCCTGATTTACGCTCATTACATTTGCTCCTCCACGAGTCAGCGAAGGAGACACTAACTCAACATGGCAATCAACAGATAGCACATATAAGGCAGAGCTATAATGCTCTAGTTCTTGCATCTTCTCTATTTTATATTGCCACAGTGGTGTCGTGTGTGTTTCTCTCTGATTTTTGGACTGTAAATTGTGTGTATTTTTCAAAAAAAAAAAAAAAAAAAAATTGAAAGAAACAAGTGTTAGTGTCCGATAACTTTTCTTCACGGATTCATACTTCTCCTTCAATTTATTCTTAATCTTTGTAGAAATTCATTGATTCTTTTGGTAAGTGTTTTAGATTGTGAAAATTAGTTGTAGGTCTGTTATTATTGGCGAGAAAAGATGATGGAGATGGTAGATCCGGGCGGAGATACGGTGGAGGAATGAAAGAGATGGTGGAATTGAAAATGGTGCAGTGGGGCCCACTTGAAGAAATTTATTTTAATTTTAACATAAAAAAGATACAATTTAAGGTTCTCACGCGCTCCAAGTTAAGTGAAACTCACACACATTGCCAAGTCAGACGTCATTGTTCCGGAGGCACAATATGGACTAGAAGAGGTGTCTAGTTGGTCATTGGGAAAGTTGGAGTGTTTAAGTGGGAATCGGGTACAACTTTGAGGGCCATCTATGTATTCTGCCTTTTTTTTAATTAATAATAAAAACCTCAAAACAGAAGAGTACAAGTAAGGAGGGCTAGGCCTTGCCTTATAGTTCCTAATGAGGCAGATCCTCCACTATCTAAGAACTATGTAAAAAATAAGAACTCGAAATAATTAATAATAAGATGACCATCACAGAGCTTATTGTGTACTCTATGATGATATTATATAAGTGAATACTAAAATAATGTAGAACAATACAATCATGTATGAATGCCTCCTTTTTCACGCAAGTGACTTGAAGTAATACTTGTAGCCCGCTCAAATTCTGAAAACCATCTTGCTCCTCATGAACAATGAACTTGCTTTCCCACTTATCCAATGTTTATATGATTTAACCACGTTTTTTGCAACCCTTGGAGGGTTTGTTCTACCTGTGTTAGCTTTGATAAGCTTGGGGTTTTGACTGATGACTGAGAAACGGATTCAAAGGACCTGCAGCTAAATGGATAATTCATGCAAAATCGTTTAAGTTGAGATATTATTAATTATCCTAAAACTAATGTTTATCTTGATAATTATGCAGGTCTAAACAGATACGAAAATATTGCATAAACACAAGGATAAGGATAGAAGATCCGGATTCTAAAGAGAAGAATCCAATTAGGACTCAAACTCAAGGGAGCATTGGAGTTCTAATTATTGAAGACTTCTTGGCTGCTGGAGCTATAAAATGTGGAGCATTTCAGCCGTAGAAGTTAAGCACAAATACAGAGAGCATCGAGAAAAAGCTTAAAAGAGTTATTTGCTTATTTGTGTAATCAGTTAGCTACAGTAGAACTAAGTTAGAACGTGTTCCTTAGATTGAATCTTGTAAAAGTTCAAGTCTTAGTTCAATTGTAGTAAGCAAAAATCGAGTTGTAAACTTTCTGGTTCAAGTCGTGGACTTGACACAACTTCACTGATCGTGAGAAAGATCACTAAAGGATTAGAGTTAGTCCTAGGTTAGTAAGAGTGAGTCTTGTAACCAAGTGGGTCTTTTTACATAGTGAAGTTGAAATCCTACTTGAAAAGTAGGTCGTGGTTTTTTGATCCCGAGTCAAGGGGTTTTTCCACGCTAAAATCTGGTGTTCAATTACTTACAGTTTTAATTCCGCATATCGTAGAGTAAAGGAACACATTTTAAGGAACTGGTCCTTAAAACAGTAAAGTGGTGTATCGTGGGAAATATCAATTGGTATCAGAGCAGGTTATCCTTGAAAAGGCTAACACCTAGGATTAGATGAGTACATCACGAGAGAACAGTGAGGGTCAGTCAATGGTTAGAGCTATTTATTTCAATGGGAAATACTATTCATGGTGGAAAGAGAGGATGCGTGATCACCTTCAAGCAGAGGACTATGAATTGTGGGATATAGTAACTGAAGGTTCCATGATCCCAATGAAGAAGGATGCTGAGGGAAACGATGTTCCCAAAACCAGGAAGGAATGCAATGCTGAAGACATAAAGCAATGGGAAAAGAATGCAAAGGCAAGGAAGTGGCTGGTTGGTGGACTTAGTCCTGACGAATGCACTAGAATCAGAGGGTATGCCACTGCAAAGGAGATTTGGGATGCTCTACAAGTTGCACACGAAGGAACAAGTCAGGTAAAAAGGTCCAGAGGTACACTTCTTTATGCTGAATATGAAAGCTTTAAAATAAAAGAAGAAGAGTCAATCTCTGAAATGTATACTAGATTTAATGCCATTGCTTTTGAACTTATCTCTTTGGGAAGGGTTTTAACTGTGGAAGATAGAGTAGAAAAGATTTTAACCAGGGTTCTTCCAGATTCTTGGGAGATCAAAGCCTGTGCTATCATAGAAAGCAAAGATTTAATCACTCTATCCTTAGATGAGCTTATAGGCAATTTAAAGACTTATGAACTAAGGAAAAAGGTTAAAAACATAGGAGCACCAGTTAAAACTGAACCTAACCTAGCCTTGACTGCTGGTGATAGGATCATTGATGATAAGGAACTGGTCCTTATCGCTAAAAGTGTTCAGAAATATTTGATTAAGAAAAAGGCAATTAGTGGACAGGGTAGGTCTACTAACATGAAACAGGCTGGAGAATGTCACAAATGTGGAAGCTCGGAGCACTACATCAGCAAATGTCCAATTATGGAAGGAGAATGGAGGAAGAGAGTCATTGAGGAAAGGAAAAAGGTTAGGGAACAGGTCCATAAGAAAAGTGGCAATCCCAAAGCAATGGTTGTAGGATGGCATGGTAACAAGAAATAAGGCCAGGCTAGTTGTTCAGGGATATAGTCAAGAGGAGGGCATCGACTATGATGAGACTTTTGCTCCAGTTGCAAGACTGGAAGCAATAAGACTTCTTATAGCCTTTGCTACATACATGGAATTTACCCTACATCAAATGGATGTCAAGAGTGCATTTCTGAATGGTTACTTGAAAGAAGAAATGTATGTCAAGCAACCTCCAGGTTTTGAAAGTGAACAGTTCCCTGAACATGTGTACAAGTTGGACAAGACCTTGTATGGGCTCAAGCAGGCACCAAGAGCATGGTATGAAAGGCTATCAAAATTTCTACTCCAGCATGGATACAAGAGAGGTAAAATTGATAGCACATTATTTTTGAAAGAAAAAGGTAAACATCTCTTAATTGTTCAAATTTATGTAGATGATATAATCTTTGGTGCTACTTGTGAAAATTTAAGTAAGGAATTTGCAAACTTGATGGGGAGTGAGTTTGAGATGAGCATGATGGGTGAACTCAATTTCTTTTTGGGTTTACAAATTAAGCAAACCTCAAATGGAACTATTATCCATCAACAAAAGTATGTTAAGGAATTACTTAAAAGATTTGATATGGATAATGCTAAGGAAATTGACACATGTTGCTTCCAAACGCACACGCAAGTATACGCGGTCGCCAAGTAATAAAGTGACTAAGTCGAGTGTCGATCCCACGAGGACTGTGCAGACTAATATTTCGTAAACAATTTCTATCAAACTATCCAGGGGTCTTGTCTTAATTGGTGAGAGTTTTTGTAACCAAAAAGCAGTAATTAAAGTGCCAGATGTGTAGTCAAGCAATGGTGCAAACTTTGGGTGTTAACAATATTAAGAGGACGGTCCAGGGTTAGAGTTACGAACAATCCAGTTGATGTATTCAATTGATTCCCCTTCTTAAATCCCGGGTTACTAACTGACAGAGTAATTGTAATTATGAAAACCTTTCAGTTATTCACAATCTATGCAAGCTACTTCAATCCCTATATGTCTATGGGTTAAATCACATGCACGCATTAACGATCTCTGTAATGAGTTAAACTAGGCAAGCAAGTATATGTCTATCCTACTCGCGAATTGATTCCCCGATGCCCGGGTTCACAAACTAGTTCTATTCTTTCTTATTACGTAATTAGATTCTCTCTTTCGAGTTCAACCTAAAAACCATAGATAATGCATAATTATCGAGCTCTTAACAATTATACAAGTGAAATCAAGAAAGAATAAGTAACCCGTTATGGGATTCAATTAATGGGAATCAATCTTCAACAATCAACCTTCATGTAAAACTCTAACCCCAGAACGTAATGAAATTAGCCACACATATTCATAATCACAAGGCAAAGATTTGATGTAATAATGAATTAATTGATGAAATAGATGAAAGATTAAGAATCACCCTTGTTCAATGGAGTATGTAGCTCTCAATATTGCCCAAAGTCAAGAACCCTCTACAAAAACTAAGTAATAAACTATTTATAATGTTTCCAAACCCTTGGTAATAAGTTAGACCCGATACTAGGAGGAATAGGGAGTAAAATCGCGCATCAGGGGCGCTACAACGGGCGCCCCGCGCCCCAAAAAGCGTGCCAACGACCAGAGGACGCATCCAGGCTTCGTGCCTTAGCCCTGCGTCGCAGGCCAAAAGCGCCAGGCCATGCGCGCGGTAGGCTGCGCGGCGCGGGCCTTAGAGCGCCAAGCCAAAAATCGCTCTTTTCTGCTCCAAAACTCGGCTCGTGTCGTGCCTTTGTGTGCTCAATCCAATCTTCGAACATCCTTCAACCAATTCATGCTCAATCAAGCTTCGAAACGCTCCAAATGCATCGCGTAACGACCTACACACGAACAACACAACATCAGCGTAAAACCACATTCACAAGCTACCAAACAAGTGCAAAACAAGCTCAAATGTGCGGAAATATTAAGGAAAAGTGGGCATAAAATGCCGAACATCACCACCCCACACTTGAACCTTTGCTCGCCCTCGAGCAAGTCAAAACTAACTCCCCAACCTAGGTAAAACAGGTCTGCCTATGACTATGGTTGATACCGACCATTGAACCAATGCGCACATGACTACCATGGATCCACAACATGCCAACAATTTACCAAACTCAAAAATATGAGAACAACCACCCCAAAATAGCTCAAATGCACAAACTCAACTCAATGCAACCATGCTCCCACAAAATCACACCTATCTACTCAATCAAAAGCCATCAACTTTACCTATTTCATGCAAACCACGTGCCCTCACCAATATGAAAGAGAGTGTCCCCCCAAAGATCACACACAAAAACAAATAGCATGAATAGAACGGGGGCAATAACAAATGAATTCTCTCACTCTCATGAAAAGCTCACATGTCACACACAACGTACCATAGGCTTGCCCGTAGTGTAGGACTCCACTAATGTAGGCTCACTCCAATCGGGATTAACTAGGACTTTAGAAAGGTCGTAATGTAGGCTAAAGTGCGGGTAGGACACATATGGGTAATAGTGACTACCTCCCTAAGCAATTTTAATACATCACATTAATTTTCAAGCACAATCCTCATCAAACCACCCAATCACAAGTATCACACATACACCTTCTCAATAAGTAGCATATTTTCTTTTCAATCACACACTAGCAAGGAAGGGATATCTTTCTCTTTTTTTTCACAACTTTTTTTTTTCAACTTGCATTTTTTCTTTTCTTTTTCAATTCACTTTTTCAATTTCATCAACTTCCAACCTTGCCAATGTTTTTCACTACTTCACAATTTCACAAATATTCCCCTTCATTAGTTCCACTCACAAGTCTCCCAACATCCAACCACAACTCCAATCATCTACACAATATCAATAAAGTGCTTAAGGAGTAAGGGCCAAAAGAGTCAATTAAGAACAAATGGGTAGGCTCGGGGTGTGGGTGCCAACAAAAAGGGTCAATTCAAATCACAACAACAATTTTCCAAGGTATATATAAAAGGGTAGGCTAACAAAAGAAGGCCTTGTATCATTTCCCGACTAGAGCAAACCTAGGATTTCGCTTTGCACACACACGGGGCAAGTTCTAGACATTAATATGCAACACGGAGCAACAAAAATATGCCTCACAACACACATTGCACATGGTTCACACAAAGAGGCTCCATCAACAACTCTCAACTAAGCTTCTAGAATGCAACTTGTGGAAATTTAAGCACTCATGCACAAAAGTTAGCAATCAAGTCAAGCAAGCGGACTCAAGCATCTCAAGGGGGTTGTTCCATTTTTTCTCTAGGCATGCATCAAATTAAAACCAAGGACACCACAAATAGCACATGCAATCAAGTCCAAGTCCACCGGTATCAACCAAATCAAAGGCACCTAGCATTCTACCTTTTTCCTTAGCCTAGGGTCATCTAAAACTAACTATCCTAATCCTAAAAATAAAAACTACCCGGTTCAAAGGTCACCCCGTGGAAAAGAACCGCGGTCATAAGAAAAACCACGGGGCGGATGACATATACCACTAATAAAACTAAAAGGAAAATCTTTTTGGAATTTTTCATTGGTTTTCTAATTTTTTTTTCATTTTTCATATATTAAAGCAAGAAATAAATCAAAATAAAGTCAAGTGACAAAAGAAAATCCTAAGGTACATGCATCCTAAACCTCAAAAATAAAAACTAGATAAAGGGCAGTACCCCACCCCACACTTAAACTAAGCAATGTCCCAGTGCGACAAAGAAGTAAGTGCAAAAGTAAAGAGTACAAGAAAACTGCCCTGAAAACTGGGTGGTGCACAGGAGTGTGGACCTAGGCCTCCGCCTCATGATCAGTCTCATACTCACTGTCCGGATCATTGGCCACAACATCTGAATCAGTGTTCTCATCCTCCCGCGGATCCAGCGTTCCAGCCTCAACCTCGCCCAGCAGGACCTTCGAGGTCTTCGTCAGCGGGACCTTGCGGTCAATGGCAGTCATATCAACGCCCGACTAACGGGCCATAGCCTCCATCATCAAGTACTGACGCGCGGCCAAGTTGGCATTTGTCTCCCGCCAATCGTCCGCCGTCAGCTTCACCGGTGCCGTGGTGATCACCCCCTTGACCGAAGCAATGTCAAAAGGCCTCCCGAAATCAAGGACAATACGATCCCCAACCTCATCTGCGGGGACGCCCGCCTGCTCTAAGTACCGGGTCAAGAGGTTCCCAAAATACAACCTACTACAATATTTTTCTTGCCTTTTCGCTTTCATCACCCTCAACATGTAGTACCCAATGTTCACCGGCCTCCCGGTCATGAAAAAGTACACCATGCACGCCCGAGTCTTAGTGACCTCGGAGTAGTGGGAACATGGTAGAATCCGTGCATTGATGAACCTCATCCATACACGCGCCGGCTTGAGAAACTGGGAGAAGTGCATAAACTTATGTCGCCCAGACGCTCCTCGCCCCCACTTATGCGTGGAGCCCTCACCACACAAGGTCTCCCGCAAGGCCGTGTAATCCGGCTTCTTGATGTAATTTCTCAACTCATCATAATCGGGGTCAGCTACCCCCAAGAAGGCATTCAATGCCGATGGATCTAATTTCACCTTCACTCCCCTAACCGTCACCATGTCATCATCTCTCCACGCCTCATCGGGCTCCCAGTTAGCATAAAGTTCTTGGACCATGTCCAAGTTGGCAGGCCCCGGACTCTCAAACACTGAGTCCCACTTGAGGGCAATGATCTGCTCGGCCACCTCTCTAAACTTTTGCATCACCGGCCGTTTATCAATGGCTTGCTCGGGTATGTACCCCGCAAGCCGCACATTTTTGTACCATGTTTGGCACTCCCCCTTCTTCACATTAGAGAGGCCATACCGGGTCTTGCCTCCGGGACGTGGTATCGACACCGCGTCCTTTGGAATTTTTGCCTTTGCCTTGGGCTTGGCCTGTGCCTTGCCCTTTTGAGTCGTGGAAGAAGGCCCGGCTTGAGTTGATGCTCTCCTCGGACCCGCAGTGGATGAGGAACTAGCCTTATGCTGGGTAGCGACCATGGTACCTATACAAACACAAAGATCAATGTGAGATGTCTAGCTAAGTACCAAAAATACAATTCAAGCTCAAGGGACCACCCCACACTTATCACATACTCAATGTGTCAATCACTCAATTCAATGGCACGAGCAACCCCACACTTGAACAAAACTAGCCTTGGGCAAAATATGCCACGTTTTGAATTTTTAAAATCAAGCTAGTGTGGGTGCATCATGATCAATTCTAGTGTGTATGCAACACCTAATGTTCATAGTAAGCCTAAGGAATGCATTGCTACTCAAGAATTCACAATGACATTGATATTTCATCTTTGAGGCTTTTTCACAAACACCTAGTGTGCACAACTTTGAACTAGCAATTTCAATGGATTTTGTAATGTGTCAACCCTCCCAAATTGTTGGGAGATCTCTTTTTACAAGTCACAAGTTCTATACTAAGCATCATAGACAATTAAGCACATCAAGATTGAATTTTTATGCACAAACTTGTACTAGCTAAGAAATCCCCCATGGATAAGAATGAATTACAACTTACATGTTATTAAGAAGGAAGAGTAGTAATGTACTTACTTGATGGTGTTAGAAGTGATTGCACAAGATTTGGGATGATTCCAATTGTTGCAAGTGAATTAGTGTGTGTGTAGAGAGTGTTTGTGGTGAAAATAGTGAAGAAAAGATGTTAGAACTCGGGGTTATAGGGGTTGGGGATTAAAGGATTTCGGGTCAAACCCGTTGACCCGTCAGGATTTCAAAAAATTGGCCCTCCGCGTTAAGGCCCGCGCCGCAAGCCAACAGCGCGCATGTTTTTTTATCTACTGCCAAGCCTCGTGCGGTGGGAGGCGCGGGGCGCTCCCAACCGCGCCTGGCTACTTTGCCTCAGCATTTTTCTCGCGCTTTGGGAGGCGCGGGGCACTCCCGAACGCGCCCAAGCACGTTTTTTCGCACCGATTTTTAACTCTAAGTACAAACCCAAGCGTGGGACATGGCTCGAGACGTCCCATACCCCTCAATGCATTCAGTACACCTTGTTTAGCTCACCCGAATCCTGCAAAAACGACACACCAAAACAACTAAAACGTGACACTACAAAATAAAAAAAAAAATCCTAACTATTACAAGTACAAACTCGGGTTGCCTCCCGAGAAGCGCCTTATTTAACGTCGTGGCACGACGGGTATAAATCAAGGGTCCCTCAAAGTAATTGAAGTGCGGTGATTCACCGCACCTCCCCAATAATGTTTCACCCTTTGACCATTAACCAAAAATGTATTTCCCGAATCTTGGGCTCTCAATTCAACCGCTCCATGTGCGGTAACACGAACCACTTCAAAAGGGCCAGACCATCTCGACTTCAACTTGCCCGGAAATAATTTCAACCTCGAGTTGAACAATAATACAAGCTGCCCGGGCTCAAAAGAACGACGCTCAATGTGCTTATCATGCCACTTCTTTGTCCGTTCCTTATACAATTTCGCATTTTCATACGCATGGAAACGGAACTCTTCAAGTTCATGCAATTGGAGCATCCTCTTCTCACCCGCTAAAGCCATATCAAGATTGAGCTTTTGAATTGCCCAATACGCCTTATGCTCTAATTCAACCGGCAAGTGACAAGCCTTACCATAAACAAGCCTATATGGAGAGGTTCCAATAGGTGTTTTGAAAGCAGTTCGGTAGGCCCAGAGAGCATCATCTAACTTCATAGCCCAATCCTTCCTCGAGGCATTCACAGTCTTCTCAAGGATTTGCTTGATCTCTCTATTAGACACTTCCACTTGGCCACTAGTTTGGGGATGATAAGCAGTAGCCACCTTGTGGCGAACCCCATACTTAGCCAATAACTTATTGAACAACCGGTCGCAAAAATGCGTACCTTCATCACTAATGATAGCCCGCGGGGTCCCAAAACGAGTGAAAATATTCTTCTTCACGAACTTCACCACCACACTCGCATCATTTGTAGGAAGTGCAATGGCCTCCACCCATTTAGATACATAATCAACTGCTACAAGGATATATTTATTGCCCATAGAAGGTGGGAATGGACCCATAAAATCAATACCCCAACAATCAAACAGCTCAATCTCCAAAATATTGTTCAAAGGCATCTCATGACGCCTAGTAATGGTACCCGTTCTTTGGCAACGATCACATTGCTTCACTAGTGCATGAGCATCTTTAAATAAAGTAGGCCAAAAGAAACCAGATTGAAGTACCTTTGCAGCTGTTCGATCTCCACCAAGGTGGCCACCATAAGGAGAGGAATGGCAGCTTTGTAGAATCGGCTCTACTTCTTCCCTTGGAACACATCTCCTAGCTAGTTGATCCACACCTATCTTGTACAAATAGGGCTCATCCCACACATAAAATCTGCTCTCATGAAGGAGTTTACGCTTCTGCTCGGCAGTTGCCCCAGGAGGATACACATCACTCACAAGAAAATTTACCATGTCAGCATACCATGGTTCTTCAACTTTATCAAGAGCAAAAAGTTGCTCATCAGGAAATACCTCTTTAATCTCAGGCCCCTCATCTACATGATCTCTATTCTCCAGCCTTGACAAATGATCAGCAATTTGATTCTCAGTCCCCTTGCGATCTCGAATTTCAACATCAAACTCTTGCAATAGGAGAACCCATCTAATGAGTCTAGGCTTGGAGTCCTTCTTTTCAAACAAATACCGGATTGCGGCATGATCAGTGTAGACAACAACACGAGTGCCAACCAAATAAGATCTGAATTTATCAAAAGCATAAACCACGACTAGCAACTCCTTCTCAGTGGTAGTATAATTGGACTGGGCTGCATCAAGCGTCTTGCTTGCATAATAGATGGAGTGAAAAATTCTTCCAATTCTTTGGCCTAGAACAGCCCCAATAGCATTATCACTCGCATCACACATCAATTCAAATGGCAAAGACCATTCAGGAGCAATGATGATTGGTGCGGTCACCAACCTTTTCTTCAACTCTTCAAATGCCTTGAGACAAGCATTATCAAACACAAATTTCACATCCTTCTCCAACAATTTGCACAAGGGAGTGGAAATTTTGGAGAAGTCCTTTATGAAGCGCCTATAGAACCCTGCATGTCCCAAGAAACTACGCACCCCCTTAACAGAGATAGGTGGTGGTAATTTCTCAATAGCCTCTATCTTCGCCTTGTCAACCTCAATCCCTTGCTTTGACACCTTGTGCCCAAGTACTATGCCTTCTTGAACCATAAAGTGACATTTTTCCCAATTCAGCACCAGATTTGTTTCTTCACAACGGCTCAGCACAGCATCAAGATTCTTCAAGCATTCATCAAAGGAGTCACCAACCACTGAGAAATCATCCATAAACACCTCCACAAATTTTTCCACCATATCAGTGAAAATCGCCATCATGCACCGCTGAAAAGTCCCCGGGGCATTACACAACCCAAATGGCATCCTCCTAAATGCATAGGTGCCATATGGACAAGTAAAAGTGGTCTTCTCTTGGTCTTCCGGGGCTATCACAATTTGATTGTAGCCCGAATAACCATCCAAGAAACAATAATACTCATGGCCTGCAAGTCTATCCAACATCTGATCAATAAAAGGGAGTGGGAAGTGATCTTTCCTGGTGGCTTTGTTGAGCTTCCTATAATCAATGCAAATTCGCCACCCAGTAACTGTTCTTGTAGGAATCAACTCATTGTTCTCATTCTTCACCACTGTCATGCCCCCCTTCTTAGGAACACATTGCACTGGACTCACCCCACTTGCTGTCAGAGATGGGAAAAATAATGCCAGCATCCAGCCACTTGATAACTTCTTTCTTCACCACCTCCTTCATGATTGGATTTAGCCTCCTCTGCTGCTCTATGGATGGCTTATGATCTTCCTCCAAGAGAATTTTATGCATGCAGAAAGAAGGACTAATCCCTCTAATATCAGCAATAGTCCAGCCAATAGCTCTCTTGCGCTCTCGCAATACCCGCAACACCTTCTCAATCTGCACATCAGACAACAACGAAGAAAGGATCACGGGCAAAGTATTACCTTCACCCAAATAAGCATAACGTAAATGTGCGGGTAAAGGCTTGAGCTCAAGATTAGGAGCTTTCTCAATAGACGGTTTAGCAGGAGCTAAGGTCAACGGTCTATCAAGCTCCTCAAATTTCTTCCACCCTGGGATGAATCTACTCTGCATATTAAGAACCTCCACATATTCTTCAGTATCTTCATTCTTCAGGATATCATCATCATCACATAAGAGTGCCCTTTCTAAAGAATCAACATTAGAAGCCAAGAATGCCCTCTCATCAGCAGTCAATTCATCATCTATTACCTTTACCATGGACAACTCTTCATAATGAGAAGGAAGCTGGGTAGCTCTGAACACATTAAACACAGCTTCTTCCCCATTTACCTTCATGATCATCTTACCAGCTCTGACTCTAATAACAACATCAGCAGTAGCCAAAAATCCTCTTCCCAAGATGAGAGGAACCTCAGGATCAGCTTTATAATCAAGAATAATAAAATCAACGGGTAATATGAACTGACCCACTTGTACAAGCACATCCTCAATAATCCCCTCGGGGCATGTCAAAGATCTATCAGCAAGCTGCAGAGTCACAGTAGTGGGTCGTGGCTCGCCCAGGCCTAGCTTCCTAAAAACTGAAGAAGGCATCAAATTCACACTAGCACCCAAATCACATAAAGCACGACCAACCTCATGTTCCCCAATTTTCAAAGGGATGGTAAAACTGCCAGGGTCCTTCAATTTCTGCGGAAGCTTGCTTCTAACTCTCGAACTGCACTCCTCAGTAAGTGCAACTGTCTCAAACTCAGTCAATCTTCTCTTGTTAGCAACAATATCCTTGATGTATTTAGCATATTTGGGAACATCCCGCAAAAGCTCCACCAAAGGAATATTTACCTGAATTTGACTCAATATCTCCAAAAATTTCTTGCATGCTGCATCAACTTTCTGCTTCTGAAGTCTCTGCGGGAAAGGTGGTGGTGGTCTCACAACAGCAGACTCGGGCTGCTTTTCAGTTACTTTTTCTGCTTCTTTCTCCACCTCCCTATCAGCATTTGGCTCTAACTCACCAACAGGCTTCTTTGGCTTTGGGGGAACTTCTTCCAAAGCTCTTCCATTCCTCAAAGTCAAAGCTTGCACAAATTCTCTAGGATTCTTCTCTGTATCACTCGGCAAAGCACCCCGAGGTCTATTGTTTTGTGCTTCAGCTAGCTGCCCCAATTGCCTCTCAAGATCTTTCTGTGCATTGCTCAAATCTTTAATTGTCTGTGCCTGAGATGCTGAATCATCCATGAGCTTTTGCTGCCCTGCAAGAATTTTCTTAAGCATATCCTCCACTGAACTAGACTGCTGTGGCTGGCTCTGCGACTGTGACCCCTGCTGTGGTGCATTTTGGGACCTCTCATTGCCTTGAGGCTGCTCACGACTATCCCTCCAAGAAAAATTTGGGTGACTGCGCCAACCCGTGTTGTACCTGTTACCATATTGATTGCGATTCTGGCCCTGTGATCTGTTCTGATTACCCACATAGTATACTGACTCTGGATTAGACGGACAGACGTCTGTAGCATGATCCTCTCCACAAACCTCACAAAAAGTCTGAATTTGTTGCACGGGGGCTGCTGGCTGTTGAGTCTGCGATAAAGTGAGCTTGCTGATTTGATTGGAAATAGCATCCATTTTCGCCCTTAGCTCTGAGACTGCATCCAGTTGAAGTACCCCAGCAGACTTCTGCGGAATAGCTCTACCAACACCCTGCCAATCAGGATTGCTCTGCGAAAACTTGTCAAGTAACTCATAAATTTGATCAAAGTTTAAAGCCAGTACTTGACCTCCAGCAGCAGCATCTACCACAATCTTCGTGTGTGCATTCAACCCCTCAACAAAAGTGTGTGCAATAACCTCATTGGATTGGTTGTGGTGTGGACAATCCCTCAATAGAGCCTTAAATCTCTCCCAAGCTGAGTACAAAGATTCACCATCTAACTGTCTGAATGACATGATTTCACTCCTCAGCCGGGCTGTCTTGGCAGATGGATAAAATTTAGCCAAGAATTTCTTAGCCAAGTCCTCCCAAGTAGTGATAGACCCAGGCTTCTCAGCCTTTAACCACTTCCTTGCTGTCCCTATCAATGAAAATGGGAACAAAGTCAAACGAACATAATCAGTAGGCACACCCATTGGTGTATAAGTATCACTGATCTCCAGAAAGTTTTGAATGTGTTGCTGTGGATCCTCATGAAGTAATCCAGCATATTGCCCCGTCACATGCAGCAACTGAATCATGCCGGGCTTGATCTCAAAGTTTCCAGTAATAGCAGGCTTCACAATACTCGACTCCACCCCTTTCAGACTAGGGAGAGCCACATCTCGCACCGCTATTGCTTGTTCTTCTGCCATTTCAATAGGTAAAGAAGCAGGTACGATTGCTAGTGCTTCTCGATCTCTTGCTTCCTTTCTTAATCTTCTCAAGGTTCTTTCAGGCTCGGGATCAAAAGGTGCGAGTGATTCGTCCCTCTTATTCCTTTGCATGCAAAACCTGTAGCCTGAAATAGCACAAGACACTCAACAAAAAATTAAACCTGAATAGAAATTAAGTAATCGTTCAAAAAGAAATTAGTCCGTAATAGTCCCCGGCAACGGCGCCAAAAACTTGTTGCTTCCAAATGCACACGCAAGTATACGCGGTCGCCAAGTAATAAAGTGACTAAGTCGAGTGTCGATCCCACGAGGACTGTGCAGACTAATATTTCGTAAACAATTTCTATCAAACTATCCAGGGGTCTTGTCTTAATTGGTGAGAGTTTTTGTAACCAAAAAGCAGTAATTAAAGTGCCAGATGTGTAGTCAAGCAATGGTGCAAATTTTGGGTGTTAACAATATTAAGAGGACGGTCCAGGGTTAGAGTTACGAACAATCCAGTTGATGTATTCAATTGATTCCCCTTCTTAAATCCCGGGTTACTAACTGACAGAGTAATTGTAATTATGAAAACCTTTCAGTTATTCACAATCTATGCAAGCTACTTCAATCCCTATATGTCTATGGGTTAAATCACATGCACGCATTAACGATCTCTGTAATGAGTTAAACTAGGCAAGCAAGTATATGTCTATCCTACTCGCGAATTGATTCCCCGATGCCCGGGTTCACAAACTAGTTTTATTCTTTCTTATTACGTAATTAGATTCTCTCTTTCGAGTTCAACCTAAAAACCATAGATAATGCATAATTATCGAGCTCTTAACAATTATACAAGTGAAATCAAGAAAGAATAAGTAACCCGTTATGGGATTCAATTAATGGGAATCAATCTTCAACAATCAACCTTCATGTAAAACTCTAACCCCAGAACGTAATGAAATTAGCCACACATATTCATAATCACAAGGCAAAGATTTGATGTAATAATGAATTAATTGATGAAATAGATGAAAGATTAAGAATCACCCTTGTTCAATGGAGTATGTAGCTCTCAATATTGCCCAAAGTCAAGAACCCTCTACAAAAACTAAGTAATAAACTATTTATAATGTTTCCAAACCCTTGGTAATAAGTTAGACCCGATACTAGGAGGAATAGGGAGTAAAATCGCGCATCAGGGGCGCTACAACGGGCGCCCCGCGCCCCGAAAAGCGTGCCAACGACCAGAGGACGCATCCAGGCTTCGTGCCTTAGCCCTGCGTCGCAGGCCAAAAGCACCAGGCCATGCGCGCGGTAGGCTGCGCGGCGCGGGCCTTAGAGCGCCAAGCCAAAAATCGCTCTTTTCCGCTCCAAAACTCGGCTCGTGTCGTGCCTTTGTGTGCTCAATCCAATCTTCGAACATCCTTCAACCAATTCATGCTCAATCAAGCTTCGAAACGCTCCAAATGCATCGCGTAACGACCTACACACGAACAACACAATATCAGCGTAAAACCACATTCACAAGCTACCAAACAAGTGCAAAACAAGCTCAAATGTGCGGAAATATTAAGGAAAAGTGGGCATAAAATGCCGAACATCAACACACCTATTGCCATTGCCACAAAATTGGATCTTGATGAACATGGAATATCAGTTGATCAAAAAGTGTACAGAGGTATGATAGGTTCTCTACTTTATCTAACTGCTAGTAGACTTGATATTGTGTTCAGTGTTGGTTGGTGTGCTAGGTTTCAATCAGATCCTAAGGAATCTCATTTGAAAGCTGTTAAAAGAATATTGAGGAATCTGAAAGGAACAGGTCCCTTGGGACTTTGGTATCCAAAAGGTGGTAGTTTTAATCTTGTTGGATATACTGATGCTGACTATGCAGGTTTCCTTGTTGATAGAAAAAGTACCTCAGGTATGGCACATTTTCTTGGTGAGTGTTTTGTTTCTTGGGGAACCAAGAAACAAAATTCAGTGGCACTTTCCACTGCTGAAGCTGAATATGTGGCAGCTGCTTCATGTTGTTCACAGTTGTTATGGATCAAACAACAATTACAGGATTTTGGTATTGATGTAGGAACTGTTCCTATCTATTGTGATAACACTAGTGCTATTAATATGACAAAGAATCAAGTGCATCACAAAAGGACTAAACACATTGACATAAGACATCATTTCCTAAGAGACAACTATGAAAAAGGTTTGATCACCATAGCATTTTGTCCCACTGAAAAGCAAATTGCTGACATTTTTACAAAAGCTCTAGGTAGAGATGATTTTGAAAGAAATATATTGGAATTAGGGATGATTTAATTCACATAAAATCATAAATGCTTTACTTCATAATTGGCTAGAAAATTGCACTTAAAATGAATTTTATTCAAGTCATTATGAATGATTCAGTCCAGCTTAATACTTAAATGTATATTCTTATGCCATATCTCCTATTTAGAGTTGCTAAAATTGAATGATGTTACCCTTATGCTCTTAGAATTTCAGATGATCAAAATGTTGCAAATTGGAAGGACACTGAATTTTTGTGTTAAAATCAGGTATGTACTCGTTGTTATTCAGATTAATTTAGAAGTGCAGGTAACTTGTAATTAGGATAAATCCCACTAAGTTTCCTAACCATATCCAAATTTCAAAAGAGTCCCATCGGAGGAACTGTTCCCATTCTGAAAAGGAGACTGCAACAGCCTAACGGCTCTATTTTTTCGGGAGACTCCCAAGAGTCCATAACCGTTGCATGTTGTGCTGAGGTAAGTGTGATCGTTTCCTACTCTAATTACACTACCTAATTCACACTATAAATACAATCCTTCTCCCCAATTATTCTTTTACCTTGTTCATCAATTAAATTCTCAAAATTTCAGAAAGAATTGTCAATTATCTTTTAATTCGAATTGCAAGAATGTTTCTTTCTTCTGATAATTCTCCGACTGCACCCACTACTGAACAACCACAAAATCTCAATCCTTCTTCACCCATGGAAACCACTGACCCAAACCCTGAAATTCCTGAAATAATCCCAGAAGTACCTGAACCTGAAATTCAGGGGGAAGGACCAGTTCCCACGGCTGAATCAATTGCTGAGGAGGTTGAGGATTTGTCAAGGGCTATGGTTCTGTTTCAGTATCAGGTAAACTTTGCTTATCCCTTGAATGTAGTGGTAGATGAGGAAGAAAAGGGAGAGGGGTCTGAGGATGTTTCTGAGGGGAAAACTATTAAAAAGTTGGAAGCACCCGTGCATGGGTCATCTGGGTCTCCAGAGGCTGCTTTTAGAGCACCCATGGAGGATGTTATAGATGTTGATGAGGCTATTAGTGATAGTGATAGGCCCTTGGTGGATTTGATCAATATTAGGAGTTTGAAAAGAAAATTAGCTAGAAAGGGACCCATTGATGATCAAGTGACTGCTGAAATTGCTGCTAAGTTGAAGAAAATAGGTGATAGTTATAAGCCCGGAAATAAGAAAAAGGTTGAAGGTTCCTCCAAGGCAAAAGGATCTGTTCCTTCTGCTTCAACCCCTGCTTCTGGGGTTAGGAGGACAAGAAGTGTTGCAAAAGTTGCTGATGAACAATTAGCTGCTGCCTTAGAAAGGAGCAGAAAAGGAAAAGGAAAACAGGTAGTTGAAGAGGAAGAAGTGGAGGATATTGATCTTGATGATTTTTCTGAGGATGATGAGATGGCAGATGCTGAGGAGGTTGTCCCTCAGTCCAAGAAAAGAAAAGTTGCTGAGAAAAGGGTAACAAAAAGTTCTGTTAAAGCTGCAGAAAAATCTGCTAAGAGGACCAGGTCCTCTAAAAGAGTTGTTGTATCTGAAAGTTCTGCTAGTAACAGTGATGAGTCGTTTGCTGAAGGTGACAGTGATAGTGAAGCTGAAGGTGATGAGTCTGTACACTGTGTTCATGATGACATGTTGACCAGGAAGGTGTTGAAAGTTCGGGTAATGTCTGATGTGCAAGAAGAATGGATGCTATGGTTGCTGCAAAAACTGCATGCTCAGGGTTGGAGGGACATGGTCCTTAAGATCTCTGGCAGGTGTGCAAAGGGGATGGTGTTGGAGTTCTATAAGAACTGCTCCATCAGAGGTGATTTTCTTACTACCTCTGTCAATGAAAATATTATTATATTAGATACCAGGGAACTTGGTGAGCTGTTGGGTATTCCTTTTACTGGGTATGACAGCTATGTCAAGAAGGTGTGGCCTGACTTGACAAACTTGCCTACTGATCTGGAGATCACTAGGAAGTTTGCTGAGAATGAAGGGGAAGAGAAACCCAGGGCTGTGCAGAAGAGTGAGATGCACCCACAGCACCAAGTATTATTCGAATTTGTGAACAAAATTGTGCTACCAAGGCAGGAGAAAAGAGGAGTTGCTAGTTTCACGGACCTGGTCCTTATGGAACTGTTGGACACTGAAAAGCAGATCAACTGGCCTAGCTTTATGATCCACCTGATAAAAAGGGTGATTGCTGGGAAAAGGAAGCACTCCTTGCCGTTTGGTTTCATCCTGACTGATGTGTTTGCAAAGTTGAAGATTCCCTTGGAAGGGGTGGTGAAGGCTACTAAGAAGGAAAAGTTTTGCTGTGCCACATTAATAAGCTGTGATTTGCCAGTTCAGGCTGATCCTCCACAGGCTGGTGTTGGGAGGCAGCCATTGAACAACAAAGTGAGGGCACTTAGGCAACAGGTTGCTATTCAGGGTGCTGAGATAGCAAGGTTGGAAGAGGAGAAGAATTACTAGAAGGCAGAGGCCACAAAAGCAAAGGAGACCTATGAGGGAATGCTCAAGCAGATGTTTGAGTTGGTTAACAAGTCTCAGGGACTTGGTCCTTCCACATCCTGACTACCTTAGCCTTTAGCCATCTTTTGTCCAGTGGGATTTAGCCTAGTTTAGTGCCTTAGTCTTTTCCTTCTTTAGTCTTTGAATAATTCTGTAGTACTTGCTTGTATCCCCTGGTTTCATCTTTTGATTTAATGAATTGTCTTTGATGGCTAATATCATTGTTTTGCAGTTGCTTTAATCTGATTTATGTTTGCATTTTGAGTTGCTTCAGTGGCCATGTGCTGATTGATTCTAACACTTGAGTTATATTTTATATGCAACCTTTTCAATGATGCCAAAAGGGGGAAGAGTAAGTCTGATTTTAGCATGAAGTTATACCTAATTGAAAATCTGTTCCTTAATGATGAATAAAATCTCCACTGACTGATTTTTTTGAGCTTAAGTTGTACTTCAGGACATTAAGGATATACAGCTATGCTTATGAATTTGTCATCATCAAAAAGGGGGAAAATGTTAGCTTGGATAAGCTTTGAGTTTTGACTGATGACTGAGGAACGGATTCAAAGGACATGTTCCTTTGAATCACTGCAGCCAAATGGATGCAAAATCGTTTAAGTTGAGATATTATTAACTATCCTAAAACTAATTTTTATCTTATAATTATGCTGGTCTAAACAGATACGAAAAGATTGCATAAACACAAGGATAAGGATAGAAGATCCGGATTCTAAAGAGAAGAATCCAATTAGGACTCAAACTCAAGGGAGCATTGGAGTTCTAATTATTGAAGACTTCTTAGCCGCTAGAGCTATAAAATGTGGAGCATTTGAGCCGTAGAAGTTAAGCACAAATACAGAGAGCATCGAGAAAATGCTTAAAAGAGTTATTAGCTTATTTGTGTAATCAGTTAGCTACAGTAGAACTAAGTTAGAACCTGTTCCTTAGATTGAATCTTGTAAAAGTTCAAGTCTTAGTTCAATTGTAGTGAGCAAAAATCGAGTTGTAAACTTTTTTGTTCAAGTCGTGGACTTGACACAACTTCACTGATCGTGAGAAAGATCACTAAAGGATTAGAGTTAGTCCTAGGTTAGTAAGACTGAGTCTTGTAACCAAGTGGGTCTTTTTACATAGTGAAGTTGAAATCCTACTAGTGAAGTAGGTTGTGGTTTTTTGATCCCGAGTCAAGGGATTTTTCCACGCTAAAATCTGGTGTTCAATTACTTACAGTTTTAATTCCGCATATCGTAGAGTAAAGGAACACATTTTAAGGAACTGGTCCTTAAAACAGTAAAGTGGTGTATCGTGGGAAATATCAACCTGTAGTCGTGGTATCGTCACTTGTTGTTCTTCTGTGAGTCTTCTTCCTTGGTTTCCTTGGTGAGATGTCAGCCGCCCTAGCTACCCTTTCTCTACCATCATCCATCAGTGCCTCCTCATCTGCTTCTAAGTCCTCCCCAATGTCAACCTCCTTGCTTTCTTCTTCAGTCTTATGATGTGGGATCAAAGGATTTGGCTCAAATTGTTTTGCAGTCAATGGACCTAACCATGAACTCCCAGGCTTCTTTTGGCTTGTGATTATCGGGCTTACATTAGCCAAATGAGAAGGAACAAACTCCGGAGCAGTAGCTTTCAAACTACTACTTGGAGTTATTTGTATAACTTGTTCTTCCTCATCCACTATGTCAGCCCATTTTCTAGCACTTGTTGCACCTTACTGCTCCTTTTTGGACGTAAAAATAGCATTATCCTCATCCACTGCCTGTGAAGTATTTTCATCTGAAGAATTATCTACAAATTTTGGAAGTGCAGGATCATATTCAACATTAATGAGAGCAGTATGATTACCCAATACATGGGCTATCTCATATTACTCCAAATTTCCACCAAAAAATTCCATAACAAAATCTGCAAGCTCGTTGGCTAAATCACCTAAAACACTTTTAGAGCCCTTGCACATAAGTTCCAATTGTGAAGTAGGTGTAAGCGTAGTTTCTCCATAAACAAGACCATGTTCAGCTTCCTTTCTTTTAAAACTATGAGCCTGCGAAGGTATTGAGTTTGAAGCTTTATTTTCCGTACATATCCCAGTAACAATGTTTTCAGCGGTAGGAAGTAACTTCACAACATCATGTTGAGCTAACAATGCTACTTCCTTATCTCCTCCATGCCGTTCGCTGGTTTGGCAAGGCGATATAGTGGGCGTCGTCTTGCTAACGCCTGCTGCAAAGCAGTCGCAGCAGCCCCAACTCTTGTCATCTCAAGTTTCTTCGACTCATTGACGATAGAAACATTCAAGCGACAGACATTATGATCATGTCCTTGGTGCTTACAAGTTGTACAATACTTTGGCAAATTGTCTTAAATAATTTATTGGGAGTACACACTTATTTTTCCAGTTTTTTCATCAACAAACTGAAGGTTGATTTCATTGGGATGATCATTTAATAAATCAAAGATTATCTTTACCCTAGCTGTACTTGGGCGTGAGCGATCCTGTGTAGCTTTGTCAATTGCTATAGGTATACCCACAGCAGCCGCTATAGATAATAATGGGAATTTTGCAAACAAGTTGGTAGGCAAATAAGGAAGTGAAATCCATGTAGCAGCCATAGAATTTCCTCCCTAGGATTGAAACTTTGCGACCATGAAAACATTCTATCTGAAAATTGTTCACCTCGACATTGTAAACAACCAAACGACTTAGATAAAGCATTCACAAAATTCTCATAAGACACAAACCTAGTCAACACATGTCTAAATTCAAGTTGCCCAATTAAATAATGATACTTGATACCAAATTTTTGTGGAACAACTTTCTTCAACTCTTAAAGATCTGGTTTTCCATATGAAAACTTCAAAATCACTGCTTGATGAAGCCCTTCCTCCTTAGAAAAATCATCTAATTCCCCAAAAAGAAACTTTAAAGTTGGTTTTCCATGAACATATTCAAAAGGTTTTAATGGTGTTTTGGTTATGGGTTGGTTTGATGATTGGGGTTGTATTTTAGAAGCATATGAGATTATTTTTGGAGGCTCTCCCACAGCTTGGGGCTGGGAGAGGCCGAAGCAGCCATGGCTGCCCTAGTTCGACATTCTCTAAGGAGAAGAGAGAGGAGAGAGCGTTTTAGACTAGTAGTAGCTGTGTCATTCGACACCTAATGGTTGTCCTACTAATATAACCATTTTAAATCATACTCAACTTATACATCAAACACTTGCAATAAAGCAAAATCTAAATCACGCATGTAATTGTGTATCATTCATTTGTATGTAAAAAGAAAATAAACAGCTTAAATGAAGTTCATGTTTCAAACTTATTCTGAACAATTACTACTATATATTAGTAAACTAGTCTCTCGACAAGTGCTTTGCACGTGTAAACCCATCAATAAAAGTTTTCTCGCATATATACTTTGAAAGCATATTATTGTGCTACTATAAAATAGAATCATAACTTAGAAAAAAGAAACCGTTGTTGTGTATATCCAATTATCCATATACCAGAAACATAATACATCATGGTTTATGTACTTTATGTGTCTATTTGCTTTTTGGTACTAACTACAAAGCTTTTCTCCGATGTCCAGAGCTACTTATGTCTTCCCAGCACCTAACAATCTGCTTCAAGCCAATTCCTACGCTCCACCAATATTAGACTCATGATATTGATTCTGATTCAAATTTTTAATCAAATGCTATAATCTTGAGAATTCTTCCTCATATCTCAGATCCCCTTACATTTACTAAGACTATTTGAATCTTCCTTAATCATATGGCCATTAATAAGCTTCTTTCATGAAAACGTTCCATGGAATTGGAAAGTTCATGCAGAAAGAAGTGTAGATGTAACCTATGGGAATTATAAAAAATTTACAAAGATGATCAATTCATGCAGTTAATTACATAAGATACACTTGCTCAATCCAATTTAGATAAGGAACTCCACTCATCCAATTGTTCAATTCGGTAACCGCGTAATCAAAGGTACATCATCATCTAAATAAAGTATTAATAATAGATCGATTACTTCTTGACAACCAAGTTAGAAAAGCATTAGGCAATAAGTATCAGAAATTCCTAGCTAACTCGAGGTGGTTGAAAGAGCCATAGCTAAGGCTCTCTGCTTCTTTCATTTTCAATTGCAAGATATAGTATCTCTAACATAGTGGACTGTCCGGGCTCCTCCATACTAATTTGTCATAGCTACAAAATTAGTTCGAAAATGACAGGAATAATTTCTTGGGAAGTTATATATGTTCAAAAACATACGAAGCTGTTCTCTTTGGTGTCCTAAACTTCATACAAAATTTTGGCTATTTCTCTAATTTAATTTGCGTTAGAATAAATATTAAGAGCGTACCATGGGTGGATCAAGCCACATATATAATATAGAAAATAATAACTTTATCGTATTTCCTTCTCATTATTACTGTAAGTAATTTGAGCACCAAGTTATTGGCTGAGATTCATATACATAACTGTTATTTCCCACGATACACCACTTTACTGTTTTAAGGACCAATTCCTTAAAATGTGTTCCTTTACTAAACTATATGCGGAATAAAAACTGTAAGTAAATGAACACCAGATATTAGCGTGGAAAAACCATGACCTACTTCTCAAGTAGGATTTCAACTTCACTATGTAAAAAGACCCACTTGGTTACAAGACTTCCTCTTACTAACCTAGGACTAACGCTAATCATTTAGTGATCTTTCTCACGATCAGTGAAGTTGTGTCAAGTCCACGACTTGAACCAAAAAGTTTACAACTCGATTTTGCTTACTACAATTGAACTAAGACTTGAACTTTTACAAGATTCAATCTAAGGAACAGGTTCTAACCTAGTTCTACTGTAGCTAACTGATTACACAAATAAGCTAATAACTCTTTTAAGCTTTTGCTCGATGCTCTCTGTATTTGTGCTTAACTTCTACGGCTGAAATGCTCCGCATTTTATAGCTCCAGCAGCCAAGAAGTCTTCAATAATTAGAACTCCAATGCTCCCTTGAGTTTGAGTCCTAATTGGATTCTTCTCTTTAGAATCCGGATCTTCTATCCTTATCCTTGTGTTTATGCAATCTTTTCGTATCTGTTTAGACCTGCATAATTATCAAGATAAACATTAGTTTTAGGATAATTAATAATATCTCAACTTAAATGATTTTGCATGAATTATCTATTTAGCTGCAGTGATTCAAAGGAATAGGTCCTTTGAATCCGTTCCTCAGTCATCAGTCAAAACTCCAAGCTTATCCAAGCTAACATTTTCCTCCTTTTTGATGATGACAAATTCATAAGCATAGCTGCATATCCTTAATGTCCTGAAGTACAACTTAAGCTCAAAAAAACAGTTAGTAGAAACTTTATTCATCATTAAGGAACAGATTTTCACCTAGGTATAACTTCATGCTAAAATCAAACTTACTCTTCCCCCTTTTGGCATCATTGAAAAGGTTGCATAAAAAATATAACTCAAGTGTTAGAATTAATCAGCACATGGCCATTGAGGCAACTCAAAATACAAACATAAATTAGATTAAAGCAACTGTAAAACAATGATATTAGCCATCAAAGACAATTCATTAAATCAAAAGATGAAACCAGGGGATACAAGCAAGTACTACAGAATTATTCAAAGACTAAAGAAGGAAAAGACTAAGGCACTAAACTAGGCTAAATCCCACTGGACAAAAGATGGCTAAAGGCTAAGGTGGTCAGGATGTGGAAGGACCAGGTCCCTGAGACTTGTTAAGCAACTCAAACATCTGCTTGAGCATTCCCTCATTGGTCTCCTTTGCTTTTGTGGCCTCTGCCTTCCAGTAATTCTTCTCCTCTTCCAACCTTGCTATCTCAGCAGCCTGAATAGCAACCTGTTGCCTAAGTGCCCTCACTTTGTTGTTCAATGGCTGCCTCCCAACACCAGCCCGTGGAGGATCAGCCTCAACTGGCAAATCACAACTTATCAATGTGGCACAGTCAAATTTTTCCTTCTTAGTAGCCTTTACTACCCCTTCCAAGGGAATCTTCAGTTTTGCAAACACATCAGTTAAAATAAAGCCAAACGGCAAGGAATGCTTTCTCTTCCCAGCAATCACCCTTTTTATCAGGTGGATCATAAAGCTGGGCCAATTGATCTGCTTTTCAGTGTCCAACAGTTCCATAAGGACCAGGTCCATAAAACTGGCAATTCCTCTTTTCTCCTGCCTTGGCATCACAACCTTGTTCACAAACTCGAATAACACTTGGTGCTGTGGGTGCATCTCACTCTTCTGCACAGCCCTGGGTTTCTCCTCCCCATCATTCTCAGCAAACTTCCTAGTGATCTCCAGATCAGTTGGTAAGTTTGTCAAGTCAGGCCAAACCTTTTTGACATAGCTGTCATTCCCAGTAAAACACTACTAAAAATACAGCATTTTCAGACCGAAATTTCAGACCGAAATTCGGTGGGAGGCTTCGTCCGACCGACGCGGTGGGATAATTCAATGTATTTTTATTAATTTTTTTTTTTAACATAGCCGACCGCCGCGGTCGGACACGAATTATTTTTTTCTAGCCGACCGCTGCGGTCGCCGGTCGGTCGCCGGGCAGAAGGTATACCAGACGGGCATAGCAGCCCGTTTTTTTATTTCCCCCTCCACTTCTCTCTCTCTCTCCTTTCTTTCTTTCTTTCTCCCATTCCTACCCGACCCTAAACCCAAATCTATTAAAAAAAACACTCTTAATCTCTAATCAACAAGATTTAACATCAATTCCATTCCTCTACAACTTGGTAAGTTTAATTTTCATAGTTTTCTTCAATTTTTCCCCAAATCCGAAACCCTAACTTTTTTATCTATTTTTTTTGTAGTTCTTCCATATATCAAAGTTGGGGATTGTACATTAGTGGTGGTGGAGTACAAAACCATCCCTTGAGGTGAGTTTTATGATGAAACACCAATTTTTTTTTTAAATTTAATTTTAGCTCGTTTTTGTCATTTTTTCCTATGTTTTAAGTTTAGCTCATGAAAGTAATCCATGACATAGTAGTTGCTATTTGGTTGTGAACTAGGTTACATTGTGTTGTTGTTTGGTTTGGGAATTGTTGAAGCTAGTTTGACATTTTTGTGGGTATTGTTAAAATTAGGTTGATTTAAAAAGTGGGTGTTGCTAAAAAAAATGATTGGGTTATTGAATGCACATTTAGAAGATGAAAAATTGGAAAGTAACACTTTGAATGAGTTGTTTAGTGAAAAAGTTGGTGTTCCATTGAGAAGAGTACACTTTGAATGGGTTGTTGTTGATGGGTCCCTTTAGTAGTGTTGTTGTTGTTGAATGTTGTTAATGGTGTGTACTAGTGTTGTTGTTGTTGTTGTATTGCTTTGAGATAGAATTGTTGGTGTATAGTGTAGTTTGGTAGTTAGATTCTTTGAGGCATTTCATCAAATAAGTGGTGAGCAACATACTAGAGGATGTCTAAGTACTTTGTTGCATCACGGGCCTTATTATAAATACAAGAGGATGTCTAAGTACTTTGTTAATGGGTACAAGTTCCATACTAGAGAATGGTCCTTGGGGAAGAAAACAAACAACACCGGTGTGTGTGTGAAAGGTGGTACTGGTGACCAGGATGTAGACTTTGATTACTATGGTGTGATTGAGGAGATTTTAGAAATAGAGTTTACAGTAGGTTGGCCTCGTAAAAGATTGGTGTTTTTTCGTTGCAAGTGGTTTGATCCGAGTCCAAAGGGTACGAGGGTAGACCCCTGTTCTAAAATAGTTGAAGTTAATCACAAAAGGTCATATAGACATTATGATCCTTTCATCATTGCCCAGAATGTGAAGCAAGTGTGGTACGTTCCTTATCCACCGACAATGAACAAAGCCAAAGCCAAATCCAAATCCAAATCCAAAGTCAATTGGTGGGCTGTTCTAAAAGGCAAGCCGGTGGGAAGAGTGGAAGTAGATGATGTATTAGATGTTGCATATCAAAATGAGGTATCTACCGTTCCCTTGATTGTGGATATTGAATTAGCCGACCAGTTGCAACATAGTGAAGGCATCTATGAACAGTTTGATGAATCGGTGGTTAGAGGAAGAAAAAACACTTCTAATTTTGGAGAAGGAACATCTAGGGCTAACGAGGAGGATGAATATATGGATGACGTTGAAACAAGTGAGGAAGAATTTGTTGACAGCGATGAGACGAGCGAAGAGGAGGAAATAGCCGATGACCTTAACGCGGATGATGATGATTGACATGTTCGTAGTTGGTTGTTTTTACTTTACTACAATTATTTGCACTACTTTATAAATGTATTCCATAAAAAATTATAATTTGATTATATTGTGCTAATTTATTATGCTTATTTTACAGATATGTCATCTTCGGAGAAGGCTAGGGGGAAAAGAAAGGTTCAAAGTACCTCGCCTGCTTCAGGTCATACTACTCCTCCTGGACTTGTACCTCATATGCTTCCTACACATCCTCCGTCTACATATGCTCCAGATTTTTTCACTCCTCCTCCTGCCTTTCCCCCTGGCATGCCCTCTACGACATCGCCTGGTTATGTCGTTCGTCCGTATGGCATCAGTTCATCATCCATGCCTCAGCCATCTTCCAGTCCGTCACCATCCCCTTCATCATCTACTCCTTCTGATCCGAGCTCGGTGGACCCTTTGGTACCACCTACTATTAAGTATTATGATCCGAGCTCGCCTTATTACATTGGTCCTGCAGGATCATATGATGATGACGGGAGGGTAAGGCTTTATCCTGAGGGTAGTCGTGGGTAAGTATTATTTTTTGTTATTTTTTAAGTATTTAATCCTACTATGAAGTTTAATTTTTTAGTATATTTATTAACACTAGAAATTTTTATCTAGTTTTACTCCCTCGATGGTGGCTACTCCCATAATCACCAAATGCATTAAATCTAGATGGACTGAGCCATGGCCATCCTGGGGCAGGGTACCGTCCGCGGTAAAGATGGGCATGTTTGACGATTTTCAGGTAATAACTATATTTTATTTTTTAATAATTTAGTTAAGTGTCACTTTTTTAAAAATCTAATATTTTTAATTATTTCAGGCAAAGTGTAAATGGCATCCTGCATTTAATAACATTGCCGAAAGCAATTTCCTTGGAAAATGTGCAGATAGAGTGAAAGGTAACCTGTATGATTGTCGGGCCAAAGGAAAGAAGCCCGAGTGGATATACGATCACGTTTGGGCTAAATATCTGGAATATTGGGATAGTGAGGAATTTAAGAAGAGGAGCGCCCAAGGAAAAGCCGCACGAGCCTCCGAAAAGGGTGGATCGCTGCACACCGGGGGTTCGGTTAGCTCAGCGACTCAGCGGATGATATTGGTAACTTATTAATTAATTGTATGTATTATTTTATGTAACTCACATTAATTTTCTATCTAATTTGTTATCTTTTTAATTTTGTAGGAAAGGCAAGAAGGGCGGCCAGTTCGTGTGCCTGAAATGTTTAAGAAGAGGCATATATACAGAAACAAAAAAGGAGAAGAAGTGTGGGTCGAAGAACGCGCTAAAGAGCTATATGTAAGTTATTAAATTCAATTTTTAAACTTATTAAATCCGTCAATATTTGTAAATCTAATTCTTGTTATTAAAATTTTTTTCAGGAAAAGGCTATGGCGGTCTATGAAGAAAGGATTGCGACTCAGGCATCCGAGTGTGGTAGCAGTACCCCAGCTGAAATGACACTAGAGGAGGAAACCGCACTATGGTTGGAGGTGAATGGCGGAGTAAAGAAGGGAAGTGCTTACGGCCTTGGATCGCAGTTTGCCTCAGAACGTCTAAATCTAGGTTTTGGCACTTACATTCCTCCTGCTAGTTCAATTAATCCCTCGGTGGAAACCTCTTTGCGCAATGAAATCGAAGAGCTTAAGAGAAAGAGTGAAGAAGAACGTTTGCGCAATGAAGAAAATATGAGAGTTATGCGGGAAATGATGCAGAACATTATGTGTGGTGGTGCGGACAAGGGAACGAAGGGCAAGGGCAAGGGCAAGGGCAAGGGCAAGGGCAAGGGCAAGAGCAAGAGCAAGAGCAGGAGCAAGAGCAAGAGCAAGAGCCGGGGGAAAGGCAAGAGCAAACGTCAATACAGCTCTGAGTCGGGTTCTGAGTCGGGTTCTGAGTCGGGTGCTGAGTCTAGTTCTGAGGCAACGGAGTAGTGATAATGGATTGTTGATGTATTAGACTTGTTTTAGAAATGTTTTAACTTGTTTGGATCACTATTCGGATTGGATATGTTATGTACAATGTTAAACTTTCTATTTAAAGGCAATAAGCCTTGTTTAGACTATTATTAAGGCTTGAGAAGCCTAATCTTCTTCTGGGTGCTGTGTTTTCTGGTTTTTACATGTGGTGTAGCTCTAATTGCAGGTTTTTTATTGCAGGTATTACACTGCCTTCCGACCGCAGCGGTCCGAAAGCGGTCCGAAAATTGGCAATTACCCAGCCCAGAAATAAGCAATTTCCCACCGCAGCGGTCGCCTGGCCCACCGACGCGGTCGCCCAGCCCACCGCTGCGGTCGCCCAGTTTCCCAGATTTTGTGTAATCTCCCACCGCGTCGGTCGCCCAGTTCAACATTATTTTTTACACCTATAAACTAGGCGACCACCAGCCGACCGAATGTCGGTCCGATGGCCGACCGCGGCGGTCGGACAGCTCTGGGCGACGACTGATTAGGCGACCGCCTTGTTTGGTCGGATATCGGTCGTCTAGCCGACCGCTATCCGACCGGAAGGGCGGTCGGAAAAGCCGTGATTTTTAGTAGTGAAAGGAATCCCCAACACCTCACCAAGTTCCCTGGTATCAAATATAATCACATTTTCATTGACAGAGGTAGTAATTTGGTCACCTCTGATGGAGCAGTTCTTGTAGAACTCCTGCACCATCCCCTTTGCACATCTACCAGAAATCTGAAGGACCATGATCCTCCAGCCCTGAGCATGCAGTTTTTGCAGCAACCATAACATCCCTTCTTCTTGCACATCAGACAATACTCTACCCTTCAACACCTTCCTGGTAAGCATGTTATCATGAACACAGTGTACAGACTCATCACCTTCAGCTTCACTATCACTCTCATCTCCAGCAAAAGACTCATCACTGTCACTAGCAGAACTTTCAGACACAACAACTCTTTTGGAGGACCTGGTCTTCTTAGCCGACTTTTCTGCAGCCTTAGCAGAACTTCTTGTTACCCGTCCTTGAACAACTTTTCTTTTCTTAGATTTAGGAGCAACTTCCTCAGCATCTGCCATCTCATCATCCTCACCAAAATCATCAAATTCAATATCCTCCACTTCTTCTTCTTCAACCACCTGTTTTCCTTTCCCTTTTCTGCTCCTTTCTAAAGCAGCAGCTAATTGTTTATCAGCAGCTTTAGCAGCACTTCTTGTCCTCCTAACCCCAGAAGCAGGGGTTGAGGCAGAAGGAACAGGTCCTTTTGCCTTGGAGGAACTTTCAACTTTCTTCTTATTTCCGGGCTTATAACTATCACCTATTTTCTTCAGCTTAGCAGCAATTTCAGCAGTCACTTGATCATCAATGGGTCCCTTTCTAGCTAATTTTCTTTTCAAACTCCTAATATTGATCAAATCCACCAAGGGCCTATCACTATCACTAATAGCCTCATCAACATCTATAACATCCTCCATGGGTGCTCTAAAAGCAGCCTCTGGAGACCCTGATGACCCATGCATGGGTGCTTCCAACTTTTTAATAGTTTCCCCCTTAGAAACATCCTCAGACCCCTCTCCCTTTTCTTCCTCATCTACCACTACATTCAAGGGATAAGCAAAGTTTACCTGATACTGAAACAGAACCATAGCCCTTGACAAATCCTCAACCTCCTCAGCAATTGATTCAGCCGTGGGAACTGGTCCTTCGCACTGAATTTCAGGTTCAGGTACTTCTGGGATTATTTCAGGAATTTCAGGGTTTGGGTCAGTGGTTTCCATGGGTGAAGAAGGATTGAGATTTTGTGGTTGTTCAGTAGTGGGTGCAGTTGGAGAATTATCAGAAGAAAGAGACATTCTTGCAATTCGAATTAAAAGATAATTGACAATTCTTTCTGAAATTTTGAGAATTTAATTGATGAACAAGGTAAAAGAATAATGGGGGAGAAGGAGTGTATTTATAGTGTGAATTAGGTAGTGTAATTAGAGTAGGAAACGATCACACTTACCTCAGCACAACATGCAACGGTTATGGACTCTTGGGAGTCTCCCGGAAAAATAGAGCCGTTAGGCTGTTGCAGTCTCCTTTTCAGAATGGGAACTGTTCCTCCGATGGTACTCTTTTGTAATTTGGATATGGTTAGGAAACTTAGTGGGATTTATCCTAATTACAAGTTACCTAAAGCCTTTGCACTTCTAAACTAACTGAATAATAACGAGTACATACCTGATTTTAACACAAAAATTCAGTGTCTTTCCAATTTGCAACATTTTGATCATCTGAAATTCTAAGAGCATAAGGGTAACATCATTCAATTTTAGCAACTCTAAATAAGAGATATGGCATAAGAATATACATTTAGGTATTAAGCTGGACTGAATCATTCATAATAACTTGAATAAAATTCATTTTAAGTGCAATTTTCTAGCCAATTATGAAGTAAAGCATTAATGATTTTATGTGAATTTAATCATCCCTAATTCCAATCTATTTCTTTCAAAATCATCTCTACCTAGAGCTTTTGTAAAAATGTCAGCAACTTGCTTTTCAGTGGGACAAAATGCTATGGTGATCAAACCTTTTTCATAGTTGTCTCTTAGGAAATGATGTCTTATGTCAATGTGTTTAGTCCTTTTGTGATGCACTGGATTCTTTGTCATATTAATAGCACTAGTGTTATCACAATAGATAGGAACAGTTCCGACATCAACACCAAAATCCTGTAATTGTTGTTTGATCCATAACAACTGTGAACAACATGAAGCAGCTGCCACATATTCAGCCTCAGCAGTGGAAAGTGCCACTGAATTTTGTTTCTTGGTTCCCCAAGAAACCAAACACTCACCAAGAAAATGTGCCATACCTGAGGTACTTTTCCTATCAACAAGGAAACCTGCATAGTCAGCATCAGTATATCCAACAAGATTAAAACTACCACCTTTTGGATACCAAAGTCCCAAGGGACCTGTTCCCTTCAGATACCTCAATATTCTCTTAACAGCTTTCAAATGAGATTCCTTAGGATCTGATTGAAACCTAGCACACAGACCAACACTGAACACAATATCAGGTCTACTAGCAGTTAGATAAAGTAAAGAACCAATCATACCTCTATACAATTTTTGATCAACTGATATTCCATATTCATCAAGATCCATTTTTGTGGCAGTGGCAATAGGTGTGTCAATTTCCTTAGAATTATCCATATCAAATCTTTTAAGTAATTCCTTAACATACTTTTGTTCATGGATCATAGTTCCATTTGAGGTTTGCTTAATTTGTAAACCCAAAAAGAAATTGAGTTCACCCATCATGCTCATCTCAAACTCACTCCCCATTAAGTTTGCAAATTCCTTACTTAAATTTTCACAAGTAGCACCAAAGATTATATCATCTACATAAATTTGAACAATTAAGAGATGCTTACCTTTTTCTTTCAAAAACAAAGTGCTATCAATTTTGCCACTCTTGTATCCATGCTGGAGTAGAAATTTTGATAGCCTTTCATACCATGCTCTTGGTGCCTTCTTGAGCCCATACAAGGCCTTGTCCAACTTGTACACATGTTCAGGGAACTGTTCACTTTCAAAACCTGGAGGTTGCTTGACATACACTTCTTCTTTCAAGTAACCATTCAGAAATGCACTCTTAACATCCATTTGATGTAGAGTAAATTCCATGTATGTAGCAAAGGCTATAAGAAGTCTTATTGCTTCTAGTCTTGCAACTGGAGCAAAAGACTCATCATCGTCGATGCCCTCCTCTTGACTATATCCCTGAACAACTAGCCTGGCCTTATTTCTTGTTACCATGCCATCCTCATCGAGTTTGTTTCTGAAAACCCATTTTGTTCCAATTATGGACCTGTTCCTTGGCTTGGGTTCCAGATGCCAAACTTGACTTCTTTGGAATTGATTTAAGTCGTCCTGCATAGCATTTATCCAATCTGCATCCTTCAGTGCTTCTTTCACATTTTTGGGTTCAATAAGAGATAGGAAAGCACTAAAGGCACACAGATTGTGATTTTTGACTGCTGCTCTAGTTTGAATCCCAGCATTCTTGTCTGAGATTATTTGATCCACAGGATGTGACCCTTGATACTTGTAAGGCTTGGGTGTCAATCCATTATTTGAAGTCCCCTGCTGAGGAACAGATCCTGATAGAGTAGCACTACCAGTTTGTGAGGTGGAACCAACATTTGTTCCCCCTGTATCTGTGCCACTCTTCTCAGTTCTGTCCTGAGGAACAGTTCCTTGCAGTTCACTTCTCATATCCAGACTCTGCATTTGTGGATCAAGTTCATAAGTTTTCAGCAATCCAATTACTTCATCCTCCTGTACCTGCTCTTGAGTGAGACTGTCAGTTTCATCAAATTTAACATGCATGCTTTCTTCAATTTTCAATGTTTTCTTGTTAAACACCCTATATGACTTACAATTTAAAGAATAACCAACAAAGATTCCCTCATCACTTCTAGGATCAAATTTTCCTAAGGCATCTTTCCCATTGATGTGTATAAAACACTTGCAACCAAAAGCCCTAAGATGAGAGATGTTTGGTTTTCTTCCCTTAAGCAACTCATATGGGGTCTTTTCTATTAATGGCCTTGTCATACATCTATTTATTATGTAGCATGCAGTATTAATAGCCTCAGCGCAGAAGTTTTGTGGAAGATTTCCAGATATTAACATAGTTCTTGCCATTTCCTCTAGAGTCCTATTTTTCCTTTCCACTACACTATTTTGTTGTGGAGTTCTAGGTGAAGAAAAATTATGATTGATGCCATTTTCACTGCAAAAATTGAAAAACATATGATTTTCAAATTCAGTTCCATGATCTGACCTAATGGCAACAATATGACTATCTAGAGTTCTTTGAGCTTTCTTAGCAAAAATTGAAAATGCATTAAATGCTTCTTCTTTAGATGCAAGAAATATAGTCCATGTAAATCTAGAGTAATCATCCACCAATACCATAACATACTTCTTACCTCCACGACTCATTGTTCTCATTGGACCACATAAATCCATATGGACCAGTTCCAAAGGTTTAGTGGTACTTACTTGTTTCTTCGGTTTGAAGGAGGATTTTACATGCTTTCCCCTGGTACAAGCTTCACATACTTTTTCATCATTAAACTTGATGTTAGGAAGACCTATCACCAAATCCTTGGACACAAGTTTGTTCAATTGTGAAAGACTAGCATGTCCTAGTCTTTTGTGCCATAGGAGAGGATCATTTTGCACCACACTTAAGCAACTCAAGCTTCCATCAGAAAGTGTCAGCAAGTCTACTTTGTAGATGTTTCCATGCCTATTTCCCTGCAAAATAATCTCTCCAGAAGTTTTGTTAGTTACAGTGCATCCAGTAGATGAGAAATTTACATTATTACCTTTGTCACACAATTGAGATATACTCAATAAGCAATGTTTCAGCCCATCTACTAGAAACACATTATCTATACAGTGTGAATCAGACCTACATACCTTTCCAATTCCAATGATTTCCCCTTTCTTACCATTACCAAAGGAAACACTTCCTCCTTGGAAGGCTGAGAGTGCAAGGAACAGTTCCTTATGTCCTGTCATGTGCCTTGAGCAACCACTGTCCATATACCATTTGTGGTTTATCTCCTTCACTCTAGGCTGCAAAAGAAAACTAGGGGTTAATTTTAAGAACCTAAACTAGTTTGGGTTCCTTTCCTTTAGAAAAAGGATGAATCAGATCTTTCTTAGCCCAAAAAGGTAATGGTTTCTTTGCGTGAACAGTTTCCCTTTTTACAGATTGTTGAACAGGTTTATAGGACTTATTCTTCTGTTTCACAAGATTTTGAACAGGTTTATAGGACCTGTTCCTCTGGGCAGCCCTTTTTAAAGATTGAAAATTTTCTTTCCGGTGACCAGTGTTCCCACAATGAGTGCATAGCCAGTTTTCAGGAAATGATAAGTACTTACTCTTTGGATCCCATTTGGATAAACTCAGTGCTTTTATGAATCCAATACCTTTCCTGTTACTACTATGATTTTCTTGTAACCATTCTAGTGCTTCAGAAGACTTGTTCCATTCTACAGTTTTTCTTAGTTCCATTTTTGTTTTAACCAAGTCTTCTTCTAAAGATCTTATCTTCTCATCTTTTTTACACAGTTCATCAACTGTGACTTTTAGTTTCTCTTCAGCAATGATCTGATGAGAATTAGCAATACCTTTACCTTTTTCAACTGTTTTAACATTTTCTAATTCCTGAGCAGTTGATTTAAGTGTGAGGACCTGTTCCTCAAGCATGCTAATCTTCCTTTCAAGAAAATTATTTTTAATTACTTCCTCTTTGCATTCTGCTTCTAAACAATCAATTTCATCATGCAGTTTATGATTGCCATCCCTTAGAGATTTAAATTCATTTAGCACAATATGGAATACTTTAACCAATTTTTCTCTAGACATGCTTTTTACATCTTCTTTAAGTTTAGAAACAAATACCTCAGCATCTTCTTCATTTTCTGAATCTCCAAGAGCCATTAGAGCAAGATCCTCATCCAGATCATCATCAGTTATTTCGTCTTCACTGTCTTGCCATCCTGCAACCATTGCTTTGGGATTTCCACTTTTCTTATGGACCTGTTCCCTAGCCTTTTTCCTTTCCTCAATGAATCTCTTCCTCCATTCTACTTCCATAATTGGACATTTGCTGATGTAGTGCTCCGAGCTTCCACATTTGTGGCATTCTCCAGCCTGTTTCATGTTAGTAGACCTACCCTGTCCACTAATTGCCTTTTTCTTAATCAAATATTTCTGAACACTTTTAGCGATAAGGACCAGTTCCTTATCATCAATGATCTTATCACCAGCAGTCAAGGCTAGGTTAGGTTCAGTTTTAACTGGTGCTCCTATGTTTTTAACCTTTTTCCTTAGGTTAGGTTCTTATCACCAGAAGTGTACCTCTGGACCTTTTTACCTGACTTGTTCCCTCGTGTGCAACTTGTAGAGCATCCCAAATCTCCTTTGCAGTGGCATACCCTCTGATTCTAGTGCATTCGTCAGGACTAAGTCCACCAACCAGCCACTTCCTTGCCTTTGCATTCTTTTCCCATTGCTTTATATCTTCAGCATTGCATTCCTTCCTGGTTTTGGGAACATCGTTTCCCTCATCATCCTTCTTCATTGGGATCATGGGACCTTCAGTTACTATATCCCACAATTCATAATCCTCTGCTTGAAGGTGATCATGCATCCTTTCTTTCCACCATGAATAGTATTTCCCATTGAATTAAGGAGCTCTAACCATTGACTGACCCTCACTGTTCTCTCGTGATGTACTCATCTAATCCTAGATGTTAGCCTTTTCAAGGATAACCTGCTCTGATACCAATTGTTATTTCCCACGATACACCACTTTACTGTTTTAAGGACCAGTTCCTTAAAATGTGTTCCTTTACTAAACTATATACGGAATAAAAACTGTAAGTAAATGAACACCAGATATTAGCGTGGAAAAACCCCTTGACTCGGGATCAAAAAACCACGACCTACTTCTCAAGTAGGATTTCAACTTCACTATGTAAAAAGACCCACTTGGTTACAAGACTCCCTTTTACTAACCTAGGACTAACTCTAATCCTTTAGTGATCTTTCTCACGATCAGTGAAGTTGTGTCAAGTCCATGACTTGAACCAGAAAGTTTACAACTCGATTTTGCTTACTACAATTGAACTAAGACTTGAACTTTTACAAGATTCAATCTAAGGAACAGGTTCTAACCTAGTTCTACTGTAGCTAACTGATTACACAAATAAGCTAATAACTCTTTTAAGCTTTTGCTCGATGCTCTCTGTATTTGTGCTTAACTTCTACGGCTAAAATGCTCCACATTTTATAGCTCCAGCAGCCAAGAAGTCTTCAATAATTAGAACTCCAATGCTCCCTTGAGTTTGAGTCCTAACTGGATTCTTCTCTTTAGAATCCGGATCTTCTATCCTTATCCTTGTGTTTATGCAATCTTTTCGTATCTGTTTAGACCTGCATAATTATCAAGATAAACATTAGTTTTAGGATAATTAATAATATCTCAACTTAAATGATTTTGCATGAATTATCTATTTAGCTGCAGTGATTCAAAGGAACAGGTCCTTTGAATCCGTTCCTCAGTCATCAGTCAAAACTCCAAGCTTATCCAAGCTAACAATAACATGTATTATATATATGGAAGAAGAAACATGAGAAGATGTAAGTGAGAAGGGGAATAAACCTACCTACTACCCGACATGGAGATGGAAGCAAGTGGTTATGAGCCATCTCCCGGTCCTGTAGCCTTACGATGGTTCCACACTTGCTCTCTTAATAGGATCACCCTTGATTGACAGATGAGTGAGCGATAATTCCTAACAATATGGTAAGACAAAATATTTCTAGCCAAAAGCTTCCACGACGTTGCAAAAGTCCCATAATGCGCTTACAAAAATTTCCTTGAAAAGAATAGCCCATAGATTGATGGAGAAGAGAGCCAATCCATGGTTGTTTGTTCTTTGATGGTGTGAGTCGGTTGTAAGTTAGTGAGATCAATTTTATGATTCATAGATAACACGGCAAGCAAGGGAACTCCATTACAGTTCTTCTGTCGAGGCTAATGTCTCGCCTGGCATCTTTTCAAAGGTTGCTGCTACCTTTGTCTCACTCTACAATTAATGAGTAGCGGTTGAGTTATAGATCATCACATCTGCTGAAATATTGATGTCAGTTGAGGCAAGGTTTCATAGTGAAAGATTGTGTTTCTAATTAAGATGAAGAGGGTGGAGAAACGGTGGCAACTCATGGCGCCTAACACTGATTGTCTGAGGTCTTTTTTTTTTTTTTATGGCTTTTAGGATATTTGTGTTATTTAGGAAGGTATTTTAGTCTTATGACTTTTGCTATTTTTAAGTCCATGCTTTTATAGTAATATGATATTGTAGTAATAACGTACTACAAATGAAAAGACACCAAAGTTCACTTGATAAGTTGTGTGGGCCTTTTAACATTACAACTACTCATTCAGCGTATAGAGTTGCTTAATTATAATATATAATATGAAGTGCGAGCTCTAACACCACTAACTCAATGATCAACAACCACCCATAGCTTTTACGACAAGAAGATTTAAGACGTTGCACTATCTTGATACAGAATGTCAAATAGTGACAACACAACTTATCTATCTTCTACTCTTCTGCTTGTTGTGAGCAACCTGAGGCCAGAGTACCAGACATGCAAAATTCGATTGACTATTTTAGGAATGGTCAATAGTTGCATCGAAGTATTGAACACCTATTAACTACGATTATAATCACATCAACATATAATTATTTACAAGAATTACGGTTAATCCATATCAATTCAAGGACTAAATAATTGGCCAAATTTAATTGAGAAAAATGAAGCAAGCGGGGAATGACACTACTTTCATTATAAAAGAGTAACAGCTCGGCTAATCCTCGTAATTGCATTCACATCCGTGTTCAAAGATACTTTCTCTTCTTAAATTAGTTGTGTTCCCACAACACACATCACTTTATACATTTTGGCCCTCGAACAATTGCTTATCGATCATCTTTGAGTTTCTCTTTAAGTAAATCTTGATTATCTTTTATCTTTGCCTATAGGGTATATCCTAACTTCCATATTCACATAAATGGCTTCTTCATCACAAGTTAACGCTTGATGCGATATAATTCCATATCTCCCTCCGATAAGTATCTTTCAAATAGTGGTATGATGTCTTTTGACTAAGATTATTCTTACACTACTGAAACTTCATCTTTTTATTTGTTTGAAAATTTTAGATGCATTCGGTAACATGCACGCGTCGTTTGTACAGATTTTTTTATAAGGTTTTCAAGATCTTCAAAAATAGAAAGCTCTCTTACACAAATAAAAGGATTTTAACTTTTTAGCAGTTTAAAAAAAAAATGTAAACCTTTTCCAAATAATTATGCACTTGTTATCAACTACAGGAAAGAAACCCAAGTAGCCATTACCCAATACAAATTTGGCTAAATTACCTAAGTATACAAACTAACATTCTACTTTACATAAAAATAACAATATTATTAGAGTTTCAAAAGCAGCAATACTTTTTTTTATCAAAAAGTAGCAAATATACATAAAAGGTGGAAACAAAACCATAGATCCCCTTCCCCTTTCTTCCTCCACACTGCCCCCGGCCCAACCCCTACCCCCTCACCCGCACCACCAACTCCCTGCCGTCACCTTCTGCCAGTCGCCGGCCACCGGATTCCGGCCACCAATTTTTTTTTTTTTTTTTTAACATTTTGTTTTTAAAATTGTTTATTGTAGGGCAAGTGTTTTTCCATTATACATAAAATATATATAATAGACATACACATGATATACAACGACTAAAAACACCATAACCACCATTATAATCACCATAAAAATGAAAAAAAATGGGAAGAAGAAGAACTATACATACATATATATAAGCAAAATACACGAGATACGAAAGCGATACAATTGATAAATATATCATACAAATCATATACAATTCACATACAACTGCCATATATTTCACATACAGTTGCGATACAACTGCCATACAGTTTACATACAGTTGCTTTACAACTGCCATACAAAATCGAAAATCACAAAATAAGACTTTTCAGATCTGGAAGCAGCGTAAAAAAAGAGATCGTCTTTTAGCAGCAGGTTGTTTTGGATGAAGTATCAGCACGCTTCTCAGATAAGTTTGGCGACGGCGACAACAGCATATTCCGATGGCAAAGTTAGAGGCGGCGATGGCAAGGTTAGCTACGCCAGTAGCCGTAGAAGAAATAGGTGCGGTTGGGGGTGGTGGATGTAGGCACTGTGCTTAGTTATATACACTTTATCTTGAGTTCTCCACTTCATATCCATGGCAGTAAGTCAAAATGAAGGCATGGCTGCTGCTTCAATAACTTTTTGTCACACCAATTTGGCACTAAAATTTTGAACGTGATGTAAAGGGGTTGTATTTGTTAGAGAGGGAGAAAGAGGGAAGATAATGATGTATTAGGGTTAGAGATTTTATTTTACCCACACTTTTTAATTTTTTGCTATATTTTGTAACAAATGTTTAAAATATTTGCTATTTTTTAAAAATAATCAAAGTATCTCTATTTTTTGTAAATAAATTTCATAAAATTATATGTAGTGTAATTTATCCAATACAAATTTCTACCAACGTCTGATTGAACGTGGACTGAGGTTAATTTCGGGTAAACACAACCAAAATGGCAGCACCATCTGAGACGGGAGGAGTTACCACAACTGATGAGCAGCTCCCCGTCACCAGAGCTGACGTCACTCCGGTGTCTGTTGCACCTCCAGTGGTTCAGAACATGCAAATTGTGAACTTGAATTCGTCGGAGCCAATGATGAAGAAGAGAGGCAGGCCAAGGAAGTTCGGCATCAATGGGTTGGCAGGTCTTGGATACACACCACATGTTATCAATGTTGAAATCGGAGAGGACCTAGCTGAAGAAATAGTGTTATTTTCTCGGCAATGTTCAAGGTCTCTTTGTATCATATCTGCCACTGGTGCAATATCCACTGTGGAGCTTGCTCTCTCATCCGGTGGAAAAGCAGCATATGAGGCACGGTTTGATATATTGGCTCTATCTTGTTCATTTACATTGCCAAAAATTGGCGATCAGCGGAGCAGAAAGGGTACTTTAAACATATCATTCACTAGAGATGGATCGGTTGTAGGTGGTTGTGTGGCGGGTCATATTATTGCAGCATCGCTAGTCCATTAAAGGTCAATCCTTGCAGGGTGATAACGGGTGGCGAATGATACAGACTCTTAATGGACTAGCGATGCAGCAGACCAACCACACAACCACATACAACCGATCCATCTCTAGCAAATGATACGTTTGAAGCACCCTTTCTGCTTCACTGAACGCCAATTTCTAGCAATGTAAATCAGCCAGATAGAGCTAAAATATCAAACGGCCCCTCTTATGCTGCTTTTCCACCAGATGAGAGCGCAAGCTCCACAGTGGATATTGCACCAGTGGCAGATATGATATAAAGAGGCCTCGAATACTGCCGAGATAACACTATTTTTCAGCTATGTCCTCTTCAATTTCAACATTGGTAAAAAGTGGTGTAATTTTTTTGAAGCGTCACTTGCTCCATTAAGGGTCAATCCTGGCGGGGTGAATGGAGCCAACAATCCACTGTCACATAGAGTTTCTAACGAGTCATCTGGGGAGCCACGTAGTCCCCTCAATCGGAGCACTGGAGCCTACAACAATGGTAACCTGGAAGGCAATCCATACATGTCTTAGAAATGAGTTTGTTCTACTTGCTTTGCTCACTAAAATGGAGGTGAGCTCCTCGATGAGATGAATTATTTAATGTAGTCGTGCTGAAATAAGGAAGATAGGCACTTCATATCTTGATGGGCCAGTTTGATAATGTTAATGATTATGCAATTCTATACCTTGTCAACTTTACCTTTAGGTAACCAACCATAGGACCGGATGGTTTTCCTAGTTTTATGTTGGCTGTTGTAACATAGACGATGTTATTGATTATTGGAGGGTTTGAACTCAAAAAAAATAAAAATAAATAAAATAATAATAATATTAATATACTATATGATAAAAAAATAAATTAAAAATAAAAACAATTATGCAAACGATCCAAGCATCCTATGGAATGCTTTTATACTTTTCATACAAATAAAAATAAGGTTCCGCAGAGAAAAAGAAATCTTAGTTTTTAGAAGATAACATTCCTTTATTTGAGAGATACTTATTGGAGGCACATATGGAATTATCCTGCAACAAGTGTTCACTTCATAGGAAGAAGCCATTTATGTGAATATAGATCAGAGAAGAAAGAGAACTAAGATTTACTCAAACAGCAACTCAAGAATGATAAGCAATGGCTTGAAGGCTGAAATATGAATAAGTACAACGAATTAAAATTGAGAAGAGAAAGTACCTCTGAATAAGGATCTGGATGCAATTACGACAATCAGTTTGGTTGTTTTAGCTCTTTTGGAATGAAAATAATTAAGAACATTCACCACACTTGGACATTTTTCGATCAAAAGTTGGTCATATATATATAGCTTGAAGTGATGTGAATACTATTAGATTTTCGTAATATTTTTGATGTGATGTGATTGTGATTAATACGTGTACCGTTGACTAAGTGACGACAGTATGATGATGAGCTTACGTCATTAAGAAGACGGGAGGCTTACTTGACAGTATCAAAGATTGTGATGTGATTGTAGTCAATAAGTGTGCAGTTAACCATCACTAAGAACGTCAATATGACGATGGGCTTACATCATTAAGAAGATTGGGAGGCTTAGTTGACACTATCAGAGTTTTCGGGATAGCTCATGCAAGTTGCGACAATAGCTTTTCATTTCCTTTAATATGTTGGAAATTTTCTTAATTTAGAGTATGGGCCCAAACCCATTGTTTAGCTAGTACTATAAATGGAGTAATGTAGAGTTTTGTTACGATATGTTTACGAGGACATGGTTAGTGGTGTGTACTAATTATGACCTTATTCTTTCAATCTGCATCCTTCCTTATGGATGTCTATTGGAATTTGTTTTTTGACTATTTATTACATTGTCATTAAAGTTGTAAAATTCTTACTTGAAATTTAAGCCTTTGCGGCTCATGCTCGCTTCACAAAATTCACTTTGTTTTTCCATCATGCTGGCCAAAGTCTCAAGCACATTATTCACGTTTGACTTATAGATTCATTTATACTACCGCTCAAAGCTACTTTAATAGTAGCATAAGTTGTAAGCTCCTCCATTATGGCGATTGCATTTGTAATATATCTCGTATATTTATCTCAACTAAGGAAAAATACTTAGCCTTATAGGAAAACATAAGAAATATATATATAAGAAAGTATACTACATTCACAACTTTAATTCAATGTAACAATAACGTACTAATAAGTTATACATATTTGTAATAAGGGAAACATTCATGTCTCATAATCAGAAAGTTTAGTCGGTTCTCATTCTTTTCTTCCTCTCCGTCCATCTTCTCATTCTTCTCCGCCCTTCCTATGTTCTTCTAAATTGGCCTCCTTCATCTCTTCCACTACTCTATCTCTCCAAATTTTTTGGTATTAGGGCTTCAAATTCTTGGTATTAAAGGATGCTCAAATCTAAGTTTTCATGGCGAAGCTTTGTTCGAGATGGTTAAAATCTGGCAAGTGCCCTTAATTTAGTGCAGTAAGAAATGGTTCGTTGATTTCTCATTATGTTATACACTTAAAAAAAATACTGCACTAGATTAGAGTCTTGGCTTAGTACAAAAGAATTCTCTAAGAACAAGGTTGATCTCGACCTCTAATTAACTATGTGGTCTCGTATTCACTAGTCCTAAAACAAAATAGGTACATATTAATATATTATATATATCCTCAGTAGTGATTCCAAAAAGAAGAACCGAATGCATGTATTTTAAATACAAACGTGGTCTTCAACTCAACAATTAAGTTTGTTATCCTTACTACTTGACCTTTCTTGTGTAATGAGTATTTTTCACCTTTTAACCCGTTCAGATGAACTTAATCTCAATTCTAAGTATAACAAACTTAATTGATGTATAAAAGTCACAATCAAAGTGTGTAAGGCATTGCATTATGAGTGTAGATATTGCTAATAATATGAAGATGTAATTTAATGCGTGCACTTATATTATTTCCCTTAATATAAGATTTACATTTCAATTCCCAACCACATTGAGAAACTCACATGCACCGATTTTTCATACCATACTAAAGAAGGTAACCTTAATTGTTGAAATTAAAGTGAAAATACGTATTACTTAATAATTATTTGAGTGATAAATATGTATTTAAGAGATACATCTTTCATTTATTAATTTGATATAAATATTCCGTGTGGATTAATTTTTACCTAATACTCCCTCTATATATACATTTTAGTTTTATGAGGAAATGGTGAATGTATTAGTAAAATTATAGCCTGAACACGTGGCAATAGAGGGGCAAGGCTCGGGGCGACTGTCACGTGCGTTGTATGTTGGCCACGAGATTGATATAAGGGCAACCGAAGTTAAGCCTCGTGATCAAGTTTGCACGGACCACGGGATGTGTTCGCCTTGGGCAAGCAAATGGCTCGATGCCTCGAGGCGAAAGGATCAAGGCCCCAGGAAGCGGTTCTACGTTAACATAGCTGAATCCCCACGATCTCAACACTTAATGAGTGGCAGATCGTATCTGGGTATGGAAGAGTGGTGATTGAATGCCCATACTTGTCTCAAGTGCATTGGCTATAAATAGCACTTATGTAATAATGGAAATTCATTCACAAATATAGCTGAAATTCTGTCAATTTGCATTCTCAATCATTCAATAGTGACATTACTCTTGTGTTCTTATTTCACTTTTATTTTCGTTATTTTATAATTTGTCTCAATCTTGAAACAAACAATTGTTTGTAACCCAAAACAAATTCAATTGTATTTATAAAATCGTATTTAGACTCTTATAGAGAATAGAGAGCATGAAAGTGATATGGTATAAATCTTATGGAGTAATAAATTACAACAAAACAAGAATAAGTGTTCTTCAATTCAAAACCAGGTAGTTGCAGGAGCCACTCACATGATTACTCATTAATCATTTAACTTAAGTTGGCGGACATGTTTCATTTTAATTATTCAAATAGTTGGTGTTCTATAATACTAGATGTTCTCTATGTTTTTCTGCCCACATAAATGTTAGATGTCTGCACTTTCGATAATGACCAAAAACAGAAATAGATGAAGTAGAAAAATTCCAAGCCAACAGTATACACTGCCTGTCCTTAAGAAATCTAATCCCCTCACAGTTACCCAAGGTTTGTGGATTAATTTCTCCCAGGATAGAATGGAATTATCCTCACTGTGATAGCGGTAATTCAAATCACAGTGAACAACGAACTCAAATAATGGTAGCAAATCACACTGACTCAGAACTTACTTTGTTTTCAAAACAAATGCAAAAAGTTATGAGAGAGAGAGAGAGAGAGTATGAAATTTTTTTGGATGAACAAAATGAGGCAAAATGCCTCTCTATTTATAGCCACAAGATTTGGAGTGAAAAGGCATGAAGGTGTCTTTTCATTTTGCTGAAGTGGCTGTTCATGAAAGGCAGCCTTCAAGATGGCTGTTCAATGAAAAGGTGTCCTTTCATTTTGGTGAAATAGCTATTCATGAAAGGCAGCCTTTAAGGTGGTTGTTCAATGAAAAAGTACCCTTTCATTAACGTTACAGCTTTTGGGTACTTTGGAATATTTGCATAAATATTCCTCTCTTTAATTCCATTACGAAAACGGCCCCAAATCAAATATTAATATAAAATATTAATATAAATATTAATCTTTAATAAATATTCCCTTCATTTCCCATTCACACCACTTTACCTTCTTTCCAAACTCAACAATCCCCCACATGAATGGGGAATGACTATATGAAGAAAACATGCAGAAAACTGTGTGATTTGCAAGTAAGAATTAATTGCATCTGGATAAGTGGGTTTCCCTTTGAACTTTCCGCAGTGAACATATATCGGATTTACTAGGTCAATCGATAGATTTGATATCTTTGAACCGTCGAACTTTGGTGTATACCTAGACAACATATGTCACACAATTAATCCTTGACCATTTTTGGTTCTCATTGTTGTGTTCGTTTCAGCCATGAACATCGCCTGGTTCATGAGTGCGTAGAGAGTTGGCCTTACAGAATTCTCCTTGAAGCGGCTTCCACTTCGCACTCACATAGGTGATTTCTAAACGTGTAATCCCGTAAATCTACACTATTTGATAATTCCCGTATCAAACATAGATAATCATTAAAAAATGTCTTTAATATTTTATCCTTGGTACTGAACATTGTCTTATTATGAGAACGGGTTGAGTTGTTTGACAATGTTGGAGCGGTCGTACATAACTTTGTTTGAGCTCCTTGAACCTAGATCTTGGGATCTCCAGTCTTCTAGGTAGAGTTACCGCCATGACGACTTGTCCTCGGCCATAGTCTCATTCTCTTTGATGATCACTCAACTACCTCTCTAGTTAGGCCTTTTGTAAGTGGATCCGACATATTATCACTTGGCCTTACGAAGTCAATAGTGATAATTCCCCTAGAGAGTAGTTGTCTAACGGTCTTATGTCTTCGTCGTATGTGACGATTTCTATCGTTTTACATAAGGCTCCTAGCCCTTCCTATAGCCGATTTGACTATCGCAATGTACGCAAATCGATATCAACGACTTGGGCCAAAATTGAATATCTTCGGAGAAGTTTTCAGAGCCATTCAGCTTCTTCACCAGCCTTGCCTAGGCTGTGAACTCGGCTTCTTAATGTAGCATCACTTTATCCATAGCTTGAAATGGTTGCATCAGTTGTGCGCACAACCTTTTCATATTTAATATATTTCTTAACCATTTCAGCCTATTCCTAGCATTTGTATGCTATTATTATTTATTCCAACATGGAATATAAATTCAAATGATGCCCAAATTATAGCACACTCACGTATTATACAAATCCAACTCGACTTGGATTTTATAATTTTTCCATTGGTTGGTTTACCGTTTAAATCCAATTTGATATGGATTTTATTAATCAATTTTAATAATTGATTTACCATTTTATAGACCAACTTTTCAATACATCCATTCATGAACGGTCAGGTCTATACAAATAGGTAATCTTTCAAGTAACGCTTGTCTTCATGAAAGTCACAATCTTTCCATGAAAGAACATATAACATTTCAAGTGGCACCCTTTCACAAAAAAAAAAAGCACAGTCAGCTTTTAGTAAAGGTACGTGTCCACCTTTGAATTGGTTATTTTATCAACTAGTCATCACAAAGATCGAAGAGTCGTGAATCATTAACTACCACATTAATATCCACCAAGGATTTTGTGGGATAATATAGACATTAAGTCTAACATTGACTTTTGTTATGCATAAGCCAAATACCCCCACATTTCAAATTATTTCATGTGCCTTCTCGATTATTTTAAATCATCGAATATCTAGTTCACGGCGTACCGATCAATTTTATGTTAGGGCATGGACCTTGCCAAACGCCACATAGCTTTTCAAAAATGGCACAAAGCTAGTTACTAGTCGTAATTCAAGATTTGATCTAACAAGGACTGAGCAGATTCATCGCTTACATGACAAAAGTTTCATCTTGTCGTAATCCATGACTTTGTGAATGTAATGTATCACATTAGACATGGACTGTATTTGAATTTGAAGAGAATTGTACTAATAGACTTCTAGTCTTTAAAAATTCAGCATAAACGTGACTATTTGGAATGTCACTTTTCTCGAAGGCAACTTTTGAAAAGGCAACTTTCCAACACTTGCCCAAAAGGTTTCTTCAAACATTAGAATTAAACATTTTCGTTTATTCCTAAACCTCTGGTGGAATCAACTAACTAGACCACAAAGGTCTATTTAATTTCAACCAATCCTCCATGAAACGTGACTGAACCATGTCTCATTATTATTTGATATTTTACCAAATAATTCTCTGATGCTAGAAGAATCGTTGATTGTGGATCTTCATCATCAGAGTTCCAGGATCTAGATCTTCTTATCCAAATTCTTCATCGTTTTCCTATTTCTTTCTTGTCATTGGAATATAAAGCAATCATGTTAATAAATTGGTGAAGTTTTTAATCTTCAAAACCGATTTATTACAACGGCGAAGGTTTTAATCTTCAAAGCAGACACAATACAACGGCGAAGTTTAATCTTCAAAGCCGATTCATTACAATGGTGAAGTTTTTAATCTTCAAACCGAAGTACAAGCAAATAACAATATAAATATTTTAATAATCCGGAAGTTTTTAATATTCTGAACGGATTAAACACACAATAATTTTAATAATCCATTGAAGTATTTAAATCTTCAAAACGGAATATTAAATTTGGAGTAGAAAATCTTATCAGATTTTAGTCTCCACAACAGTTTGGAGTAGAAAATCTTTTTCAGATTTTAGTCTCCACAAACAGTCTATTATCGATTAGCAGACCAAAATACAAATTAGATTTCTTAAGATTGTTAGATGTCTGCATTTTCGATAATGACCAAAAACAGAAATAGATGAAGTAGAAAAATTCCAAGCCAACAGTATAAACTGTCTGTCCTTAAGAAATCTAATCCCCTCACAGCTACCCAAGGTTTGTGGATTAATTTCTCCCAGGATAGAATAGAATTATCCTCACTGTGATAGCGGTAATTCAAATCACAGTGAACAACGAACTCAAATAATGGTAGCAAATCAGACTGACTCAGAACTTACTTTGTTTTGAAAATAAATGCAAAAAGTTATGAGAGAGAGAGAGAGTATGAAATTTTTTTGGATGAACAAAATGAGGAAAAATGCCTCTCTATTTATAGCCACAAGATTTGGAGTGAAAAGGCATGAAGGTGTCTTTTCATTTTGCTGAAGTGGCTGTTCATGAAAGGCAGCCTTTAAGGTGGCTGTTCAATGAAAAGGTGTCCTTTCATTTTGGTGAAATAGCTATTCATGAAAGGCAGCCTTCAAGGTGGCTGTTCAATGAAAAAGTACCCTTTCATTAACGTTACAGCTTTTGGGAACTTTGGAATATTTGCATAAATATTCCACTCTTTAATTCAATTACGAAAACGGCCCCAAATCAAATATTAATATAAAATAGTAATATTAATAAATAAATATTAATATAATTATTAATCTTTAATAAATATTCCCTTCATTTCCCATCCACACCACTTTACCTTCTTTCCAAACTCAACAATAAAATGTTAGTAAACAGAGGACTAAAGTAAGCGAGTTGATCCTATGAGTATGCCGTGCAAAAAATAGTTGATGTTAAACGGATTTTTAATTTTGACAGCGTTCTATTTTGGTAAGTTTGTTTGATTTTCCCTATTATTATTAATTTCTAAAAATAATAAATATTAGTAGTTTTGACAGGCTACAATAAAGAACTCATTCTCACTCAAAGCTCTCATGTTTGAGCTCTGGAATGTAGAACTTATTGGCAGTGAGTGTTTCACCTCGCATAGTAAATATATCCGGCACAGATCTTGACTTATCGAGCCAATAAATCTCGAATACCGAGTTAACAAAAACAAAATCACGTCCGATTTGGGAGGAAGAAAACATAGTAGCTTTGAGTGTTCACCATTGGAAGAACTCACAAATTTTTGTGCCACTCAGTTCTGAGGTCCCAAGAGTGGTTCTCCAACAATTAGCCACTTCCCCTAAAGCTACAGAACAAAGAATGATGCTATCTAATTTTTTCATAGCTCCCAATAAATTTGGGTTTAACGAAACAGTAAATAAGGCGCCCAATTCCGTCAAAGTTTTTTTCTTACCCTCCTAAAACTCTAGGTGCAACTAGGGGGAGCCTCGGCGCCTCCTTCGAAGAGACCTAGGTAGACCCCTGGTTCCACCAATAAGCCAAAAGTCCCAACTTTCAGATCGGCAGGTTCTGGAGTTGCAGGATCGGCAGGTCTTGGACTTGCAAGATCGGTAGGTCTTGGATTTACACATGTTATCAATGTTGAAATTGGAGAGGACGTAGCTGAAAAAAGTAGTTTTTATTTTCTCGACAATGTTCCAAGTCTCTTTGTATCATATCTGCCATTGGTGCAATGGAAAAGCAGCATATGAAGGACGGTTTGATATATTGGCTCTATCTGGTTCATTTACATTGCCAGAAATTGACGACAAGTGGAGCAGACAGGGTGCTTTAAACATATCATTCGCTAGAGATGGATTGGTTGTATGACGCACCACACAAACACCTACAACTGATCTAACCTTAGCGAATGATATGTTTAAAGCACCCTTTCTGCTCCGCTGACCGCAAATTTCTGGCAATGTGATAAAACCAAATAGAGAGTCAATATATCAAAGCATCCCTCATATGATGCTTTTCTACCATATGAGAGAGAAAGCTCCATAGTGGATATTGCACCAGTGGCAAATACGATACACTTAAAGAGACCTTGAACATTGCCGAAATAACCCCATTTTTTCAGCTACATCCTCTCCAATTTCAACATTGATAACATATGATGTAATTATTGGAGGCACATATGGAATTATACTGCAACGTGCTCACTCCATATGAAGAAGCCCTTTATGTGAATATGGAAATTAGATATCACTTTAAGATCGGAGATGAAAGAGAACTAAGATTTACTCAAAGAGCAACTCAAGATTGATAAGCAATGGCTTGAAGGATGAAATATAGATAGAGATGTATATATATGTTTTAATTGAGAAGAGAAAGTACCTTCGAAGAAGGATGTGGATGCAACTACAAGATCGGTTTGGTTGTTTTAGATCTTTTAGAATGAAAATAATTAAGAACATTCACCACATTTGGACATTTTTCAATCAAAATTTGGCCATCTATATATAGCTTGAAGTGATGTGAATTTACTATTAGATTCTCGTAATATTTTTTATGTGATGTGATTGTGATTAATACGTGTATCGTTGACTAAGTGACGACAATATGATGATGAGCTTACGACATTAAGATGACTGGAAGGCTTACTTGACAGTATCAAAGATTGTGATGTGATTGTAGTCAATAAATGTGCAGTTGACCATTACTAAGAACGTCAATATGAATATGACGATGGGCTTACATCATTAAAAAGATTGGGAGGCTTACTAGACACTATCAGGGTTTCGGGATAACTCCTGCAAGTTGCGACAATAGCCTTTCATTTCCTTTTATATGTTTGAAATTTTCTTAATTTAGAGTATGGGCCCAAACCTATTGTTTAGCTAGTACTGATGGAGTTATGTAGAGTTTTTTTACAATATGTGTTTAGGACATGGTTAGTGGTGTGTACTAATTATGACTTTATTCTTTCATTCTGTATCCTTCCTTATGGATGTCTACTGGAATTTGTTTTTTTGACTATTTATTAGTATATTACATTGTCATTAAAGTTGTAAAATTCTTATTTGAAAATTAAGCCTTTGCGCGCGGCTCATGCTCGCTTCGCAAAATTCACTTTGTTGTTCCATCATGCTGGCCAAAGTCTCAAACACACATGATTCATGTTTGACTTCTAGTCTTCTAGATAACATTATTTACACTACGACTCAAAGCTACTTTAATAATTAATAGTAGCATAAGGACACTCTTCTAGATAACATTATTCACTCGCGTGCTCATGGACGGTTCCATCTTCGAGCAGAAGCATAACTTTGCGAGTTGGACACTCTTTTGCCATGTGACCATAACCTTTGCATTTATGACACTGAATATTTGAAGCACTAGGAGAGTTTAGTTGAACTTTACCTCCCACTTCTCTTGATTGGTTAACGGTCACACCCCTCTCGAAGGGTCTCTTCGAATCTCGAACAGCGTTGGCACTTGTTTGGTTTGGAATCTTCCATTCTTTACCTCGGTTCAAGGGAGTAGTAGTAGTGACTCCTCGATACCGGTTTGCCCTATCGTCCTTCACCAATTTTTCAGCTTCGGTGGCAGTATCAAACAGATCTTCCAACGTGTGATACACGTGTAGCCTCAATTGAGATGACACATCCCTAGCCAAGCCATTTTTGAACCGGATAATGGCCTGCTCTTCGTCTTCGACCAGATCAAGATTCAATCGAACCTTTTCGAATTCATCATGATATTCTTGGACAGACTTGGACCCTTGCTTTAGCTCATAGAGTTTTTGCATCTGAGTTTGCCTGTACTTGGCACTCAAATACTTAGCATCCATTGCTCTCTTCAACTGAGGCCAGGTATTGACTTCATGATAGGCATTCCTTCGAACGAAGCAATGGCATGGGCAACTTTTCTCTCCTCGGTCATCTCATTGGTTTCAAAGATGCGCCCCATTTTCAGCTTCCATTCAAGATACTCATCGGGATCACTAGTTCCTTTAAAGGGTGGAATAGTGATCTTGACACTGTTCAAGTTTGAATCTCGAACACCACGAACCTGTTTGGGATACTCATCATTTCGATCATCAGCCTCTCGCTCAATATTTCTTTCAACATGATGCAGCCCAAAATGGCCTAAACGAAAACCATCAAAAGCCAAGCTCGAGAGCACAACGGATACGAGTCAAGGCCTCCGGAAACATCTTGAAAGATCATGCATTGGAGTGCCGAGGACGGAGGAAACAGGGCAGGAAACTGAGCAGCCCAAAACAGGGCAAAACAGGGGAGCAAACTGGGAGCTCACTGCCTGGCGAAGAACTTTTGTTCTTCGCGATCGCGTCCCTTCTCACGCGATCGCGAAGGGGACTGAACAAGCCTGCGCGACAGCGTCCCATTGAGCGCGAAGGCGTGGCTGAAGAATGCTGGAACCTACGCGATCGCGAGCCTTTGGCGCGATCGCGATGATGTGAAATGGTGCCTGCGCGATCGCGTGTCTCCTGGCGCGATCGCGATGAAGACAAGTTGAGCAGCGGACCAGAATCAGCTTCAGGGGCAAGTTTGGTCCAATTATCATCGTAAATGTATATATAGCATTTTAGCTCTTCATTTTCAGAAGTTTAGCCAATATTGAAGAGAGAATCTTGTGAGAGAACATTGAAGAGGCCGAGCCCTTCTTGTTTGAGCCCGAGGCTCGTGTATGTCTCGACTTGGAACCTATGGAGATCGACACCTAGTTTGATTCCATTGTAAGGTTCGAGTTTCCCTTCTTCCTTTTGGATTCAATTATCGTTAGTAAATTGAATTCGATTCTTTCTTCTACTTTCTTGCCTTCCTAGTCTCGATATTCTTGTTATCTTTATCGTTTCCGCATTATTTGTATCGTGTTTAGCTTCCGCCTATTTTGCCCTGCATCAGTTGGTATCAGAGCAAGGCTCGGGTTATGTTCTTACAAACCCCCGTTCCTTGTTCAACGTGTTAGTATCGTTATCGTGTTGTTGTTGTTCTTGAAAATTGAAGAAAAAAAAAATTGATTGAAAAACTTGAAAACTTGACAAATTTTGTCGAGCGGGTTGGATACGAATCCCCGAGTGTTAAAAAGTAGTGGGGTTTGTTCCTTGTTGTATTCCCGTCGTTTTGATACCTATATCCCGTGTTTTGGTGTAACGATTCAAAAATTCCAAAAAAAATCAAAAAAACCAAGGGTTTGAAAATTCTTGAAAACGCTTCAATCTTGATTCAAAGTTTGTTGTTGTTGTTTGGAGTTGGAAAACTATTGGGAGTTGGTTATGATAGTTGTTTACGCCACTGGGTGTCGTTAGAATTGAGTAGTAGTCGAATCGGGGTGGCTCGAGCGCAAATCTGCAGCTCAAAGTCGCGTTCTAGTTCTGCACTGCAGACCTGCGCGATCGCGCGAGGTCCTGCGCGATAGCGCCCAAAGTAAATAATTGCTCATCGCGATCGCGAAGGTAAGCACGCGATCGCGAAGCACACATTTTCCAGAAAATTCCAGTTTGGGACAGAACGTTCGCAACAGCATCCGAACAGTTCCCAAACATCTGAACTCCAATTGGACCATTAAATATGATGAGTTTCTAGATCACAAACGAAATTTCATCCGATTCCGAATCCGTTTGGTTCCAATTCGAGTCAAATCTTTTTTGTCCTGTTTTCCACCGTACCTCTTGGTTAGTGTTCTGAAGGTAATTGGCCTACTTGAAAGACACTAATCCTTTAGCGTATAGGGTAATCGTGCGTAGAGGAGACTAGAATTCAAAGAAGAGTCGTAGAACTCCTTTTGGCCTCAAGTGCGCACTTTAAATAGCCTTCCGTACATCGAGTCTCATTAATTCCACTCCGAACTTTAACTTGGACATGCTAGTTGTGATTACCTTGGTTCCCAAGTTGATAAGGCCTCGCTCTTGAGTGTACATATATTGAGTGATACACGTGAGGGAGTGACTTTTGGGAGGTTTTGTTATTGGTGATTGCAACAATGTCGGATAATGATGATGGAGTAGATTGTGGCTCATGTGGCGATGATGCGAGTTGCTATGACTCGTATGGTGATGATGGAGACTATGGTTCCTACGAGGGTGATGATGGCCATTACTATGATGATGGAAACCATGGCTCCTATGTTGATGAAGCGGTTCACTATGATGATCGTGAGATTGATGATGACTATGAGGCTCATGATGAATTTGTTGATCCTTATGCTTCTAGTCAAGAATCCGAGGATGGTGACGCTTCAAGGTATGATGATCCTACTTACTCTACTTGTGATGAACTTGAGCATGATAGTGACATGGATAGGGTTGATGATGATCTTGATTATAGAAATTGTTCATATGCATCTTCTCTTGGTGTTGCTTGTGGAGTACAAGGGAGTAGTAGAGAACCTTCCACTAGTATGGGAGGTGGTGGTGGTTGTTCCATGGGAAATGGGAGGTTTGTATCTTCTAGTTCCCATGAGAGGGGTGGAAGGAGAAATGGTATTGCTCTTACCGTTACAGGGGTGCATTGCTCTAGTAGTGGTGGTAGGAGTGGTGCTACGGGCTATGGAACCAAGGCGAGAGGCAATTATGGGTTCCGTAGTGGTGGTCCTTCCTCGACTTCCAACAACACTTCTACTGTTGGGAGAGTGACGGGAAGTGGAGGTTATTCTAGTGGTGTTGCCACTAGTGGAGGGATAAGGAAAACCCGAGTTGATGGTAATACTAGTCTTGGACATTCAAGCTCTTCTTTGGATGTGCCTATACGAAACTTGGGTAGAAGTAGGTTTGTTGTTGGGGTAAATGGAGTGGATGGAAACTTGCTCCAAATTGGTGAATCCGATGCCAATTGCATTCACCCTTCCTTAGTTGCTAGACTAAATATCCCATGCTATAATTTAAAGTATCCCTATGAGTACAAAGGAGTTTGGGTTTACAAGGAGGCACGGGTACTCATATCTCATAAGGGTTACCACGAGTATGTTTGGTGTGACGTGTATCCCGCACCAAATAGGGGTGTTTGGTTAGGTGATCCATGGTTGCACAACAAAGAGGTTCACTATGATGCTAAGCGGGATATATATCTAGTGGCCACGGGTCAAGGGGTTTATGAGTTTGCACCTTACGGTAGATGGGGAAAGATGTCCGTTGAAATGCAAGCTAGGATCATACAAAGGAGGAGGGAGCGAGAACTTCATTCCATGGGCAACAATGTGCAAACAAGAAGTCCTACAAACACAAGCAATGGTGGGACTAGTGCTACAAAAGAGTTGACAAATGTCAACAAGGTGAGCCCGAAGCCACTTCCAAAGCCGAGTGGTTCACCAACAAAGAAGAAGGAGACGTCAAGCGATGAGTCTCTAAGTCCTAGATTCCGGGTTGATGTAAAAAGTCCACCTACTCCGGCTATGGGTATTCTTGGGCCTTGTCCCAATTCACCCGAATTTGAGAGACAAAAGATAGAGAGGAGTACAGGAGTGACCTGTGACATTCCTCGAGTGGAAAAAGGAGAGGATGTGTTGAGTGATGTGAGCGGGATGTCACCACCCGAATCTACACCTAGCCTTGAAAGAAAAATGAGGGAAAAGAAAGAGGGAAAAAAGAGTGAGGACACCCCTTATTCTAACCTTAACCCTTTTGCTTTTTCTTCTACTTGTTTGAGTACTTGTGTAGGTATTCTTGGAGGCAAACCGATGGAGCCTCAACCGTGTTCCAAGATGGAAAGACAAGGTGAAGGAGATGCCAAGTGTGAGCTACAAGGTGAAGAAACTACCCATGATGCTTCAAGCACATTGAGTGAGCCCGAATGCGACTCAAAGGTATGTGTTAGTTCTTCTACCCTTGAGCATGATACTTCCTTGTCTTATGGCATTGATTGTGAAAACTCTATGCTAGTTGATGATTTGCATGAATATAATGTGTTTGCAACTAGTGTAGAGCCGGTTGGTCAACTTGTGTGTGCAAATGAACCACTAGTTGAGAGGGTTGAAAAGCCACATCATGATGTGAGCTCGGTTTTCATTGAACCTCTCTTTAGTGAAAATAGTGAAGTTGACCTTGTTTGTGAACCTTGTTATGACACCCCACCCATTTTTGACAAAGGAGAAGATGAATTGCATGATAATCTTATTCTTCCCTTTGATTGCTTAATTAGTAGTGGTGGTTCCTTCTGTCGTAGTGAGGATGGATGTGACCTTGAGGAGTCTCTCGTATGTGAGATGGATCGATTTATGTTCGATGACTCCTCGAGTGAGAGTGAAGGACCTAGTCTTGATTCCATGCTTTTGTGTAACTATGAATTTGAGGTGCATGCCTTTACATTTCTATTGTTTGAAGGCAATCTCATTTGTGGTGGTGAATTATATCGGACTAGGGTCGGTAGTAGAGTCGAACCTCCATGGTTTGTCAAGTTAGGCTCTATGGATGATCCAACGTTTGGAACTCCGAGTGAGGAGAGTGGTCTTGGTGTTGGTCGTGTTGACCTATCTTCTAGTAGTCCTAGCCTACGTTGTGGGGACTATAATGATGAAGGGCCTATTTTGGAGACCTTCCTTTGGAGCTTGTCCAATAAGGAGGATTGTCTTGGGGTTGATTTGGGAGGTGAGGAGGTACCTCTCGGTGTGTGTAAGAATGCTCTTAAGAAGGGGAGCGGAGTAGTCGATGTTAGTTGTGAATTGAACTATTTTACTTACTCCATCCCATATGTTGAGCACACCTTGAGTGTTGAGCATGCCAAAGCCGATGTGTCACTTTGTGATAAAATTGATTTGAAGGCTTGGTGTGTTGGTCATGGGCTTAGGGGTCGTGGGGAATTTAATTGCTACATGCATATCCTTGATCTCTTTGCTTGTTTTGACAACGAGTGCTTGTTCTTGTCGAGCCAAGACTATGTCGTCTCCTTTGGGGACATACGCTTTTAATTGGTATTGATGCTTGGCACTATCACAAGAGTGTGTTTTCCACACTACTTGCACTTATTCTTGTTGAGCTAACCTACTTGTGAAGTAGTAAGTTTTGGTTGTGCTTGTTCTTTGATTGTAGGTTTTGATGGTTCGATTTCGAGGACGAAATACTTTCAAGAAGGGGAGGATGATGCAGCCCAAAATGGCCTAAACGACAACCATCAAAAGCCAAGCTCGAGAGCACAACGGATAAGAGTCAAGGCCTCCGGAAACATCTTGAAAGATCATGCATTGGAGTGCCGAGGACGGAGGAAACAGGGCAGGAAACTGAGCAGCCTAAAACAGGGCAAAACAGGGGAGCACACTGGGAGTTCACTGCCTGGCGAAGAACTTTTGTTCTTCGCGATCGCGTCCCTTCTCACGCGATCGCGAAGGGGACTGAACAAGCCTGCGCGACAGCGTCCCATTGAGCGCGAAGGCGTGGCTGAAGAATGCTGGAACCTGCGTGATCGCGAGCCTTTGGCGCGATCGCGATGATGTGAAATGGTGCCTGCGCGATCGCGTGTCTCCTGGCGCGATCGCGATGAAGACAAGTTGAGCAGCGGACCAGAATCAGCTTCAGGGGCAAGTTTGGTCCAATTATCATTGTAAATGTATATATAGCATTTTAGCTCTTCATTTTCAGAAGTTTAGCCAATATTGAAGAGAGAATCTTGTGAGAGAACATTGAAGAGGCCGAGCCCTTCTTGTTTGAGCCCGAGGCTCGTGTATCTCTCGACTTGGAACCTATGGAGATCGACACCTAGTTTGATTCCATTGTAAGGTTCGAGTTTCCCTTCTCCCTTTTGGATTCAATTATCGTTAGTAAATTGAATTCGATTCTTTCTTCTACTTTCTTGCCTTCCTAGTCTCGATATTCTTGTTATCTTTATCGCTTCCGCATTATTTGTATCGTGTTTAGCTTCCGCCTATTTTGCCCTGCATCACAACATGCGCTCCTCGGCCTCGACCTCGGAAATTTCCACGACCTCGGTGAGCTTGCCTTCGTTGAGCGAATGGCGGCTCATGCTCATATTCGTCCTCGGGAAATTCCTCTTTATCAACCTCTTCGACAATAGCTCCAAGTTCTCTTCGAGCCTTTGGAAGTGGTAACCTCTCTCCTCGGGGAATGCCCAAGTTTTGATTTCCAGCTTGGGGATTGCCCAAGTTTTGTTGCGCTTGGGGATTGCCCAAGTTAAGTTCTCTTCGAATTGCTTCACTCGTCAACTGATGTTGTCGAACAAGCTCAGCATACACCTCAGGTTTCATCGGAGTGGAGCTACTCGTTCCAGCGCCAGACCCATGCATGGCCACGGACGCGCTCCCCTGCTCGAGGCTAGCTACTCGAGCACTCACTCCTCTTACTTCGGCACTGATGCCTTGTATCGCAGCCATAAGATCGGCTAACGACACTTCGGGCTTCTCAATGCCTTTGCCATCGCCTCCATTCCCAGCCATGGTACCTACACAAATCAAAGACCAAACAAATGTTAAGGTTAGAAATCACCTCACGCACTCCGTCACCTTTGATGGGTGGCACTCGGGTCCACTCAATATATGGGTTCGGTTTTTGGTCACTCAAGAACTTGTAGCCAATGGCTTCCTCGGTTGATCAACTTCTCTCAATTCCTTCGAATTTGACAAGTTGGTTCTGAACTCCAAAGGAAACATCAGGATATGGATCCATCTGCTATTATTGAACATCTTAAGAAGATGTTTGGTACTCAAAGCAGAACTGCTAGATACCAGCTATCTAAGGCTTTATTTGGATCCAAGTTGACTGCAAACTCCCCTGTTGGCCCCCATGTAAGTCATATGATTGATCTTATTGAAGAACTTGATAAATTGGAGTGCAAACTGGGTAAAAAACTTTCTCAAAATTTGATCTTGCAGTCACTATCTGAATCCTTCTCACAATTTGTTATTAATTTTAATATGCATAAAATGGATTATGATCTCCATGAAATGTTTAATATGCTAATTGATTATGAGAATCAACTTGCATCTGAGAAGAAGAAAGCACTACAAGAAAACACATCTATAGCTACGAATTCTCAGCTAGAAAAATAAATATAGTAGCTAGTACATAACAATAGCTACAAAAATTGAAATTTGTGGCTATTTAAAATTTCGTTAAACTTCTTAGCCACAAAATTATAATTGGCAAAGCTAATTTAGCGCTTTTACTACACTTTTGAACTATCATGGCAATAAGTAACTAAATAGCTATAAAATTGTTGCTACAGAAATATTTCGTAGCTAATAATTAGTTTTTGCTGCGCTTTCATAGTTACCGTAGCAATAGTACCTAGCAGTAGCTACAAAATTAAAATTTTGTGGCTAATTACAATATATTTGAATTTCTTAGCTACAAAATTTTAATTGGCGAAGCTAATGTTAGCTTTTTTGCTACACTTTCCAACTATTGTTAGCAATAAGTACCTAAATAGCTACAAAAATATTTCGTAGCTACTAATAAGTTTTCCCTATGCATTTATATTATCGTAGCAAAAGTACCTAACGATAGCTACAAAAATTAAAACTTTATGACTATTTACAATTTTATTAAAAGTCTTAGGTACAAACTTTAATTGGTAAAGCTAATTTCTTACTTTTGTTAACTATCATAGTGATAATAATACAAAAAACTTCGTAGCTAATAATAAGTTTTTGCTACGAGTTTAATAAAATATTGTAGCTAATCATATAATAATTTCGCCACACACTTGAAGTTGGTCTAGTTGCAATAGTGTTTTAGCAAGACTAAATTGTTCGAAAAAAATACATTAGCAGAATAAGATTCTTTGCTTCAAAATATAAAATATTTGCAATAGTTAGCTTAATAGCTATGATGACCACGAGGTTATTTATTATTACAAGAAAATTTAGTAGCTAATCATAATCATTTGTCAAGCATTTTAATTATAATATAGCAATCATTATATATTATTCGTAAAAAAAGTGCTACAACTAATATTATTCATACTTTAATAAAAATCCATATGTTACATATGATAAATAGACAGATGGGCAAACTTTTTGAAAATTTCATTTTTTTCCTAGCTAGCAACCGAAGTTAACCGTAATAAATAGGTTTTAAAATATTTTTTTACTGAATATCTACTTAGTTGGAAGAAAAGGTTTTTAGTTTCAACCCAAAAACAAAATCATCAGTAAAATTTTAGTAAGTTGGCACTTTTTCCGTCAATTTATTTATTTTAAAGAACTTACAAGTCGGCATATAAAACGCCAACTTGTTGTGTTTCATAAATGTGTAAATCAGCAGAAATTGTGCCGATTTATAACTTGGCAAAACTTCTGCCTAGTTATATACATTTTTTCTTCTATATTAATCCACCTTCACATTTCTTATCTGGCCATCTTGCATGAGCAGATTCACATTACCTTCATGTGATAATACTGGATTAATATATAGGAGAAACTGTATATAATTTGGAGAAGTTTTGCCAAGTTACATATTTATGAAATACAGCAAGTCGGCGTTTTGTATGTCGATTTGTAAGCTCTTTAAAATAAGGTAATCGGCGGAAAAAGAGTTGATTTACTAAATTTTTTATTTAATTGACACACAGTCTCTGTCTGTTAACTTTTGCCATCTAAATTAATATAGATCGGCATAAGTAGTGTCGATTTACCCATTTTTGTTGGCTTTGCAGTTATTCATCCCATTTTGCCATTGGATTCAATAGTAGAGTATGGATGGAGCAATTCAATGGTAAAGTCTCTCTAAGCATCTGATTGGATATGTAATTGCAGAGTTCTACTGTCGTCAAGCAACAAGGAGGTCTACTACAAGGAGTGGATTAAAAAAAATTGTTCTTTTTCTCTCCATCGCGGATAAGGTATTAGCAGGTTTCCCTCCCTTATGAAAATGATCTTTGTTTACTAAAATAATTTGCCTTATGACAAGAGATTGGTCTTGGTCAATCTGTCCTTTGTCCCTGTAATATAGATTAGAGTCATGGCTATTAGTTGATGGCTTATAAGATGACTGGTAATACAATGACATTTATTCCAAAAGCAGCTTGTCATAGTTATTTGATCGGATGTAATTGTGCGTGGAGCAACTGTCCAAGTGTTGCTTTTACCCCTGTGAATCAAGTCAATTTATAGTTTTAAAGTAGTGTGTTATGTTGTTTAATGCTGTGCCATAGTTTGCATTGAAATTTAATGTTAATTTGGTGTGGATCCATATGTGCTTCGGGCGCGGCTAACTCAGCATTTACCTATCAATTTGTTTTAGGTGGTCCATGCCACCAGTGGCCTGCTGAGAAAATTATCTTGTTACATTTTTGCTTCCTGTCCTTCTAGGTTAAGGGGATGTTAAGGCTCTCATACCTTAAGGTCATCAGTTAGTTTTGAGTTCTCCCAGAACGTGTACTTGCTCCAGTTTTAGAGGATTAAGTGTTGTACAATGATGATATGAAAGATCCTTTTTTAAACTATCAATATGGTTTATTGTTGTGTAGGATCATGGATCTTTTTCTTCAGATTTCAAATGCACGCATATTTTGACTTTGTAGTTGGATTTTTAGTAACATGTAGTAGTAAGAAGGTTTTGACGGTGTTAAACGGATATGATCACAATACTGTTTGATTTTTGTGACTAGTTGTGATTGTAGCTCAAAGATCTATAGCCAGTTTTGTGCTTAAAGGTGGCTCTTTTGTAACCTTGAGCAAGTTGATATTCTTGTGAGACCTAGCCTGGAAACTATTTTAGTGGTCAGCTGGAGGACTACTAGGATTAGCTTCTGAGTGGAAAGCTGGGTTTTGTGTTGTTCAGATGCAGCCCTTATGAATCCTTTACCACATTGGTCGAGCTGAAGGAGTTAAATGAGCAATCACAGTACTTGCTAGGTAATGGCATTATTTGACCAAGTGTTTCCTCTCTTATTCAATAACAAGAGGACTGGTTGGTCAATGCAAATGTGTATAATGTATATATAGGCAGATGAACAAGGTGACTATCTGTCTCCTTTCCTAGATGATAGTGTTGGCACAAAACCCGACTTGGGTGAGACCTCGGTATTGGGTTCAGTACATGCCAGAAATGGGCGGAATGATACTCTATGATCGGTGCACCAGACCTTTTGGTATGCCATCTGATCCCGTTGAGACCAAGTCAGACCTTCGGGGTGCGGCCCCCTTGTCATCTAAGAATGTGGCTCAGCCCTTAGTCGCCTCCTCTGTGGCAACTAGACATGTTTAACGCCAATACCATCTTTTTGTCCTCTTTTTTCTGCTTTTCTGCGCCTCTGGGGAGATGCTGAAGAATTGTCTATTTGTTCCTCTTTTTCTTACATGTCACGGTGCGGGCCACTGCTTTCCCTTTCACTCGAAACAAGAGTTCCGAGTGAAAGGGAGAGCAGTGGCCCGCACCATGACATCACGTATGTAACAAAAAAGGAAGGGCGAATCGAATAGCTGGGCTACCCAATCCCTTGGCTTGGTTGGTGAAAAGGCTAGTGAGGCAGAATTCTTTATTTGTTATTTATTCTGTTAACCTATACAATAATTTCATTATACATTGTTAGTCCCTATTCATCTGACTAGTGCATTTTAACATTCACCTTTGGTGTCTGCTGTGGTGTGAGGTGCTGATAGCTACCTCTTAACTCTAATGAGTACGACACCTCATGATTGTCCTACTAATATAACCATTTTAACTCATACTCAACTTATACATCAACCACTTGCAATAAAGCAAAATCTAAATCACGCATGTAATTGTGTATCATTCATTTGTATGTAAAAAGAAAATAAACAGCTTAAATGAAGTTCGTGTTTCAAACTTATACTGAACAATTACTAATATATTGTGGACCTTTTAACATTACAACTACTAATTCAACGTATAGAGTTGCTTAATATGTAATATGAAGTGCGAGCTCTAACACCACTAACTCAATGTTCAACAAGACAACCACCATCCATAGCTTTTAGGACAAGAAGATTTGTTGATACAGAATGTCAAATAGTGACAAGACAACTTGTCTAACTTCTACTCTTCTGCTTGTTGTGAGCAACCTGTGGCCAGCCTCGCAAAATTCGATTGACTATTTCAGGAATGGTCAATAGTTACATCGAAGTATTGAACACCTATTAACACCTATTGGCCAAATTTAATTGAGAAAAATGAACCAAAGTGCTTTGTATTGAATATATTTGGTGTTGTTGATGTTATTGAAGAATTGATTTTGTGAATATATTTCATGGCTATTTGTATTGTTAATTGGTATGATTTTGGACATGAATATATGAATGAGTCATGACTAGGAATTTATATTGTTGGGTTTTGCTTATCTAGCTTCCATTGTTTTGATTGCTTGACTTTTGTGCTCGCAACACGTAAGTTGCCCGTCTACTTTGCTAATCAAAGACTTGGGAGAGATTAGTTAGTGTAGAATAGTGAAGCTAGCGAGGATTTGGGTTGATAGGCTATTTCATAGACTAACTCATCTAAAAGAAGTTACGCTCGAAAGAGGTCTTCTTTCCTCGGGTAATGGGCAGTATTTTATAAGCTCAACCATGGCTTTGACGAGCGTCGTTGAGGTAAATCCCTTCTAGGCCGAAAGAATTCTAGGGATTACATTAGAACGACTCGGCCATAATATATAAACCCCGTGCTATAATTGCATCCTAGGCTCAAAACCTGTTTTTCTTGGTTGTGAGAAGGCCATAGATCATATTTACTTGCTTTCCTAGTGTAGTTTGTAGTCGTGAATATCGTTCCATCACCTCGTTATCCTAGTTTGGCTTTGTCAAATAGGTTTAGTTCCTCCACTACTTTAATCGCATCACTTTGTTCCTTGTGGATTCGACCCCGACTCCTAGTTGGGTAAGTTGTATTGCGATGACCGTTCATACCTCAAGCCGAGGTGTGTGTTGAGAGTTGATATTGTACACTCCTATGTTTCCAACTCCCAACTATATATGTTTTACATATTAGATTCTTCTTATAAATATAGTAAAAATACATATGCACCAAGTATTTGCACCAAACGAAATAAATTAACCTCAATAGTTACTATAAAGTGAAAAAATAACCTCATTGGCCGCCAAGAGGGCGAAGCCAATGAAGCAATGGCTTTAGGTCCTGTAAATTTGGGGGCCCCATATTTTTTACTACCTAGTTATACAATTTATTTGGTTCATTTCTTATTTTTGTTTCAAAAATACTTAATTTTAGGTAATAGAGTGATTTTCATAGAAAGGAAAAGAGAACCGTAGTTATGAGATCAATGATGTTGATCATTGGATAATTTACTTTTTGATATCAATATTCTTCATACAAGAAAAATGAAAGCTCGATGCACAAAACAATCCGCATTCGATATTAATATTCTTCATATACTTAATATTAAAAATTATATTTTATACTCTTTTTTCTTCGTTGATCTTCCTAAGCTATCTATTCTCTCAAAAATAAAAAATAAATAGCGTTGAATAAATTAAGCTGCACATTCTATGCAATTCTTATTCGAATTTCAATTACAGCAGTGATCAAATTAAAATAATGAAATTTTGTTTTGATATCAAGATATCACTATTAGAATCGAGTTCAATCGTTTTACCTTCTAACTATCTATTGTCTTTTTCTTTGAATATAAAAATTATTAGTTATTAGCACTACTTTATAATTTTTATCTTTTTTATATGTCAATTTAAAAATATGAAGCAGGATTCTCAAAGCTCAAGAGATAGAGAGATAGAGAAAGAAAAAATCTAATATTTAATTTTTCTTCTTGATTTTCAAAAGCTTAAGGCCTCTTAGTAATGTTTGGCTTTAGGCCACAGCTATTGAAATACTGTTGGTATCACCTATATAGTTTTTTTTGTTCCTATGGCGTTTTATTATGGACAAGTGTGCTCGAGTTTGATATGTGTTGCATAATGAGTTCAGAAATTTGCTTTTAAAGATAAGAAATAAAGTATTTTGGATGAACTAAAACAAAACTCATTTTCATCCTTAAATCTCATGTTCGAGCTTTGAGATATTAAAACTCTCAGTGTGAAGCATTTTACCTCCTACAATGGATTTACTTAAGGCAAATTTTAATCAGACGAATCAACAAATTTCGAATACTAAATAGTTAAACAATAAACAGAGAGGGAGAACATATAGGAGTAGCTTTGCACAGTGGATATTGCACCAGTGGCAGATATAATACAAAGAAACCTTGACAAGTGCCACAGCTCCCATGATCAGCATGTCTTGGACTTGCAGGATCGACAGGTATTGGATTAACACCAATGTTGAAATTGGAGAGGACATAGCTGAAAAATAGTGTTATTTTCTCGGCAATGTTCAAGGTCTCTTTGTATCATATCTGTCACTGGTGCAATATCCACTGTGGAGCTTGCTCTCTCATCCGGTGGAAAAGCGGCATATGAGTGATGGTTATATATATTGGCTCTATTTGGTTCATTAACATTGCCAGAAATTGGTGGTCAGCAGAGCAGAAAGGATACTTTAAATATATCATTTGCTAGAGATGGATCCGTTGTAGGTGGTTGTTGGCTCTATTCATCCCCTCCAGGATTGACCCTTAATGGAGCAGGCGACACTTCAAACAAATTAGCATGATAATCTCAACTCTTTTTTACCTTTCGCAGTAAAACTACCAATAATAACATGGACTAGCGATGCAGCAGTACTATGACCCGCCATACAACAACCTATAACTGATCCATCTCTAACAAATGATATGTTTAAAGCACCTTTTTTTTGCTCTGTTGACTGCTAATTTCTGGCAATGTGAATGAACCAGATAGAGCAAATATATCAAACCGTCCCTTATATGTTGTTTTTCCACCAGATGAGAGAGCAAGCTCCATAATGGATATAGCACCAGTGGCATATATGATACAAAGAGACCTTGAACATTGCCGAGAAAACACTATTTTTTTCAGCTACGTCCTCTCCAATTTCAACATTGATAACATGTGGTGTAATTTGTTTGAAGCGCCGCCTGCTCCATTATAGGTCAATCCTGGCGGGGTGAATGGAGCCAACAATCCATTGTCACATTGAGTACCTAACGAGTCGTCTAGGGAGCCATGTAGTCCCCTCAATCTGAGCACGGGAGCCTGCAACAATGGTAACCTGCAAGGCAATCCATACATGTCTTAGAAATGAGTTCGTTCTGCATGCTTTTCTCACTAAATATGGAGGTGAGCTCCTCGAAGGATGAATTATTTAATGTAGTCGTGCTGAAACAAGGAACATAGGCACTTTTGTATCTTGATGTGCCAGTTTGGAAAAAAAATAGCAAAAACGATCCAAGAATTCTATGGAATGATTTTATACTTTCATACAAATAAAAATAAGGTTTAGCAGTGAAAGAAAAATCTTATTTTTTAGAAGACAACGTTTCTCTAGCTATTTGAGAGATACTTATTGGAGGCACATATGGAATTATATAGCAACAAGTGTTCATTTCATATGAAGAAGCCATTTATGTGAATATGGAAACTAGGATATCACTTTAAGATCAGGGATGAACGAGAACTAAGACATACTCAAAGAGCAACTCAAGAATGATAAGCATTGGCTTGAAGGCTGAAATATAGATAGAGATGTATGAATATGTACAATAAAATTGAGAAGAGAAAGTACCTTCGAAGAAGAATGTGGATGCAATTACGACAATCAGTTTGGTTGTTTTAGAATAAAAATGATTAAGAACATTCACTTGGACATTTTTCAATCAAAATTTGGCCATCTATATATAGCTTGAAGTGATGTGAATTAACTATTAGATTCTCGTAATATTTTTGATGTGATGTGATTGTGATAAATACGTGTACCGTTGACTATTACTAAGTGACGACAACATGATGATGAGCTTACGTCATTAAGAAAACTTTGATGTGATCTGATTGTGATAAATATGTGTACCTTTGACCATTATTAAGTGACGACAACATGATGATGAGCTTACGTCATTAAGAAGACCGGAAGGCTTACTTGACACTACCGTTGTGATGCGATTGTGGTTAATAAATGTACAGTTGACTATTACTAAGAACATCAATATGAGGGTGATCTATCATCATTAAGAAGATTGGGAGGCTTACTTAACACAATTAGAGTTCTCGGGATAACTCATGCATGATTAAAACCCATTGTCTAGCTAGCACTATAAATGGAATAATGTAGAGGTTTCCTTTTCTTTTTTCTTTTTTTGTGATATGTTTAAGACATGGTTAATGACCTTAATCTATCAATTAATTAGTTCTTAGATCCCATCTTTCAATCTATCTCCTTACTTATGGAAGTCTATTTCTATAGGATTATTTTTTTGGACTATTTATTACATTGTCATTGAAGTTGTCATTCGTATTTAAAAGTTAAGTCTTTGCTGCTTCGCTTCACAAATTTAACTGGCACCATCATGCTGGCCAAAATGTCTCAAACAAATTATTCACATTTAATTTGATTTATAAATAATTTATATTTTACGACCCAAAGTTACTTTCACGATAGCATAAGTCGTAAGCTCCACCCTTGTGGATTGCATCCATATAATATCCCGTCTAATTTATATAAACTCGGATCTACGAGTTTCCACGAATAATAGTTAGGCTTATAGCAAAACATAAGACATATATTGGATAACTCATATAAGAATAAGAAAGTTTATAGCATTCATAATTTCACTACAAAATTAGACATACTTCAATGTAAAAATCTATTTATAGGTTACACATATATTTTAAAGGGAGATTTACACAAATATACAACCCTAACACCATATTTACAAAAAATAACAATACTTTATTACTTTACACAATATAACAATAGTTTTTTCACATTCCATATATAAATTTCAACAAAACCTACAATTTATGGTTTCATCTCCTTCTTCCTTGCTTTCTCCCACCCAACACCCACCCAACACTGCCTGGAGGTGTTGCCACCACTCACCAGCGCCGGCCAGCCACCGCTGACCACCGGAAGCCGGCGCCGGCCGCCGCTGCTTCCACCGGAAACTTTTTTTTTTTTTTTAGATCTACAAGATGTAACATTCAAAAATACAAATATATGCATTCCAAAACTTTAAAAATTTACTGTTTTGAAACTATACACAACCAAATATACACAAACATACAAAAGATATACACTGCACATACACAAAAATACAAAAAACACAAAATACAAATAACTATCCATTCTACACAAACATACAACACATACACATATATACAAACACATACACATACAAAAAGGGGTGAATATTGACATTTATATACAATATACAAAAATATATAAAGATAAATACGAATTTATATACAAAATATAAATATATACATAAACATACATATATATACACATACAAAAAGGAAAAAAGAAAAAAGAAGAAGAAAGGGAGCAGATCGGGAAAAACTCACCGGAAAAACACCAAAAACACACATATCGGGGCTGCTTGCCACCACAGTGCAGCAGCGCCGCTGCACTGCGGCGGCAGCAGCGCCGCAACAGAGACGGGGGCAGCAGATCGGCGAGGAACAACGAGAGAGGGGAAGGGGGAGGGGCGGCGATGGGTGGGGGATGGTGGAGGAGGGGCGACGATGGGTGGGGAATGGTGGAAGAGGGAGAGAAGGAGAGAGAAGAGAGGAAATTAGGGTTTAATGTTTGGGAGAGGGGAAATGATAAAATTGTTATGTGGGGTAATTAGGGAAAAGTATCGTTATGTATTGTAAATATTCAAAAAGTATCGTTATGTTTTGTAATTAAGCTATTAGGGTAGTTATATGGTGTAAATTTTCCTATTTTAAAATATATATATATCGCCGGTAAGCAGCCCACGCGAGCCCATTTATATGTGTATCCTTGATAATTTTAAAGGATTTTTTACACAAATATACAAATTTGCACCCTATATTATAAAAAAAATAGCAATATTTTTCAAATTACAAGACATAGCAATATTTTTTAGCACATTTTACAACGATCAACACATTTACTTTCATTTTCCCAAATTACAATATCTCACTTACTCTCTCTTCCTCCATCACCCCACCCCCACCACCCCAGCGCCATCACCCCAACCCCAGCGACACCACAAGTTCCCTCCCCCCAATTCACCACAGTCCATTTACGAGATTCTGCCACCGCCGTCTTAATGACGATTCTGTCGCCGCCGCTCACGGCTACCAATTTCTCTTTGATTATCCCAAAATGGCAAACTTGTTATTTGCTCCGTCGTGCAATTTCTAGGGTTCCGTCATCATCGGCGTCAAAGCTGATGATAACCCGAGCCCACACATCACAGGTAGATTCTGTATCAAAACCAAACATCAAATCATTTCAAATTTATCCGTCATTCCGTGCTACTGCCCCTGTGTTCCACGTTACGGCGCTGCATTCCGATAACACCGTTATCCCTCTTTCTACAACCACATACAGTATCGCCGTCGAACTCTTAAATTACTGTGAATATCGCCTTCGCGCGGAGAGGAACGAAGAAGTACGGCGGTGCAGAAGGAGGGGTGAGGGAGAGGACTTATCTTGAATCTTACTGTTGTGTTTTAGAGTGAAGTGAACCAGTGGAGCCATCGATTGGATGTTCAGTTTTCTTATCCGTTTGTTGTTGATTCGAATTTTCAGGAGTGCTATTCTTATTGGTTAAGAGATGATTAATATTTGAAATTTACTTTTTTGCTTGTAAATGAAGTGCTGGTGAACCATTTTAGGCTTTAATACAATCTGAAACGGCATTGAAACAATCTGAAACAGTGAAACGGTGTTAAAACAGTATGATACGACTGTTGAAACAGGGAAATGGCGTTGAAACAGTATGATACATTGCTGAAACAACCTGAAACAGTGCAGAAACAGTTAGATACAGTGCTAAACACAACCTGAAACGGTGCAGAAACAGCTAGATACAGTGCTAAACACAACCTGAAATGTTTCGGAAATAATTAGATACATTGTTGAACACAACCTGAAACGGTGCAGAAACAGTTAGATACAGTGCTGAACACAACCTGAAAGGGTGCAGAAACAGTTAGATACAGAGCGAAAATAGTGCAGATACAGCGGTGAAGCAGTCGTAAACCGCTAGTGAAAAGTCCGAAACAAAATGTAAAAAATAATGTGAAACAATACAAAAAAGGTGAAATAGTTTAGAAACAGTAAGAAACAAAACACATGGGATGAAACAGATGCTAAAACAGTCTAGAAACAGCTAGATACAGTCTAGAAATAGTTAGATACGGTGCATAACCACCTGAAATGATGCTGAAACAATCTGAAACAGTGCTGAAACAGCGTAGATACAGTGAGATACAGTTTGATACGGAGCAAAAATAGTGCAGATACAGTGAGATACAATGTTGAAACAGTCTGAAACAGCTAGTGAAAAAGTCCAAAACAAAATGTAAAAAATAATGTGAAACAACGCAAAAAAGTTGAAATAGTTTAGAAATAGTGAGAAACAACGCATAAACGGGATGAATCAAATGCTAAAACAGTCTAGAAACAACTAGATACAGTCTAGAAATATTTAGATACGGTGCTGAATAATGCAGATATGAGATACAGAAAGATACAACGAGATACGAAGGTGGTTGGTAGTTGAGAAACATCGAAATACAGCGAGATACAACGAGATACAGTGAGGATGAGATGAAGAAAAGTGAAATTGGGGGAAATAAGAGGAGTAAAAGTAAAATTAGGGGAAATGGTGGGAGGAAAAGTGAAATTGGCGGAAATGGGAGGAGCAAAAGTGATATTGGGGGAAATACGAGGAAGAATGTAAGGGTTTACTATGTTAATGGGAAATATTGATATGTTTTGCAATGTTTTGTAATTGACTTTTCTTTTTCTCAATAATGGGTAATTTAGCTAAAATATTGTTATGTTTAGTAAAAAAACTTCTAAAACTTGTACTTTTATGTAAAAGTTTCAATTTTAAATTACCTAAAGTAAATATTCGTGTATGAGAAATCAAAATCTTTAACCGGTTCTCATTCATTAGTCCTCTCCGCCCATAATCTGTTCTCCTGCCCCATCTTCTTTTCTTCTCCGCCCTTTATTTAGGGCAATAAGAAATAGCTCGTTGATTTCTCATAATATTTCACACCAAAAATACTAGATCAGGTTAAGTCTTGCCTTACTACAAAAGAATTCTCTAAGACTAGAGTTGGTCTCCTCTACTTGACCTCTTATTAACTCTATGATCTCGTTTTCACTAATCACTAGTCCTAAAACAAAATAGGGACATAGCTTATATATCCGCAATGTTGATTCCAAAGAGAAGAACCGAAATCATGTATGATACTACAAATGTGGTGCAACTACAACAACGTGGTGGATCTTCCTTTCGTGTGTGATGTGTCTTTTTCACCTTTCCACTCGTTCACATGAGCTCAATCTCAATTCTCAATATAACAAGCTTAATTGATGTATAAAACTCCCAATTGAAGTGTGTAATGCAGTTGGGTCACTGCTTATGAATGTAGATATTGCTTATGAATATAGATATTGCTTATGAAGATGCAATTTATTAGGTGCAACTTATATTATATTTTTCGTTAGTAAGAAATGCACATTCCAAGTTTCCAACTCCCAACTATATATGTTTTACATATTACATTCTTCTTATAAATATAGTAAAAACACACCTGCACCAAATATTTACACCAAACAAAATAAGTTAACCTCGATGGCTAATATAAAGTGAAAAAATAAACTTATTGGCCACCAAGAGGGTAAAGTCAATGAAGAATGGGAAATTTACGCCACATGAACGTTGACCAAGAATAATTACTTTTTCTGTACATCTTTTCTTGTTTCTTTCTTTCTATATACATTTTACTCTTTTTAAATATATTTTAAATATGTATTTAATATTTTAAATATTATTGATATATATTTAATATTTTAAATATGTATTTAATATATTAATATTATTGATATTTAATATATTTAATATTATTGATATATTTAATATTATTGATATTAATATTTAAATATATATATTTAATATATTTAATATTTAATATTATTGATAAATATTTAATATTTAAATATATATTTAATATTTAATATATATATATATATTTAATATTTTAAATATTATTATGTTGATAGGACTCTATCATTAAGCCTAAAATCGTGCAACTACTATATTTAATGGTAATCTATTTTTTTTTACCATTGATTGTTTCCTTTAATTAAGGGAGTTAAATATCATACTATTAAATATTAATATTAATATTAAGAAATATATTTAATATGTATTAAATTTTTGGATACAAAAAGTTATGGACACCTAAAAGTAATTATTTCTTGATGGACGGATATATATGTAAAGAGCACATGAAGAATAGTTTTAGGCCCGGTAAATTTAGGGGCCCCATATTTTTTAATACTTAGTAATACAATTTATTTGGTTCATTCCTGGTTTTTGTTTCAAAAATATTTTAAGTTTAGGTATTGCCCGTAATAGAGTGATTTTCATAGAAAGGAAAAGAGAACTGTAGTTATGAGATCAATGATGTTGATCATTGGATGATTTACTTTTTGATATCAATATTCTTCATAAATGAAAAATGACAACCCGATCCACAAAGCAATCCGCATTTGATATTAATATTCTTCATTTACTTAATATTAAAAATTCTATTTTATACTCTCTTTTCTTCGTTGATCTTCCTAAGCTATCTATTCTCTCAAAATAAAAAAGAAGAGCGTTGAATAAATTAGAGAAGATAACATATTTAGCCAAAATCAAATATGGCCCTACATTCAAATAGACACATGAACTCTTGAACAAAGGCTAGCCAAAATTACCTATATTAATATGTTTACAAATATTATTTTCCTAAAATAGTGGAACTACAACAAAAGAAGTTTAAATTTGTGCCTATTTTTTGGGATATCAATCATCATCCACATTCTCTTATAACACATGATTATCACCTAAAAATTGTAAAATATATATCTTTTGCATATATTTTATGTATATATTTTGCATACATTTTTCGTATACATAAAATGCATATCTTTATTATACATTTCGTATATATTTTGTGTTTTACATTTTGCATATTTTATTGGTATTCATTCTCCGTTAATTTTTTGTATTCATTATGCACACACTTATAATTATGTAAATACCAATTTAATTCTACCACATAAGTAATACATAGGGTATACTCACACTATATCTATTTAGGGAATACTCACACCACATAGTTATTATAGATATGCAAAATATATTGCACTTGTATCAATAAAATATTATATGTATAATAATATCAATATACTATATATTGCGATGTATCATAAATATGCAGAATATATTACAATTATATCAATAAAATATTATATGTAAAAATATTTTTGTATATTAAAAAGTTTTATCATAATTATGCAGAATATATTACATTTATATCAACATAATATTTTTTATATAATAATATCATTATATTATATTTTAAAGCAATGAATATGCAATACGTAATTAATAAAATATGGAGAAGTATACCTTGGGATGAACATTTTATCATGCAATGCTAATTTAGATTTTGATCCAATATTTTCTCACTTAATTGAATGATGTTTTAGTTAGATTTATTTCTATCAGCGTAAGAGAAAGATTAAATACTTTAATAAATATCTTTAATTAGTGAGATAAGATCACATCTAAATATAACTGATAGTGATTTATTCTATTCTCCCAAAAATAGACATAAAAAAGGGAAAGTGTTCAGTAAAAAAGAATGTCTATGAAAAGTAAATGACATATTGTTAAATGTCTATAAATCATAATAAAGGAAAAATATGTCTATTTTTTGTAAAGGACTCTTCTAAATGTTCATTCCACATAATTTTCTCAATAAATTAAGCTGCACACTGTATGTCATTCTTATTCGAATTTCAAGTATAGCAGTGATCAAATTAAAATAGTGACATTTTGTTTTGATATCAAGATGTCACTATTAGAATCTGAGTTCAATCGTTTTACCTTCTAACTATCTATTGTCTTTTTCTTTGATATGAAACTTATTAGTTATTAGCACTTGTTTATAATTCTTTCTTTTTTTTAATGTCAATTTGAAAATATGAAGCAGGATTCTCAAAGCTCAAGAGATAGAAAGATAGAGAAAGAAACAAATCTATAGTTTTTCTTCTTGATTTCTAAAAGCTTAAGGCCTATTAGTAGTGTTTGGCTGTAGGCCACCACTATTGAAATAGTGTTTGGTATCACCTATATAGATTTTTTTGTTCCTACGGTGTTTTATTTTGGACAAGTGTGCTCGAGTTTAAATAGGTTGCATAATGAGTTCAAAAATTTGCTTTTAAAGATAAGAAATAAAGTATTTTAATTTGGACGAACTAAAACAAAACTCATTTTCATCCTGAAATCTCATGTTCGAGCTTTGAGATATCGAAATTCTCAGTGTGAAGCATTTTACCTCCTACAATGGATTTACTCAATGCAAATTTTAATTAGACGAATCAACAGATTTTGAATATTAAATAGTTAAACAATAAACTGATCACGACCAATTTGGGAGAGGGAGAACATATAGTAGTAGCTTTGCACAGTAGATATCGCACCAGTGGCAGATATGATACAAAGAGACCCACAGCTCCCATGATCGGAAGGTCTTGGACTTGCAGGATCGGCAGGTATTGGTTTAACACCAAGTTGAAATTGGAGAGGACGTAGCTGAAAAATAGTGTTATTTTCTCGGCAATGTTCAAGGTCTCTTTGTATCATATCTGCCACTGGTGCAATATCCACTGTGGAGCTTGCTCTCTCATCTGGTGAAAAAGCAACATATGAGGGACGGTTATATATATTGGCTCTATCTGGTTCATTTACATTGCTAGAAATTGGCTGTCAGCATAGTAAAAAGGGTACTTTAAATATATCATTCGCTAGAGATGGATCCATTGTAGGTGGTTGTTGGTTCTATTCACCCCCTCCAGGATTGACCCTTAATGGAGCAGGAGACACTTCAAACAAATTAGCTGATAATATTGACTCTTTCTGACCTTCCGCAGTGAAACTACCAATAATAACATGGACTAGTGATGAGCAGTACTATGACCCGCCACACAACAACCTACAACCGATCCATCTCCAACAAATGATATGTTTAAAGCACCTTTTTTGCTCCATTGACCGCTAATTTCTGGCAATATGAATGAATAAGATAGAGCCCATATATCAAACCATCCCTCACATGCTGTTTTTCCACCAGATGAGAGAGCAAGCTCCACAATGGATATTGCACCAGTGGCAGATATGATACAAAGAGACCTTGAACATTGCCGAGAAAACACTATTTTTTTAGCTGCGTCCTATCCAATTTCAACATTGATAACATGTGGTGTAATTTTTTTGAAGCGTCGCCTGCTCCATTAAGGGTCAATCCTGGCGTAGTGAATAGAGCCAACAATCCACTGTCACATGGAGTACCTAACGAGTCGTCTGGGGAGCCATGTAGTCCCCTCAATCTGAGCACGGGAGCCTGCAACAATGGTAACCTGCAAGGCAATCGATACATGTCTTAGAAATGAGTTCGTTCTGCTTGCTTTTCTCACTAAATATGGAGGTGAGCTCCTCGAAGGGATGAATTATTTAATGTAGTTGTGCTGAAACAAAGAACATAGGCACTTTTGTATCTTGATGTGCCAGTTTGAAAAAAAAAACATCAAAAACGATCCAAGCATTCTATGGAATGCTTTTATACTTTTCATACAAATAAAAATAAGGTTTAGCAGTGAATGAAAAATCTTAGCTTTTAGAAGACAACGTTCCTCTAGCTATTTGAGAGATACTTATTGGAGGCACAATAGAATTATACAGCAACAAGAGTTCATTTCATATGAAGAAGCCATTTATGTGAATATGGAAACTAGGATATCACTTTAAGATCAGGGATGAAAGAGAACTAAGACATACTCAAAGAGCAACTCAAGAATGATAAGCATTGGCTTGAAGGCTGAAATATAGATAAAGATGCATGAATATATACAACAAAATTGAGAAGAGAAAGTACCTTCGAAGAAGAATGTGGATACAATTAAGACAATCAGTTTGGTTGTTTTAGCTCTTTTAGAATAAAAATAATTAAGAACATTCACTTGGACATTTTTCAATCAAAATTTGGCCATCTATATATAGCTTGAAGTGATGTGAATTAACTATATTAGATTCTCGTAATATTTTTGATGTGATGTGATTGTGATAAATATGTGTACCGTTGACCATTACTAAGTGACGACAACATGATGATGAGCTTACGTCATTAAGAAGACTTTGATGTGATTGTGATAAATACGTGTACCGTTGACCATTACTAAGTGACGACAACATGATGATGAGCTTACGTCATTAAGAAGATCGAAAGGCTTACTTGACACTACAATTGTGATGCGATTGTGGTTAATAAATGTCTAGTTGACCGTTACTAAGAACGTCAATATGAGGGTGATCTATCATTATTGAGAAGATTGGGAGGCTTACTTAACACAATTAGAGTTTTGGGGATAACTCATACATGATTCAAACCCATTGTCTTGCTAGCACTATAAATGGAATAATATAGAGGGTTCTTTTTCTTTTTTCTTTTTTTGTGATATGTTTGATATGTTTAAGACATGGTTAATGACCTTATCAAAATATACATAAATATGCACAACATCACTTACTTAACCCAATTAGAGCTTTCGCGATAACTCAAGCATGATTTCACTTGCGACATTAGCCTTCCATTTCCTTTATTTTGTTGAAGATTTTCTTATTCATTTAGAGTACTTAATGTTGGGACCAAACCAATTGTCTACCTAGCACTATAAATGGAATAATGTAGAGGCTCTATTTTTTTTTTTTTTTTTGGTGATATGTTTAAGACATGGTTAATGAAGAAATATAAATACAGCGGAAGCAATTCCAGGATCATGACTCACATGTAATCTAGACAAACTAGCAGGCTATTTAGTTTTACATAAACATAGAACGGAATACCTCTTGAAGCGTGACTCCAACCACGAAACGTATCTTCAATCACGAGCAATATCATCTACGGGATCGTCCTCCAATTCCATGATCTTCTGTCATGTGCCTGAACAATACCCGGACTAATAATATTTGGGTGGAATAAATATTTCAGAGAGAGAAAACTATTAGGTTTTTCTTGTGTCTTTTCTTTTGGCCAAGAATCCTCCTTATATAGTTTTAGGGTAAAACCCTTTTCCAAAACTATCTAGGATTCTTTTCCACCAAGAAACCCCTCTCCTAGTCCTAATTGAATTCGGTCACAACAGGGACCACAGAATTAATTAATGAGGCTTCCAATTATGGAATTAATTCTTTTTCTCTAGAATTAATCTTTCCATAATAAATTACAAATTATTTCCACTAGAAATTCGTAATTGCACTCCTCAGTTGAATTTGGAATTCTTCCATCAAATCTTATTTAGCTCCCCACGTTAAGATTACAGACACCAATCAATATTATTAAATTACTGACAATTCAATATATTGACTAAATGAATATCCTTTAGACTTCCGCTTAACTTATTCCATGTGCCGGATATAAAATACACTGGCCAGATTTACACATAGAAACTTATAAGCTTTCATAAAAGTGTGTCATCAATCTCTATACCGAGACGTAGATTCTATCAACTAGCTATCACTTCGCAAATGCATATTATCATTATCCAACTTATCAGGAATTATTTGACCCAAATATCCTGGACCTCACCTATTGATAAATCAAGACAATAAATAATATGCACCACTAATAATAGCTATTTCAAGATTAAGAGTATACGTACATTTGATGAGCTAGAGAGTTTGTTTTATATAGTCAGTATAAAAATACTTATCTCTACTTGGTCCGTTCAATACACACAAAGCGTACTAGCACAAGAAGTTAGAACTATACCGTTCCCATAATCAAGATAAATTATATATAATCTTGTAGTACAATCATACCGATGGCTTTGTCCAATTTCCATCTTAGATTGTGAACATCACTTTATTGTTTATAAGAACCGATGACTTAATCTTCCGTGTATAAGCTTGGCTCTACACACTAAATCAACTACTGTATAAATAATAGGACACATATGACATAATTGATCTAAATAAATAATACTTCATTATATTTAATTGATGAATAACCAATTGTTCAACTACAAATAATCTAACTAAAACCGCATGGTTATTAGTATATCCCAACAGTTAATGACCTTATTCAATCAATTTAGTTCTTAGATCCCATATTTCCTTCAATATTCTATCTCCTTACTTATGGAAATCTATTTCTATTGGATTTTTTTTTTTTTACTATTTATTACGTTGTCATTGAAGTTGTCTTTCGTATTTAAAAGTTAAACCTTCGCTGGTCACGCACGCTTCAAAAATTTCACTTGTTCAATAATGCTGGCCAAGATGTCTAAAACAAATTATTCATGTTTAATTTGATTTATAAATAATTTATATTACGACCCAAAGTTACTTTCACAGTAGTATAAATCGTAAGCTCCACCCTTGTGGATTGCATCCATATAATATCCCGTCTATTTATATCAACTCGGATCTACGAGTTTCCACGAATAATAGTTAGGCTTATAGCAAAACATAAGACATATATTGAATAACTCATATAAGAATATGAATAAGAAAGTTATAGCATTCATAATTTTACAACAACCAAAAATACTAGATCAGGTTAAGTCTTGCCTTACCACAAAAGAATTCTCTAAGACTAGAGTTGGTCTCCTCTACTTGACCTCTTATTAACTCTATGATCTCGTTTTCACTAATCACTAGTCCTAAAACAAAATAGGGACATAGCTTATATATCCTCAATGCTATCCAAAGAGAAGATCCGAATTAATGTATTGATACTACAGATGTGGTGCAACTACAACAACGTGATGGATCTTCCTTTCTTGTGTAATGTGTCTTTTTCACCTTTACACTCGTTCACATGAGCTCAATCTCAATTCTCAATATAACAAGCTTAATTGATGTATAAAACTCCCAATTAAAGTGTGTAATGCAGTTGGGTCATTGCTTATGAATGTCGATATTGCTTATGAAGATGCAATTTATTAGGTGCAACTTATATTATATTTTTCGTTAATAAGAAATGCACATTCCAAGTTTCCAACTCCCAACTATATATGTTTTACATATTACATTCTTCTTATAAATATAGTAAAAATACACATGCACCAAGTATTCACACCAAACGAAATAAGTTAACCTCAATGGCTAATATAAAGTGAAAAAATAACCTCATTGGCCGCCAAGAGGGTGAAGCCAATGAAGCAATGGCTTTAGGCCCCGTAAATTTAGGGGCCCCATATTTTTTACTACTTAGTAATTAATACAATTTATTTGGTTCATTTCTTGTTTTTGTTTCAAAAATATTTTATGTTTAGGTAATAGAGTGATTTTCATAGAAAGGAAAAGTGAACTGTAGTTATGAGATCAATGATGTTGATCATTGGATATAAGTGAACTGTAGTTATGAGATCAATGATGTTGATCATTGGATAATTTACTTTCTCATATCAATATTCTTCATAAATGAAAAATGACAGCCCGATATACAAAGCAATCCGCATTTAATATTAATATTCTTCATATACTTAATATTAAAAGTTTTATTTTATACTCTCTTTTCTTCGTTGATCTTCCTAAGCTATCTATTCTCTCAAAATAAAAAAAGAAGAGCTTTGAATAAATTAAGCTGCACATTGTATGTCATTCTTATTCGAATTTCAAGTATAGCAGTGATCAAATTAAAATAGTGAAATTTTGTTTTGATATCAAGATGTCACTATTAGAATCGAGTTCAATCGTTTTACCTTCTAACTATCTATGGTCTTTTTCTTTGATATAAAACTTATTAGTTATTAGCACTTGTTTATAATTCTTTTTTTTTAATGTCAATTTGAAAATATGAAGCAGGATTCTCAAAGCTCAAGAGATAGAGATAGAGAAAAGAACAAATCTATAGTTTTTCTTCTTGATTTTTAAAAGCTTAAGGCCTCTTAGTAATGCTTAGCTTTAGGCTACACCTATTGAAATATTGTTGGTATCACCTATATAGATTTTTTTTGTTCCTACGGTGTTTTATTTTGGACAAGTGTGCTCGAGTTTAATATATATTGCATAATGAGTTCAAAAATTTGCTTTTAAAGATAAGAAATAAAGTATTTTAATTTGGATGAACTAAAACAAAACTCATTTATTTTCATCCTGAAATCTCATGTTCGAGCATTGAGATATCGAAATTCTCAGTGTGAAGCATTTTACCTTCTACAATGGATTTACTCAATGCAAATTTTAATTAGATGAATCAACAGATTTTGTATATCAAATAGTTAAACAATAAACGGATCACGACCAATTTGGGAGAGAGAGAACATACAGTAGTAGCTTTGCACAGTAGATATTGCACCAGTGGGAGATATGATACAAAGAGAACTTTACAAGTGCCACAGCTCCCATGATCGGAAGGTCTTGGACTTGCAGGATCGGCAGGTATTAGATTAAGACCAAGTTGAAATTGGAGAGGATGTAGCTGAAAAATAGTGTTATTTTCTCGACAACGTTCAAGGTCTCTTTGTATCATAACTGCCACTAGTGCAATATCCATAGGGGAGCTTGCTCTCTCATATGGTGGAAAAGCAACATATAAGGGACGGTTTGATATATTGGCTCTATCTGGTTCATTTACATTGCCAGAAATTGGCAGTCAGCAGAGCAGAAAAGGTACTTTAAACTATCATTCGCTAGAGATAGATCCGTTGTAGGTGGTTGTTGGCTCTATTCACACCCTCCTGGATTGACCCTTAATGGAGCAGGCGACACTTCAAACAAACTAGCTGGTAATCTCGGGTCTTTTTGACCTTCTGCATTGAAACTAACAACAATAACATGGACTAGCGATGCAGCAGTACTATGACCCGCCACACAACAACCTACAACCGATCCATCTCTAACCAATGATATGTTTAAAGCACCTTTTTTGCTCCGTTGACTGCTAATTTCTAGCAATGTGAATGAACCAGATAGAGCCAATATATCAAACCGTCCCTCATATGCTGTTTTCTACTAGATGAGAGAGCAAGCTCCACAATGGATATTGCACCAGTGGCAGATATGATACAAAGATAACTTGAACATTGTCGAGAAAATACTACTTTTTCATCTACTTCCTCTCCAATTTCAACATTGATAACATGTGGTGTAATTTGTTTGAATTGTTGCCTGCTCCATTAAGAGTCAATCCTGACGTGGTGAATGGAGCCAACAATCCACTGTCACATGGAGTACCTAACGAGTCATCTGGGGAGCCAAGTAGTCCCCTCAATTGGAGCACAGGAGCTTGCAACAATGGTAACCTGCAAGGCAATCCATACATGTCTTAGAAATGCGTTTGTTCTGCTTGATTTTCATACTAAATATGGAGGTGAGCTCCTCGAATGGATGAATTATTTAATGTAGTCGTGCTGAAACAAGGAACATAGGCACTTTTGTATCTTGATGTGCCAGTTGGGGAAAAAAATGATCCAAGCATTCTATGGAATGCTTTTATACTTTTCATACAAATAAAAATAAGGTTTAGCAGTGAATGAAAAATCTTAGTTTTTAGAAGACAACGTTCCTCTAGCTATTTGAGAGATACTTATTGGAGGCACAATAGAATTATACAGCAACAAGAGTTCATTTCATATGAAGAAGCCATTTATGTGAATATGGAAACTAGGATATCACTTTAAGATCAGGGATGAAAGAGAACTAAGACATACTCAAAGAGCAACTCAAGAATGATAAGCATTGGCTTGAAGGCTGAAATATATATAAAGATGTATGAATATATACAATAAAATTGAGAAGAGAAAGTACCTCCGAAGAAGAATGTGGATCCAATTACGACAATCAGTTTGGTTGTTTTAGCTCTTTTAGAACAAAAATAATGAAGAACATTCACTTGGACATTTTTCAATCAAAATTTGGCCATCTATATATAGCTTGAAGTGATGTGAATTAACTATTAGATTCTGATGAAGGTTATATTGTAAATAGTTAGTGTGTAAATAGTTAGTTATGTAAATTATATATTGGGCCAAGCCCGTTGAGTTTACTTGGTCCCTAAGTTAGGTTAGGTTTAGGTTTTCTCTAGGTTTTTTCTTGTATAAATAGGGGACTCCCCTCATCAATGAAAGCAAGAGTTTTCACCCAAATATTATTTCTCTCGTGTGAGTGTGTTCGGTTTTACATGGTATCAGAGCCATCGTGAAACTCTTCAAGTAGAAAAGTAATGGAGGCTCCAAAAGGGGATGTTGCAGTCGTACGGAAGACAATCTCTCCGTACGATAGCACCTCGAATGATAATCCTGGTTTGATTATCACGCAGGTCCAGTTGACCAGTGAAAACTATGAGGAATGGGCGCGGTCGGTTAGAACGGCGCTGCGTGCAAGGAAGCAGTTTGGTTTTGTTGACGGATCGATCAAGATGCCCGATGAAAAGGCGATCGATTATGAGGACTGAGGACTATCAATTCTCTTCTAGTGTCGTGGATTAGGAATTCGATCGAGCCTACTCTTCGGACCACCATATTGCACATGGAAGTGGCAAAAGATCTGTGGGTGAGTATTCGAGAACGTTTCTCCGTAACGGACCTCGGATTCAGGAATTAAAAGCGGCTTTGGCCGGTTGTAAGCAAAAGGGATTAACTATTGCTGCTTACTATGGAAAACTGGCTATGTTGTGGGAAGAACTAGAGAATTGTGATAAGTTTCCAACTTGCTCGTGTGGAAACTGCACTTGCAATCTAACGGTTGCACTGGAGAAGAAAAGGGAAGATGATAGGGTTCACTTATTTCTTATGGGCCTGGATGAAAGTCTTTATGGAACTGTCCGTTCCAATCTCTTGGCTTAGGAACCGTTGCCATCGATGAATCAAGTTTACCAAAAGGTAATCCAAGATGAGCGGGTCAAAGGGATGGCACGAACTCAGGAAGAACGAGGGGAGGTGACAGCGTTTGCTGCACAACGATCACAGCCACCGAAGACAGGCTATAAGGAGTGTCACTTGTGTGATCGAGGAGGACATCCTCTGGAACGCTGCTATGAAGTTATTGGCTATCCGGAGGGGTGGGTGCATTATCCTAAGCAAGGTACTTCGAATGGAGGACGTGGTAGAGGAAGAGCTGAAGGTAACAGAGGTGGAAGAGGTCGTGGACATCAACAGCTTGGAGCAAATACTAGTCGAGGACGTGGTAATAGTCGAGCAAATGCTGCTCAGGCTGAGCTCGAAAATGGTCCAAAAACGGACACAAGATACGGTTCCTCTCACCATTGCATTGGAGGAGGAAGAGGAGAGTGTGCAAGGAAGTGGGGGTGTTGAACCCGAAGTCATGACTCCGGTAATTGAACCCGAAGTGGTGACTCCGGAAGCTGAACCTGAGGTTGTTCCCGAAGTTGAACCCGGAGAGTTGGGTCTTGGTAAACGAACTAAGAAAGAGAATATCTTGCTGAGAGACTTTGTTACTAATACGGACCAAAAGATGAGCCACTGGGTATCGTCCTGTGTTCGAAAGTCTGCTTGTTCATCCGTTTCTCAACAACCCTCTGGTAAGCCCTATCCTCTAGCACACTATGTCAATTGTGATAATTTCTCTTCGAAACATGTGAGTTTTCTTGCAGCTATAACGCAAGGACATGAGCCTACCTCCTATTCGGAGGCGGTAAAAAGTGACAAATGGAGAAAAGCCATGGGGGAAGAATTGAAGGCATTGGAAGCGAACAGAACTTGGGAGATAGTTCGCCTACCTACGGGGAAGAAGGCCCTCGGATGCCGATGGGTATACAAGATAAAGTACAACTCGGATGGAACTATTGAAAGGTACAAAGCAAGACTGGTGAATTTTGAGAATCATCAAATCGAAGGAGTTGATTATACGGAGACATTTGCACCGGTTGCAAAGATGGTGATTGTCCGAGTTTTTCTGGCCGTAGCAGCTGCCCGAAATCGGGAATTACATCAGATGGATGTGCACAATGCATTTTTGCATGGTGATCTTCACGAGGAAGTGTATATGAAATTGCCTCCGGGACATCGCATGACCGGGAGAGGAACGGTGTGTCACCTTCGAAAATCATTGTATGGTTTAAAACAAGCTCCCCGATGTTGGTTTGCGAAGTTTTCTGCTGCTCTTAAGCAATATGGGTTTCGACAATCATATTCGGATTACTCTTTATTTACGATGAAGAAGGGAAATGTGCAATTGAATGTGCTTGTTTATGTGGATGATTTAATCATATCTGGTAATGATTCGAAGGCAATTCGAATTTTTAAGTTATATCTCTCGAAATGTTTTCATATGAAGGATTTGGGTACCTTGAAATACTTCTTGGGAGTTGAAGTGGCGAGAGCTCCGAAGGGAATCTTCCTGTGTCAGAGGAAGTATGCTTTGCATATAATAACGGAAGCAGGCTTGTTGGGGGCAAAACTGGTTGGTACACCGATAGAACAAAATCATCGATTGGCGCTGGCAACTGGTCGTTTTATCAAAGATCCTGAACGTTATCGGCGACTGGTTGGAAGATTGATTTACTTATGTTTTACACGACCGGATTTGTCCTATAGCGTGCATGTGTTGTCGCAATTCATGCAGAGTCCCCGTATTGAGCATATGGAAGCCGCACTTAGGGTTGTTCGATATTTGAAAGGCTGTCCGGGACAAGGCATCGTATTTGATTCTCAGTGTGATCTGAGATTGCATGGGTGGTGTGACTCCGATTGGGCAGGTTGTCTGTCTTTCACGAACGTACCAAACATATTGAAGTCGACTGTCACTTTGTTCGGAATGAAATTATCGGAGGAATCATTCGTCCCAGCTATGTGCCTACGACCACACAACTTGCTGATATTTTTACGAAGGCGCTGGGACGTGCCCAGTTCGAGTACTTCCTTAACAAGTTGGGCATAAGGAACCCTCATGCTCCAACTTGAGGGGGGTGATGAAGGTTATATTGTAAATAGTTAGTTATGTAAATTATATATTGGGTCAAGCCTGTTGAGTTTACTTGGTCCCTAATTTAGGTTAGGTTTAGGTTTTCTCTAGGTTTTCTCTTGTATAAATAGGGGACTCCCCTCATCAATGAAAGCAAGAGTTTTCACCCAAATATTATTTCTCTCGTGTGAGTGTGTTCGGTTTTACAGATTCTCGTAATATTTTTGATATGATGTGATTGTGATAAATACGTGTACCGTTGACCATTACTAAGTGACGACAACATGATGATGAGTTTACGTCATTAAGAAGACAAGAAGGGTTACTTGACACTATCATAGCTTATGATGTGATTGTAGTTAATAAATGTACAGTTGACCATTACTAAGAACCTCAATATGACGATGATCTCACATCATTATTAAGTGACGACAATATGATGATGAGCTTACGTTATTAAGAAGACATGAAGGCTTACTTGACACTATCAAAGATTGTAATGTGATTGTGGTTAATAAATGTGCAGTTGACCATTACCAAGAATGTTAATATGACGATGATCTCACATCATTAAGAAGATTTGGAGGCTTACTCGACACAATTAGAGTTTTCGGGATAACTCAAGCATGATTCCACTTGCGATAATAGCCTTTCATTTAATTTCCTTTATTTTGTCGGAGATTTTCTTAGTTTGGGGTACTTAATCTTGGGACCAAACCCATTGTCTAGCTAGCAGCCTAGCACTATAAATGGAGTTATGTAGAGTTTTTTCTTGTGATATGTTTAGGACATGGTTAGTGGGGTGTACTAATTATGACCTTATACTATCATTTAATTGGTTCTTGGATCCCATCTTTCAATCTTTCTCCTTCCTTATGGAAGTCTATTTCTATGGTCTGTTGGAACTTTTTTTTGACTATTTATTGCGTTGTCATTAAAGTTGTCATTCGTATTTGAAAGTCAAGCCTTTCTGCTCATGCTCGCTTCACAAATTTCACTTTCTTATTCCGTCATGCTGGCCAAAATCATGTGTCAAACAAATTATTCACGTTTAATTTGATTTATAGATAATTTATATTACGATAAAGTTACTTTCATACTAGCATAAGTCGTAAGCTCCATCCCTATAATATCCCGTCTATTTATATCAACTCGGATCTTCGAGTTTCCACAAAAAATAGTTAGGCTTATGGCGAAACATAAGACATGTATTGTACTATAACTCATATAAGAATAAGAAAGTTCATAACATCCATAATTTCACTGCAAAATTGGCCTTACTGCAATGTAAACACCTATTTATAATTACACACACACACACTTTTTTTTTACGCCGGTAAGCAGCCAAGCAAGCCCATTTATATTTATATTTAGGTTTTTTACATAAAAGTACAAATTTTAGAGCTTAATTACCAAACATAGCAACATTTTAGTAAAATTACTCTATATAGAGGAAAACACAAGATAATTACAAACATAGCAAAAACATAGCAATATTTTCTCATAACATACCAAACCCTTACATTCTTCCTTCCATTTTCCCCCACTATCACTTTTGCTCCTTCCATTTCCCCCTATTTCACTTTTCCTCCCACCATTTCCCCCCAATTTCACTTTTACTCCTCTCATTTTCCCCAATTTTACTTTTCCTCATCCATCCTCAATGTATCTCGTTGAATCTCATTATTTCTGCACCGTTTCAACTGTTTCTGCAGCACCGTATCTAACTGTTTCTGCACCGTTTCAACTGTTTCTGCACCGTTTCAACTATTTCTGCAGCACCGTATCTAACTGGATGAAACAAATGCACAAACGAGATGAAACAAATGCAAAATCTGCACAATCTGTATTTTGTAGCACTACCTAGTGCAATTTCTCTTTTAACAATTTTTTATTACTTACCAAAAAGAAAAATATAACATTAAAAGTGAAATCATATGTTGTTCTGGTATTATGTCCAATTTCACACGAGATTGAAATTGAAAAAAATTTCTTATTTCTTCATAGCCACCAGCGAAATTGAAAACTTCAGAATTGGCGGTGTTAATCTTCGAAGCTACCACAACAAAAAAAATGATTTCCGAAAGATTTACTGTGTATATCACTAGACACAATTAATCAGATTTGTTAACTTGGAATCCCAAATGGGTGTTCAATCTTCTTCAATTTTAATTCAAGCCAAGACAGCAGTAAATCTGCGATTTTGAGCTCAAAGCTCGACAAACCCACTGATTTTTACACAACTACTCCAAAACAATTTTTATATTTTTTAGTCAATTATGGTTGTTAGAATTTTGAGTCAGTTTTTGTCCATGATTGTAGTACAGTTCCTACTTCTCCAGTTTGTCTTATTCTTTGTTGCAAAAACTCTCCTACTTGGTGACTTGCTTGTTTTGTCGTATCATGGGAGATTCAGCTTGTCTTATGCATACCTTCTGCTCTTCTGCCTTACCCAATGAAGCAAAATCAGCAGCCATTTACGACAATGGCCACTGTTATGGCGTTGGGGTGGCGGGGGTGGGTGTGGGGTGATGGGAGAAAGAGAGAATAAGTGAGAAAATTTTTAATTTGGAGAAAATGTGAAGTGAAAGTGAAATGTGTTAGATTATTGTTAAATGTGTTAGAAAAATAATGCTATGCATTGTAATTAGAGAAATATTGCTATTTTTTTTTTGTAATTAAGGATGAAAATTTGTATATTTGTGTAAAAAAACCCTTATATTTATATCCTTTACTTTTGAAACTGCCCTAAGTAAACATTATGTATGAGAAATCAAAATTTTTAGCCGGTTCTCATTCATTTCATCCTCTCCATCTTCTTTTCTTCTCCGCCCTTCATTTAGGGCAATAAGAAAGGGCTCGTTGATTTGTCATAATATTTCACACCAAAAAGTAACTAGATTAGGTTAAGTCTTGCCTTACTATAAAAGAATTCTCTAAGCCCAAGGTTGGTCTGCTCGATACGGCTCTACTTGACCTCTTATTAACTTTGTGATCTCGTCTTCACTAATCGCTAGTCCTAAAATCAAATAGAGACATAGCTTATATATCAGGAATGTTGATTCCAAAGAGAATAACCGAATTCATGTATTGATATTACAAATGTGGTGCAACTACAACAACGTGGTGGATCTTCCTTTCTTGTGTGATGTGTCTTTTTCACCTTTACACTCGTTCATATGAGCTCAATCTCAATTCTCAATATAACAAGCTTAATGATGGATTAAACTATCAATTAAAGTGTGTAATGCAGTTGGGGCATTGCATTATGAATGTAGATATTGCTTGTGAAGATGCAACTATTAGGTGCAACTTATATTATATTTTCGTTAATAAAAAATGTACATAAGTTTCCAACTCTCAACTATATATGTTTTACATATTATATTATTCTTATAAATATAATAAAATTTCATATGCACCCAAGTGTTTACACCAACCGAAATAACTTACCCTCAATGGTTAGCCATAATTGAATGCTAAATATGTAAATGAGAGACATCTATCTTGCCTTTATTAATTTGATATAATAATACTTTGATCTGTTTTCACCTTTAATACTCCTTCCATATATGCATTTTATTTTTGATGATAAATTGGAGAATGGAGAGCCTAAATGATATGAAAATTAAAGACACAAAACAAAAACAACAAAATTGAAAGCAAGACCCAATTGATTAGAAAATGATTAAGGAAGTAGATTAGGGAAAAGTAGCCTAATCACTCCCTTAATTGTCTAAACAAGAGAACTTATACTAATTGATCCTCGATTAGTAAAGCCTAATTGCAAATCAAGGATTAAGAGTGCTTAAGCAAATAAGCTTAGCCAAAATTCTCACTAGGTTTAATGTCATCAAAATCTAAGTAAACTAATAACAATTGTAGCTTATATTGTATGGCACAATTTGCCTTAATTGCCCCTTAACAATGGGCCTTCAAAGTCATTAGCTGAAATGGGCTTCTGGTCCTCGTCTCAGCGCGTTCGCGCAATAACGGGCGCTATCGCGCTGAGAAATAAATCATAGCCTCGCGATTGCGGCTATGGTCTCACGATCGCGCAGGCGAGGGTCTTCAACCAGCCTCTTGCGCGATCGCGTCTGTGGACACGCGATCGCGCTGTTCTGTTTTCTCTTCTTCAGCGATCGCGTCTGGTGGCGCGCGATCGCGTTGGTCTTCTTTTTGGCCTTGCGCAATCGCGTCTGTGCACTCGCGATCGCGATGAACAATCTCAGCTTTTGAGGCAGAACTGCCCTGAAATTTCCAGCACTTGCCCCAACAGCTCCAACTGTGCAAACATGGACTGCAACTTCTGCAACTCCCGTGCTTGGCTCCTTGTAAATGGTTTGCCCGGGCATCGGGTTGCATCATTCTCCCTGTCTTGAGAAGAATCCGTCCACAGATTCACTAGATCTTTGACTTCGAAGGGAGACAAGTCACAGACGTTGAAAGTGTTGTGCACTTGGTAATTGCTTGGTAAGTCCACCTTGTACGCGTTGTCATTGAGACGTTCAAGGATTTGGAATGGGCCATCGCCTCTAGGCATCAATTTTCTCATCCGCTTGTTTGGAAACCTATCCTTCTGAAAATGAACCCACACCCAATCACCGGGCTCGAAGATAACCTTCTTCCTTCCTTTGTTCGCCTTTTTGGTAACTTCTTGGTTTGTCTATTCGAGTTGTTTCCTTACTTGCTCATGAAGTTGCTTCATCTCTTGAGCTCTCACTTTGGCATCTAAGCTTAAGACAACATCACTAGATAAAGACGTAAGATCCAAGGGGGTAAGGGGATTAAAGCCATACATAACCTCAAAAGGCGTCATGAAAGTAGAAGTATGTATGGTCCAATTATATGCAAATTCAATCAAAGGTAGATGTTCTCCCCAAGAAGCTAGTTTCCCCTTAACCAACCTGGGTTACGGTGACTGTGAAATATTATCGTTATTAATATTTCTGTTATTATTTCTGTTATTGTTATTAATGTCGTGGATATTAATACTGTTAGAGGGACACTTGACAGGGGGTGTGGTGTCGCCTATACTATGAGATGTGTCACACTTGACATGGGGTGTGGTGTGGACACTTGATCTTTGAGATGTGACACACTTGACAGGGGGTGTGGTGTGGTCACTTGATTTATTGAGATACGACGCACTTGACAGGGGGTGTGGTGCGATCGCAGACAGATTTGAGATGAGCCAACGACTACGGGTCGTTGGTCTACTTATTCATGATTGTGATAGTGACTTCGGGTCACGGTATATGGTTGATACTTAGTAGTGGTGTTGCTAGTCCATCGTAGGTCTAGGTTAGTCGGCACGGGAGTAGAGATTGGACCTCCAAACCGCCGCTGAGTTGACCTATGCCTTACGTTGGATGGGCATAATCCTTGAGACTTCTGGTTACTACTTGTGTGTATGGAATGTGTTACATCTATTTGTGATTTCACTACTTTATTGTATGATTACTATAGTATGTTGTTGCTTATGATGCATGTAGCGACTTGTCCCGCAAGGGTACCTTAGCGGGCCTGTCGGTGATCTTACTGGGCTTCGGCTCATAACTTACTCTGCTGCGTGTGCAGGTCCTTCATCCAGTCAGCAGCCCGGACGTTAGCGGTTCCCGAGGCTTCTGAGACTTTTGATTGAGGTGAGCCGACCACACAGACCGTGGTGGCATACCGCCGGAGTCACTTAGAGATAGGACTCAGATTTCTTTGATGTATATTCATACTTTATTGAGTCACTCTTAGAATGCTCCAATTCTTTTGTGGATATATTCTTTTGGACTTCACACTTTTATATTTATATATCCATTTATGATCTTTTCACATTATTGTTCTTTTCCGCATCTTGTTTCATTGGTTCGCCAGGCAAATGTTGTTTAGGTGCCATCACGAGCCCTTGGAAATTAGGTCGTGACAAGATGAAGAAAAGTGAAATTGGGGGAAATAGGAGGAGTAAAAGTAAAATTAGGGGAAATGGTGGGAGGAAAAGTGAAATTGACGGAAATGGGAGGAGCAAAAGTGATATTGGGAGAAATACGAGGAAGAATGTAAGGGTTTGCTATGTTAATGGGAAATATTGATATGTTTTGCAATGTTTTGTAATTGACTTTTCTTTTTCTCAATAATGGGTAATTTAGCTAAAATATTGCTATATTTAGTAAAAAAACTTCTAAAACTTGTACTTTTATGTAAAAGTTTTAATTTTAAATTACCTAAAGTAAATATTCGTGTATGAGAAATCAAAATCTTTAACCGGTTCTCATTCATTAGTCCTCTCCGCCCATAATCTGTTCTCCTGCCCCATCTTCTTTTCTTCTCCGCCCTTTATTTAGGGCAATAAGAAATAGCTCGTTGATTTCTCATAATATTTCACACCAAAAATACTAGATCAGGTTAAGTCTTGCCTTACTACAAAAGAATTCTCTAAGACTAGAGTTGGTCTCCTCTACTTGACCTCTTATTAACTCTATGATCTCGTTTTCACTAATCACTAGTCCTAAAACAAAATAGGGACATAGCTTATATATCCGCAATGTTGATTTCAAAGAGAAGAACCGAATTCATGTATTGATACTATAAATGTGGTGCAACTACAACAACGTGGTGGATCTTCCTTTCTTGTGTAATGTGTCTTTTTCACCTTTCCACTCGGTCACGTGAGCTCAATCTCAATTCCCAATATAACAAGCTTAATTGATGTATAAAACTCTCAATTAAAGGGCGTAATGCAGTTGGGGCATCGCATTATGAATGTATATATTTCTTATGAAGATGCAATTTATTAGGTGCAACTTTTATTATATTTTTCGATAATATTTTTTTTTTAATTACTACTTCTTAATTATATATCTGAGTGAAAAAAACACATACAGTACAAAGAGGGGGACATTAGGCCAAAACCTCTTTGAGAAATTTGAAGTTGGATATATCCAACTTGTACAAAGAGATCACCTTTCATAATGAAAAATACCATATACACTTGAGATTTCAAAATACTAGCCTATGCTAGGTATATATAGGAAACAACTTCACAATTAACGTGCAAAATGACCGCTCTTTAGCTTGACCCTGAAATTAGGAACTCTCAGTTGATCATTCTTCAAATAGGCTTTGATTTGTCTAGGCAAAGACACAGCATCACTGAAGAAAGAGTCCAGCTTCATCCTTTCCCCCATATTAGCAAGTTGGTCTGCAGGAACATTGGCTTCCCTGAAGCAATGTTTAAATGAAAATTCCCCTTGTTCACAGCAACTCCAGATTTGTCCCAAAGTATCTCTGATTTGCCATGATAGTTAAATTTCTTTCCTGACCATCTTGATAATGAGCATAGAATCTGATTCTATCATAGCATGTTTGATATTGTTTTCCAAACATAGTTGAAGACCAACCAAAACGGATTTGGCTTCTGCTATGTTATTGCCACATTCCCCAAAGTAAGATGCAAAAGCTATTTTGAAATTCCCCTCCTGATCCCTTAAGATTCCTCCCCCACCTGCGCTACCTGGGTTGCATTTACTGCACCCATCGACATTAAATTTCAGCATGTTGCTAGGAGGTTTGAGCCATCTGACAACTTTAATTTCTATAACAGGACGATATTTTTCAACAAACTCACAGAAACCATTCCAGTAAGTAGGGAAATTGACACTTGGAAATTCACTCTTCAGTAATAAATGAAGCAAGTGTGTCACTTGAACTTTAACATTTTCCACAGAAGACTTAAACCCTTCAAATCTACCAGTGCACCTCCTTTTCGACAATTCCCAACATATAATAGAAGGAATGCACTGTAACACAAGTGAATGGACCCTATTTTTGCATTTAAATAACCACCATTGCATTATATTATATCGCACATCTCCACTTCTGTAATGAATACCAAAAGAGTTATAAAAATACGTTCAAACCTGTCTTTCGATCCGACTTTCTGAAAAAATATGAGTGATAGTTTCTTCACATGAAGCTCGACAACAACTGCACATAGAAGGACCATGCAATCCGAATTTACGTACAGTTTCATCAGTAGGCAATCTCCTCTTCAGTAGCCTCATCATAAAAATGAAACTTTAAATGGCATGTTCCTGTGCCATATCTTATTTCAAGTAAGGGTACTATTTCTCGACTTTCTAATAGTTCTCCATGCTGATTTACAAGAAAAAATACCACTATTTTCACCTAACCAAAAAATACCACTATTTTCTCCATGCTCATTTCGATAATAAAAAATGAGCATTCCAAAGTTTCCAACTCCCAACTATATATGTTTTACATATTATATTCTTTTAATGTATATATTAAAAACTCACATGCTAACCTCACTGTTTAAACAATAAAGTGAAAAATTACATGTCACTCAGCCATAAGTGAGTGATAAATAAATGAAAAAAATTTACCCACACTGGATGTATACACCAATCTAATGCGTGCATGACATGTGTTGGGATACATGTTTCTCTCTCTCTCTCTTAGCCATAGTTAATTAACACATCTTTTCACCTCATTAAATCACTTATTCATTGTTAATTGATATAATTTGGTGCATACAACCCGGTGTGGGTAAGTATTTATATGAGAGATCTTGCCTTTATTAATTTGGTATAATAATACTCCTTGCATATATATAGTTTAAGTTTCATGCACCATCGGTGTATTACTTTTTTTACACCATCAGGTAATATTGACCTGCTATAGCAAGTTACCAAATATTTTTCAATTTTTTTTAAAAAAAAACTAATCAAACACTACTTTTTTCCTTTTTAATCTCAGTCTCTCTCTTCAAACCCTTCCCCATTTTCTGCGTCCCTCACCCTAATCTACCTCTCTTTTACATTCTAACCCTAGTTCTTTCGTTCTGTCTGGTTGAGAAAGTTCATAATACAATTAGCAAGGCTAATGATGTTTGTGGCATTGGAATATTACTTCTCATACAAAGTTAAGAATATTTGAATCTTGAAGAATCATTGATGGTGAAGTTGAGAGATAAACAATAAAAATCATCAGAAATTTAAATAATATAAAAAAATAAACAATTTTGGATACAATACAAACAAGATTCAATTTGAACTACAGATTAAATTTGTTGCAAAGGTCTGTGTCTATGTTTGACTTTGCTGATCTTCAACCATGTTACTTATTTTTCTTCACTGTATTAGGATTCAACATGTTTTTATGTTTTATAATTGTATGAAAAAAATAGAAGTTAACCATTGGGTTTGATGGTAAAGAAATTAAAGGGGATCAAATCCTGATCGTGTGAGGGAGAAATAGCAAAGGAAGAAGAGAAAGGGGGTGGGGAGAAGGAGTGGGTGGGCGGGCACGGGAAGAAAGGAGTATGTGAAGGTGAACGGAGAGAAAAGATAAAACAAAATAAAAAGAATTAAAAAAATTATGTAATTATTTTTAAAATGACCTGATGGTGTAAAAAAAGTAATACACCAACGGTGCATATAACTTAAACTCTTTGATGATAAAATGGAGAATGGATAGCATGAAAGTGGATATCACATAAATTTTGATAGTATAAACAAGAATAAGTACACCTCAATCTCAAACTAACTAGTTGAAGTGTAACCGCTCATATGAATACTCATTATTCACCTTACTCAACATGTTTCATTACAACATTCAATAGTTTGGTGTTATACGTTTTTCTGCTAACTCAATTTTAGTAAACATAAGATTTAAAGTAATTGAGCTGCCAATCTGACATGACTATGATATAAAAAAAATAGTTGGTGTCACATAGATAGCTTTTTTGTTCCCATGGTGTTTTATATAGGTAAGTCTGCTCGAGTTTGATGTATAGCGTAATGAGTTCAAAATATCTGCTTCTAAAGATAAGAAATATTAGTATTTTGGACTAACTAAAACAAAAAACTCATTTTCATCCAGAGATGACGTGTTCGACCTTTGGAATGTTGAACTTCTCGATGAGGAGCATTTTACCACCTACACTGGATTTACTTAATGCAAAATTAAATTAATCGAACCAACAAATTTCGAATACTAAATGATTAACAAAAAACGGATAATGACCAATTTGCGACATAACTTTTGCAACAAGAAGATTTAATACGTTGCACTATCTTAGTACAGAATGTATATGACACGACCCAGATTTCGACTAGGCCGTGCGGGTACCCGACATCCTCCCCTAGACCCGTCGGGCGAACTCTTACCAATTATATTAGGAAAATAAATATAACAATTCATAAATAAGGACAAGACTTAAAACAAAAACACAGACATACTGATACCTCTAAGCTGTACAAAAGAAATTACAGCTGACTACCCAACATACTAGGTTTAGGGTTAACCAGACTAGACATCTAAGAGTACAAAAGAAGACAGATACCTCCTGAAGGGAGCAAAATGCAGCTGAAATAATAACCAATAAATTGGTGGCCATCCGGAATAAAAGCTGGCTCACCCTGACAGCTGAAGTCGTCTTCGCTCCTTCACAACATGGCGAACTCAATCCTGGAGCGAACCTGCCGACACGAAATAGATAGACAAGAAACAAACAACAAACAAGGGTGAGTGAAAAAGACTCAATAAGTGGGGCAGACTAGCCACCTCAAGGAATAGGATAGCTAGTCAGGGAGAAAAGAAACAGAGAGACCAAATACTTTTTATTTAAATTATAAAAAGGCAGAGCCAGATAATAACCGGAAACACGTAAGAAACTTATAAACTAAACCAAGGATGTGTGTCAGAAACATATCAACAAGTAAGCAATGCATATATAAGCAGAATAGTAGTCATGTACCGCAAGTCTACGCAATGGTATGAATTGAGATGAATGAAATGAAGTGAGATGAAATGAAATAAAATGAAATATGATGCAAAGGGTCACATGTGCCCGTAATCCCATCCCGAAGCGGAATACTCCTGCATTCGAGGGGAATCCAATCTGATAACCAACTGGAGCGGAATACTCCTGCTCCTGGGGCGGAATACTCCAGCACCCGATATAATATAAACCAGAGGCGGAATACTCCTGCACTCTCCTGGGGCGGAATACTCCTGCACCCGATATAATGTAAAGCTGAGGCGGAATACTCCTGCACTCAATATCTGACATAAGAGCGGATCCTGCTCCTGGGGCGGAATCCTCTTACCCTCAAATGATACATTGGAGCGGAATCCTCCTGCTCCTGGGGCGGAATACTCCTGCCCTCAATATGATACAATGGAGCGGAATCCTCCTGCTCCTTGGGCGGAATACTCCTGCACCCAATATGATATACAATGTAATGCATATGAATGACATATAATGCATATGAATGCAATGTAATGCAATAATAACCCTTCACCGGCGCGGGATTCTCATCGATAGCCGGGAAGTAGATGCCAACTCACAGCCAAAGTACAATGCTCAGATCTTCAATGCAATACCAACAACAGGACATAACATATAATATACAACGTAAATCCAAAGCTAAGGCGTAATGAGTACGCCTATCGGCAGCTACACACGTAAGGAACACGTGGTAGAAAATCCACTAGGCCAGGTGCCTCCAAAGAAATGGATATAAGCACTTACCTTGTTACAAAGTTAGTACAGTTACTCAACAACCGCTTTATCCTTTGGATTCCCTGCCAAACGATCCTGTTGTATTCAATAAGCAGAAAACTATATCAAATAAGGCTAAAGGCTTCATTCCCCACATCTTAGGGTAACCCGGTTAGGAACCTGATACCCTATTGGTATACGCAATACGCAGGCCAGGCCTATGTACAGGGTTTAAGGTCACATAACCAAACCCCAAATAAATTTTATTTATATGTTGCCCATAACTCACTGAGTACGAATATATAATCAATTTCATTATCGGGGTCCAATTGACCCTTTAAACCATTAGTTGAACTTATTAAAACGATGTATAATATTCCAAGTTTTACTGTTAAAACATATTCAAACACACGTAATAAACTCAAATAATGCATTAACATCATTACCTGAATGTTTCGGGGTAAAAATTCTATCTTTTTCCGGCTCCTTTTTTCATTTTCTTGCATTTTTTCTCTCGTTGCTTCTCAGCTTTCCGCTTTCGTTTTGTTTCTGCTTCGTTTTCTTGTTCTCGTTGTTTCTCGTATCTTTTCATCATTCTGATCAAATCATTCCTAGCTTATATATATCCACCGCCCACTTTTTCTTTTCTCTTCTTTTTTTTTTCGTTTTCTTTCTTTCTTTTTCCTTTTATTTTATTTTCGCGATGAAAATTAAAACGGAATCCTACGATATTCGAAATAATTCTAACTTTTGCATACAAGTTATACAAAATATATGTAACAAACTTGCAAAGGCGGATCTCAAATCGGACTCTCGAAAATCAATATATAAATTAAATGGAAAAAAAGATCAAATTATTTAACTTTCGGCATTTTAGCGGAAACTAGCCGAACAACATCGAAATTCACTTTCGAAAAATTACAAAAGTCGCAAATAATTATACGAACCTAACGGCGCTTTCGGATTTCGAATCGGAGCTCATTCGCCAAAACCGAGCTCGAAAATCTCTTTTTAATATTTATCGACAATAAAAACTGAAGCCTTCTTCCAATGCCAACCAAACGAGGTCTGATTTAGGTCAAATTTTACAGACAGGTCCTAATGGACATTACGAATATTTTAAAATTATCGACACGCCAATCGAAATCTTAACTTTCGAAACGACTGACCGAGGTCGTTTCAGTATAATAGTGACAACTTAGCTATCTTCTGCTATTCTGCTGCTTGTGAGCAACCCGAGGCTCGACTTGCAAAATGTTATTGACAATCTTAGTAGTGGTCCATAGTTACATAGAACACCTACTCCCTCCGGTCCATAATAAGTGTACATTTAGTCTTTCTCTCTTGCCTAAAATAAGTATCCATTTAGGAAAGCAAGAAGAAGTTAATGTCTTTTTTCCAATATACCTTTTTTTTCCTCTTGAAAAAATAAACTTGTTTTACCAATTATCCAAAAAAACTCATCAATACCTATATAATTTAAACACATTTTTACAACCTTTGGAGGGTTTGTTCTACCTGTAGTCTTGGTATCATCACTTGTTGTTCTTATGTGAACCTTCTTCTTTGGTTTCCTGGGTGAAATGCCAGTCGCCCTGGCTGTCCTCTCTCTAGCATCATCCATCATTGCCTGCTCATCTTCCTCTAAGTCCTCCCCAATGTCAACCTCCTTGCTTTCTTCTTCAGTCTTATGATGTGGGATCAAAGGATTTGGCTCAAATTGCTTTGCAGCCAATGGACCTACCCATGACCCCCTTTATATCTTTTAGATTGTGTTCACCGGGCTAACATTAGCCAATTGAAAATAAATAAACTCTGGTGTCGTAGCTTTCAAAGTACTACCCGGGGTCTTTAGTGCGACCTGTTCATCCTCCTCTACCATATCTGCCCAACTCCTTGCACTTCTTGACCCGTCCTGCTCCTTACCCTGTGACTCATCAGAATCATACACATATTTTGTATCAACTTCATGAATCGAGTCAGCAGGATCTACTTCAACATTAATTAAAGTCTTATGGTTAGAAAATATGCTACCTCTTCCAGTTTGTTCCAGATTATTGCAAAAAACTCATTGACAAAATCTGGTGCCTTGACACTGGCCAATTCCCCAACATTATCATTAAGATCTTTGCACATGAGTTCAAGCTGTGAAGTAGGAATCAACATATTCACACCATGACCAGTACCATATTCAAGTTGTTTTTCAACACTAAGAGTTTGCAAAGGAATTGTTTGTGATGATCTATTTTCTTGGCATACCTTGGTTTCATGATTTTCAATTGAAGCAATAGCATGTACCTTCTTCCCCATTGAAACTGGAATAACTGGACGATGTATTGCAGGCGACGCCAGGTACCTCTACTGTTTTGGTAAAGCTATAATGGAAGCGTCGCCTTCAAAATCGCTTGGCCTTGGACGAGCTGGTTTTTGGCTGAAACTGCATCACTTTGCTCAACATCCTACCCTCCATTAAATACACTCTCTTTCCCTTGAATTGGTTGATCCATTAGGACCTCAAAACCATTAGTTGTTTGCACTGAATGCAAGTTGTCTTCCTTTTCTACAGATTGTTTGTGCATGACGATTTGTTTAGTTGAAGCCTGGGTATTTTTGGCTTGTTCTTCTGGCAACTTATGCTGCTGGATACCACAAAATTTGCCCCCTTTTTTATTAGTTACAGCTTGCCAACCTGTTGTTTTCTCCTTGCTTCCATGTGTAGAATCAGTATGGTAAGAAGTGGTAGCAACACAAGGAACCAACGTTGCTCCTGAATTGCATTGCTGCTTGTTAATACCATCAATAATTGTCATTCCTTCCACCTGCAAAGGACCTTCACTATGCTGCCCAGAATTTAAATTCAAAGTCAGCGCAGTCCCCATCACACCCTTAAAAACTGTATCACGTTGCTCATTCGCCCTTACTGCAATTGTACCTCCTCTCTTGGCATTAAGAATTTCCCTTGCATCTCCTTGGTATTTTTAAATACTCAATTTAGCATGTTCTTCAGCACCTACACCCTCATTATTTGTGTGATTATGCTTCTCAATAATCAATCGACAATCATCAAATCACCTTTTTAAAATAGTGTAATCACCTCATTATTTGTGTGATTATACCCTTGTTTCATTTATTATTCGAATCACCTTTTTAAAATAGTGTAAGGAAACATAGAGGGCAACATAATAAAATCACCCTACATTACACCTTTTAAACTTTCTTAAGAAGTGTGCAAAAGCCAAAATGGACACTTATTTTGAACCAGAAGGAGTATTAATTACGATCACATCAACGTATAATTATTACAAGTATCAAATTAATCCACATAAATTCAAGCAATAAATGGCCAAATTTTGACTAAGAACAATGAACTAATGTGGTGAACAACACTATTTTCATTCTAAAAGAGTCAAAACAGCTTGGCTGATCCTCGTAATTGCATCCACATCCGTGTTGAAAGATACTTTCTCTTCTCAGTTTAGTTGTGTACCCACAACACACATCACTATATACATTTCAGCCCTCGAACAATTGCTTATCGATCATCATTGGTTTTCTCTTTCAGTAAATCTTGATTATCTTTTATCTTTGCCTATATTGTATATCCTAACTTCCTTATTATTCTCATAAATGGCTTCTTCATCAGAAGTTAACACTTGTTGCGATATAATCCCATATCTACCTCCGATAACTATATATCTTTCAAATAGTGGTATGTTGTCTTTTGAATAAGATTATTCTTACACTACTGAAACTTCATATTTTTATAGAAATTTTAGATGCATTCGGTAACATGCGCTCATCGTTTGTACAGACTTTCTAAAAGGTTTTCAAGATCTTCAAAGTTAGAAAAGCTCTCTTACACAAATAAAAGGATTTCAAAAGAAGACAAAAAAACTCGTAAACCTTTTCCAAATAATTATGCACTTGTTGTTAAGTACAGGAAAGAAGAATGCAAGTACCCTTTCCCCAATACAAATTTCTACCAAAGTCTGATTGAACTGGACTGAGGTCAATTTCATGAAAACAGATCCAAAATGGCAGCACCAACTGAGACTGGCTTCACCCCTCCAGTATTGACCCTTAATGGAGCAGGCGACACTTCAAACAAATTAGCTGATCTTGACTCTTTCTGACCTTCCGAAGTGAAACTACCAACAATAACCTGGACTAGCGATGCACCAGTAATGTGACCCGCCACAAAACCACCTACAACTGATCCATCTCTAGAAAATGATATGTTTAAAGAACCCTTTCTACTTCGCGGACCTCCAATTTCTGACAATGTAAATGAACCAGATATAGCCAATATATCAAACTATCCCTCATATGCTGCTTTTCCACCAGATGAGAGAGTAAGCTCCACAGTGGATATTGCACCAGTGGCAGATATGATACAAAGAGACATTGAACATTACCGAGAAAATAACACTATTTTTCATCGACGTCCTCTCCAATTTTAACATTGATAACATGTGGTGTTAATCTAAAACATGCCGATTCTGCAACTTCAAAACCCGATAGAAAATGGTTCAAGAGTAGCAGGATCAGCAGGTCTTCGATTTACACCGCATGTTATCAATGTTGAAATTGGAGAGGACGTAGCTGAAAAAATAGTGTTATTTTCTCGGCAATGTTCAAAGTCTGTTTGTATCATATCTGCCACTGGTGCAATATCCACTGTGCAGCTTGCTCTCTCATCTAGTGAAAAATCAGCATATGAGGGACGGTTTGATATATTGGCTCTATCTGGTTCATTTACATTGTCAGAAATTGGCGGTCATCAGAGCAGAAAGGGTTCTCTAAACATATCATTCGCTAGAGATGGATCGATTATAGATGGTTGTGTGGCGGGTCATATTACTGCTGCATCGCTAGTCCAAACGATCCAAGCATCCTATGGAATGCTTTTATACTTTTCATACGAATAAAAATAAGGTTCAGCAGTGAAAGCGCAATCTTATTTTTTAGAAGATAGTATTTCTCTATTTGAGAGATACTTATAGGAGGCACATATGGAATTCTACTGCAACAAGTGTTCACTTCATATGAAGAAGACATTTATGTGAATATGGAAATTAGGATATCACTTTAAGATCAAAGATGAAAGAGAACTAAGATTTACTCATAGAGCAACTCAAGAATAATAAGCATTGGCTTGAAGGCTGAAGTATAGATAGAGATATATGTACAACAAAATTGAGAAGAGAAAGTATCTTCGAAGAAGGATGTGGATGCAATTACGACAAACAGTTTGGTTATTACAGCTCTTTTAAAATTAAAATAATTAAGAACATTCATCGTGGACATTTTTCAATCAAAATTTGGCCATCTATATATAGCATGAAGTGATGTGAATTAACTATTAGATTCTCGTAATATTTTTGATGTGATGTGATGTGATGTGACTGTGATAAATACGTGTACCGTTGACCATTACTAAGTGATGACAACATGATGATGATCAGCTTACGTCATTATGAAGACTTTGATGTGATGTGATTGTGATAAATACGTGTACTGTTGACCATTACTAAGTGACGATAACATGCTGATGAGCTTACGTCATTAAGAAGACTGGAAGGCTTACTTGACACTATAGTTGTGATGCGATTGTGGTTCATAATGTACAGTTGACTGTTACTAAGAACGTCAATATGAGGGTGATCTATCATCATTAAGAAGATTGGGAGGCTTACTTAACACAATTAGTTTTCGGGATAAGTCAAGCATGATTCCACTTGCGACAATAGCCTTTCATTTCCTTTATTTTGTTGGAGATTTTCTTATTCATTTGGAGTACTTAATGTTGGGATCAAACCCATTGTCTAGCTAGCACTATAAATGGAATAATGTAGAGGCTCTTTTTTTTTTTTTTTTTTTTTGTGATATGTTTAAGACATGGTTATTGACCTGATTCTATCAATTTAGTTCTTAGATCCCATCTTTCAATCCATCTCCTTAATTATGGAAGTCTATTTCTATCGGATTTATTTTTTTTGACTATTTATTACGTTGTCATTGAAGTTGTCATTCGTATTTAAAAGTTAATGCTCGCTTCAAATTTCACTTGTTCCATCATTCTGGCCAAAATGTCTCAAACAAATTATTCACATTTAATTTAATTTATAGATAATTAATATTTTACGATCGAAATTTATTTTCACAGTAGCACAAATCGTAAGCTCCACCCTTGTGGATTGCATCCATATAATATCCCGTCTATACTTGGATCTACGAGCTTCCACGAATAATAGTTAGACTTATAGCAAAACATAAGACAAATATTGTATAACTCATATGAGAATAAGAAAGTTTATAACATTCATAATTTCACCACAAAATTAGACATACTTCAATGTAAAAATCTATTTGTAGGTCACACATATATTTTAAAAAAATCGCCGGTAAGCGGTCCACTCGAGCCCATTTATTTTTATATTTGTATCCTTGAAATTTTAAATTAAATTACCCAAAGTAAACATTCATGTCTGAGAAATCAAAATTTTTAACCTGTTCTCATTCATTTCGTCCTCTCCAAAAATACTAGATCAGGTTAGTAATTACTACAAAAGAATTCTCTAAGATTAGAGTTGGTCTCCCTCTAATTGACCTCTTATTAGCTCTATGATCTCGTTTTCCACTAATCACACGTCCTAAAACAAAATAGGAACATAGCTTATATATCCGCAATGTTGATTCCAAAGAGAATAACCGAATTCATGTATTATTCTACAAAAGTGGTGCAACTACAACAACGTGGTGGATCTTCCTTTCTTGTGTAATGTGTCTTTTTCACCTTTCCACTCGTTCACATGAGCTCAATCTCAATTCTCAATACAACAAGCTTAGTTGATATATAAAACTCCCAATTAAAGTGTGTAATGCAGTTGGGGCATTGCATTATGAAGGTAGATATTGCTTATGAAGATGCAATTTATTAGGTGAAACTTATATTATATTTTTCGTTAGTAAAAAATGCACATTCCAAGTTTCCAACTCCCAACTATGTATGTTTTACATATTACATTCTTCTTCTTCTAAATATAATAAAAACGCACATGCACTAAGTATTTACACCAAACGAAATAAGTTAACCTCAATGGTTAAACAATAAAGTGAAAAAATAACCTCATTGGCAGCCAAGAGGGTGAAGCCAATGAAGCAATAGCTTTAGGCCCATAAAATTAGTGGCCCCATATTTCTTAGTGAATTTTACATTGAGTGGACCTTTTTTAGTCTTCCTAACATAAAATGGATACATTATTCATTATTTATGTTATCTAGACATTTAACCATAGACATTCCACTTATTATGGCCATTACTTCTCATATCAGACTTACCTAGTTTAAAGCCTATATTTGTGGAATTTTATGGGTAATGACAATTAATATTCTGCATATCCACTTAAAGGTTTAAATCTAATTAATTCTCTATCTTCCCTACGTGCACTACTTCCATGATTCCTACCAGATCCTGCCTCTTCCTTTTCCCTGTTCCATTGTTCAATCTTTGCTCTTCTCTCCTCACTTCCTTCCCTGATTGGACTCCTATTTCTCCTACCCCCAGGACTTCTACTACGACCACCCCTCCGTCCAGGGCTTCCTACTATTCGAATTTGGATAAAGGAACTGGTGTTGCAAACGCTGGTTTGGTTTATTTCAACAACCGTTTACTTGCTATGTCTGAAGATGATTTGCCGTACCATGTACGTGTGACATCAAATGGTGATCTTAAAACTGTTGGGAGATTCGATTTTTATGGTCAATTGAAATCTACAATGATAGCACATCCAAAACTTGATCCTGTTACTAGAGAGCTTTTTGCATTAAGTTATGATGTGATTCAGAAACCGTATCTCAAGTACTTCAGGTTTTCGAAAAATGGTGAGAAGTCTAATGATGTTGATATCCCGGTTCAAGATCCAACAATGATGCATGATTTCACTATAACGGAGAATTTCGTTGTCATTCCTGATCAACAAGTTGTTTTCAAGATGTCTGAAATGGTCAGGGGAGGGTCACCAGTTGTTTATGATAAAAATAAGATTGCAAGATTTGGTGTTGAAGTACCTGATTGCTATTCGAATTTGGACCAAACAAACCATCTCTCTCATCTGGCAAGACTTTCGGTTATGCATTTGATCATCACCCCACTCCTAGGCAAGTTCTAGACCACCTGGGAACAGACCATAACCATCATGGTGCTTAGGATCCTAACAATATGGATTAGTTATTCACTTATATTCATGTTGTATGCATTTTTTAATTGTTATGTTTTTTGCAGTAGTATATAACTGATATTGCAGAATATTTTTTCTATATTATGAATTTATTTTACATAGATGACAATATAACTGGAATATGCAACTATATCTGAGTATATTCAAGATATATTCATGGTATATTTATCTCGAATTTAACTATATCTGGTATATTCGAGATATATCCATGGTATATTCAAGAGATATTCATGGTATAAATGAAATATGCAACCACATCTGAAAACTAACAGTGTAGGTATTCAAGATATATTCATGGTATATTTGCAAGGTTAATAATCATATGTGGTAATATCTTTGTTATCCAATCCTTTCACGCAAAAAAAATATTTAATGATTACAAATAATTTTGGTGGAACTAAATATATATAACCGTCTAAAATTAAAAAAAAAAAAATAGGAAAATCGAGCAAAGAAGATGATTTGGATGGAATAGGGCTCCATAATTTTCTCCTTATTGGATGGGAGTTGACCTCCTTAATTTTCTCCTTTTCTTAACTACTTTTTAGAAATAGAACTTAGACATATTTATATTGGGTAAATTTTGGCTAGCATATGTGAAGATGTTCAATGGCTATTTGAATGTAAGGCCATGGTATATATTTGGTTAGATATGAAATTTTCCCTATTTCTTACTGCTTAGTTATACAATTTATTTGGTTCATTTCTAGTTTTTGTTTCAAAAAATACTTTAAAAGAGTGACTTTCATAGAAAGAAAAAGAGAACCGTAGTTATGAAATGATGTTGATCATTGGATAATTTACTTTTTGATACCAATATTCTTTATAAAAGAAAAATAACTACCCAGTGCACAAAGCAATCCGCATTCGATGTTAATATTCTTCATATTCTTAATATTAAAAATTATATTTTATACTCTCTTTTCTTCGTTGATCTTCCTAAGGTATCTATTCTCTCAAAATAAAAAAGATAAATTAAGCTATCATTCTTATTCGAATTTCAAGTGTAGCAAAAAAAAAAAAAGTGATCAAATTAAAAGTGAAATTTTGTTTTGATATCAATATATCAACTATTAGAATCGAGTTCAATGACTTTACCTTCTAACATTCATTTGTCTTTTTTCTTTGAATATGAAATTTATTAGTTATTAGCACTTCTTTATAATTTTTACTTTTCTTATATGTCAATTTGAAAATATAAAGCAGGATTCTCAAAGCTCAAGAGATAGAGGGAGATAGAGAAAAGAACAAATCTAATATTTAATTTTTCTTCTTGATTTTTAAAAGCTTAAGGCCTGTTAGTAATGTTTGGCTTTAGGCCACAATAGCTAGTGAGCTGCCAGTTCTGAATCTGGGGGAACACTTCACCATATTGAGCTGCCCCTGACTGACATGACTATGATATATAAAGATATTGTTGGTATCACCTAAATAGATTTTTGTTCCTATAGTGTTTTATTTTGGACAAGTGTGCTCGAGTTTGATATATGTTGCATAATGAGTTCAAACGATGTGTTTTTAAAGACAAAAAATAAAGTATGTTGGACGAACTAAAACAAAACTCATTTTCATTCCGAAATCTCATGTTCGAGCTTTGAAATATAGAAATGTTCAGTATGAAGCAATTTACCTCCTACAATGGATTTACTTAATGCAAATTTTAATTAGACGAACCAACAAATTTCGAATACTAAATAGTTAATCAATAAACAGAGAAGGAGAACACCAATTTGGGAGAGGGAGAACATATAGTAGTAGCTTTGCACAGTTGATGTGTGGCTAAAACACAACACATTACATACTTGTATTTGAGCTATTGTTATGGTAAATTGATGAAATAAGTGAACTTATCATGGTTTGGTTGCATTTTGTAGGTTGAATATGTTGGAGAAGAGTTATGGAACAAACAAGTCAAAAAGAAGGAAAACTGGCTAGTCTGTCAAAAATACAGCAGAAAAGTGGCTATGAGTGAAACAGTGACTAAGTTAAGCAGCGAAAAAGTGGCTAGCGGGTAAACTTTCAGCACTAGGGTGGGTTCTTGACGAAAAATCAGTTGTTTCTTCATTTTAATTTTTAACCTAGGGATAATTTTGGGAAAAAATATTGTAATTACTTTGGGACTACAAATAGATAGTTTCATCATAGTTTACATATCTTTTGGCTATTTTTCCATCTTGGAGCAAGGATCCATCAACAAGAACACCAAGAGAGTGAAGATTTTGAGCAAACCATTGAGAAATTCTCAACCCTTAGTACTCCTTTCTTTACTTTCATGCTTTGTATTGAATATATTTGGTGTTGTTGATGTTATTGAAGAATTGATTTTGTGAATATATTTCATGGCTATTTGTATTGTTAATTGGTATGATTTTGGACATGAATATATGAATGAGTCATGACTAGGAATTTATATTGTTGGGTTTTGATTATCTGGCTTCCATTGTTTTGATTGCTTGACTTTTGTGCTCGCGACACTTAAGTTGCCCGTCTACTTTGCTAATCAAAGACTTGGGAGAGATTAGTTAGTGTAGAATAGTGAAGCTAGCGAGGATTTGGGTTGATAGGCTATTACATAGACTAACTCATCTAAAAGAAGTTACGCTCGAAAGAGGTCTTCTTTCCTCGGGTAATGGGCAGTATTTTATAAGCTCAACCATGGCTTTGACGAGCGTCGTTGAGGTAAATCCCTTCTAGGCCGAAAGAATTCTAGGGATTACATTAGAACGACTCGGCCATAATATATAAACCCCGTGCTATAATTGCATCCTAGGCTCAAAACTTGTTTTCCTTGGTTGTGAGAAGGCCATAGATCATATTTACTTGCTTTCCTAGTGTAGTTTGTTGTCTTTAATATCGTTCCATCACCTCGTTATCCTAGTCTGGCTTTGTCAAATAGGTTTAGTTCCTCCACTACTTTAATCGCATCACTTTGTTCCTTGTGGATTCGACCCCGACTCCTAGTTGGGTAAGTTGTATTGCGATGACCGTTCATACCTCAAGCCGAGGTGTGTGTTGAGCGTTGTCAACAGTGGATATTGTACACTCCTAAGTTTCCAACTCCCAACTATATATGTTTTACATATTAGATTCTTCTTATAAATATAGTAAAAATACATATGCACCAAGTATTTACACCAAACGAAATAAATTAACCTCAATAGTTACTATAAAGTGAAAAAATAACCTCATTGGCCGCCAGGAGGACGAAGCCAATGAAGCAATGGCTTTAGGAACTGTAAATTTGGGGGGCCCATATTTTTTACTACTTAGTTATACAATTTATTTGGTTCATTTCTTATTTTTGTTTCAAAAATACTTTACTTTTAGGTAATAGAGTGATTTTCATAGAAAGGAAAAGAGAACCGTAGTTATGAGATCAATGATGTTGATCATTGGATAATTTACTTTTTGATATCAATATTCTTCATACAAGAAAAATGAAAGCTCGATGCACAAAACAATCCGCATTCGATATTAATATTCTTCATATACTTAATATTAAAAATTCTATTTATACTCTATTTTCTTCGTTGATCTTCCTAAGCTATCTATTCTCTCAAAAATAAAAAATAAAAAGCGTTGAATAAATTAAGCTGCACATTCTATGCCAATCTTATTCGAATTTCAATTACAGCAGTGATCAAATTAAAATAATGAAATTTTGTTTTGATATCAAGATATCACTATTAGAATCGAGTTCAATCGTTTTACCTTCTAACTATCTATTGTCTTTTTCTTTGAATATAAAACTTATTAGTTATTAGCACTACTTTATAATTTTTATCTTTTTTATACGTCAATTTAAAAATATGAAGCAGGATTCTCAAAGCTCAAGAGATAGAGAGATAGAGAAAGAACAAATCTAATATTTAATTTTTCTTCTTGATTTTCAAAAGCTTAAGGCCTCTTAGTAATGTTTGGCTTTAGGCCACAGCTATTGAAATACTGTTGGTATCACCTATATAGTTTTTTTTGTTCCTATGGCGGTTTATTATGGACAAGTGTGCTCGAGTTTGATATGTGTTGAATAATGAGTTCAGAAATTTGCTTTTAAAGATAAGAAATAAAGTATTTTGGATGAACTAAAACAAAACTCATTTTCATCCTTAAATCTCATGTTCGAGCTATGAGATATTAAAACTCTCAGTGTGAAGCATTTTACCTCCTACAATGGATTTACTTAAGGCAAATTTTAATCAGACGAATCAACAGATTTCGAATACTAAATAGTTAAACAATAAACAGAGAGGGAGAACATATAGTAGTAGCTTTGCACAGTGGATATTGCACTAGTGGCAGATATGATACAAAGAAACCTTGACAAGTTCCACAGCTCCCATGATCAGCATGTCTTGGACTTGCAGGATCGACAGGTATTGGATTAACACCAATGTTGAAATTGGAGAGGATATAGCTGAAAAATAGTGTTATTTTCTCGGCAATGTTCAAGGTCTCTTTGTATCATATCTGTCACTGGTGCAATATCCACTGTGGAGCTTGCTCTCTCATCCGGTGGAAAAGCAGCATATGAGTGATGGTTATATATATTGGCTCTATCTGGTTCATTAACATTGCCAGAAATTGGTGGTCAGCAGAGCAGAAAGGATACTTTAAATATATCATTTGCTAGAGATGGATCCGTTGTAGGTGGTTGTTGGCTCTATTCATCCCCTCCAGGATTGACCCTTAATGGAGCAGGCGACACTTCAAACAAATTAGCATGATAATCTCAACTCTTTTTTACCTTCCACAGTAAAACTACCAATAATAACATGGACTAGCGATGCAGCAGTACTATGACCCGCCATACAACAACCTATAACTGATCCATCTCTAACAAATGATATGTTTAAAGCACCTTTTTTTGCTCCGTTGACTGCTAATTTCTGGCAATGTGAATGAACCAGATAGAGCAAATATATCAAACCGTCTCTCATATGTTGTTTTTCCACCAGATGAGAGAGCAAGCTCCATAATGGATATAGCACCAGTGGCATATATGATACAAAGAGACCTTGAACATTGCCGAGAAAACACTATTTTTTCAGCTACGTCCTCTCCAATTTCAACATTGATAACATGTGGTGTAATTTGTTTGAAGCGCCGCCTGCTCCATTATAGGTCAATCCTGGCGGGGTGAATGGAGCCAACAATCCACTGTCACATGGAGTACCTAACGAGTCGTCTAGGGAGCCATGTAGTCCCCTCAATCTGAGCACGGGAGCCTGCAACAATGGTAACCTGCAAGGCAATCCATACATGTCTTAGAAATGAGTTCGTTCTGCATGCTTTTCTCATTAAATATGGAGGTGAGCTCCTCGAAGGATGAATTATTTAATGTAGTCATGCTGAAACAAGGAACATAGGCACTTTTGTATCTTGATGTGCCTGTTTGGAAAAAAAAAATAGCAAAAACGATCCAAGAATTCTATGGAATGATTTTATACTTTTCATACAAATAAAAATAAGGTTTAGCAGTGAAAGAAAAATCTTATTTTTTAGAAGACAACGTTTCTCTAGCTATTTGAGAGATACTTATTGGAGGCACATATGGAATTATACAGCAAAAAGTGTTCATTTCATATGGAGAAGCCATTTATGTGAATATGGAAACTAGGATATCACTTTAAGATCAGGGATGAAAGAGAACTAAGACATACTCAAAGAGCAACTCAAGAATGATAAGCATTGGCTTGAAGGCAGAAATATAGATAGAGATGTATGAATATGTACAATAAAATTGAGAAGAGAAAGTACCTTCGAAGAAGAATGTGGATGCAATTACGACAATCAGTTTGGTTGTTTTAGCTCTTTTAGAATAAAAATAATTAAGAACATTCACTTGGATATTTTTCAATCAAAATTTGGCCATCTATATATAGCTTGAAGTGATGTGAATTAACTATTAGATTCTCGTAATATTTTTGATGTGATGTGATTGTGATAAATACGTGTACCGTTGACTATTACTAAGTGACGACAACATGATGATGAGCTTACGTCATTAAGAAAACTTTGATGTGATCTGATTGTGATAAATATGTGTACCTTTGACCATTACTAAGTGACGACAACATGATGATGAGCTTACGTCATTAAGAAGACCGGAAGGCTTACTTGACACTACCGTTGTGATGCGATTGTGGTTAATAAATGTACAGTTGACTATTACTAAGAACATCAATATGAGGGTGATCTATCATCATTAAGAAGATTGGGAGGCTTACTTAACACAATTAGAGTTCTCGGGATAACTCATGCATGATTCAAACCCATTGTCTAGCTAGCACTATAAATGGAATAATGTAGAGGTTTCTTTTTCTTTTTTCTTTTTTTGTGATATGTTTAAGACATGGTTAATGACCTTAATTTATCAATTAATTAGTTCTTAGATCCCATCTTTCAATCTATCTCCTTACTTATGGAAGTCTATTTCTATAGGATTATTTTTTTGGACTATTTATTACATTCTCATTGAAGTTGTCATTCGTATTTAAAAGTTAAGTCTTTGCTGCTTCGCTTCACAAATTTAACTGGTACCATCATGCTGGCCAAAATGTCTCAAACAAATTATTCACATTTAATTTGATTTATAAATAATTTATATTTTACGACCCAAAGTTACTTTCACGATAGCATAAGTCGTAAGCTCCACCCTTGTGGATTGCATCCATATAATATCCCGTCTAATTTATATAAACTCGGATCTACGAGTTTCCACGAATAATAGTTAGGCTTATAGCAAAACATAAGACATATATTGGATAACTCATATAAGAATAAGAAAGTTTATAGCATTCATAATTTCACTACAAAATTAGACATACTTCAATGTAAAAATCTATTTATAGTATATATATATATATATATATATATATATATATATATATATATATATATATATATATATATATATATATATATATATATATATATATATATGTATATATATATATCGCCGGTAAGCAGCCCACGCGAGCCCATTTATATGTGTATCCTTGATAATTTTAAAGGATTTTTTACACAAATATACAAATTTGCACCCTATATTATAAAAAAATAGCAATATTTTTCAAATTACAAGACATAGCAATATTTTTTAGCACATTTTACAACGATCAACACATTTACTTTCATTTTCCCAAATTACAATATCTCACTTACTCTCTCTTCCTCCATCACCCCACCCCCACCACCCCAGCGCCATCACCCCAACCCCAGCGACACCACAAGTTCCCTCCCCCCAATTCACCACAGTCCATTTACGAGATTCTGCCACCGCCGTCTTAATGACGATTCTGTCGCCGCCGCTCACGGCTACCAATTTCTCTTTGATTATCCCAAAATGGCAAACTTATTATTTGCTCCGTCGTGCAATTTCTAGGGTTCCGTCATCATCGGCGTCAAAGCTGATGATAACCCGAGCCCACACATCACAGGTAGATTCTGTATCAAAACCAAACATCAAATCATTTCAAATTTATCCGTCATTCCGTGCTACTGCCCCTGTGTTCCACGTTACGGCGCTGCATTCCGATAACACCGTTATCCCTCTTTCTACAACCACATACAGTATCGCCGTCGAACTCTTAAATTACTGTGAATATTGCCTTCGCGCGGAGAGGAACGAAGAAGTACGGCGGTGCAGAAGGAGGGGTGAGGGAGAGGACTTATCTTGAATCTTACTGTTGTGTTTTAGAGTGAAGTGAACCAGTGGAGCCATCGATTGGATGTTCAGTTTTCTTATCCGTTTGTTGTTGATTCGAATTTTCAGGAGTGCTATTCTTATTGGTTAAGAGATGATTAATATTTGAAATTTACTTTTTTGCTTGTAAATGAAGTGCTGGTGAACCATTTTAGGCTTTAATACAATCTGAAACGGCATTGAAACAATCTGAAACAGTGAAACGGTGTTAAAACAGTATGATACGACTGTTGAAACAGGGAAATGGCGTTGAAACAGTATGATACATTGCTGAAACAACCTGAAACAGTGCAGAAACAGTTAGATACAGTGCTAAACACAACCTGAAACGGTGCAGAAACAGCTAGATACAGTGCTAAACACAACCTGAAATGGTTCGGAAATAATTAGATACATTGTTGAACACAACCTGAAACGGTGCAGAAACAGTTCGATACAGTACTGAACACAACCTGAAAGGGTGCAGAAACAGTTAGATACAGAGCGAAAATAGTGCAGATACAGCGGTGAAGCAGTCGTAAACCGCTAGTGAAAAAGTCCGAAACAAAATGTTAAAAATAATGTGAAACAATGCAAAAAAGGTGAAATAGTTTAGAAACAGTTAGAAACAAAACACATGGGATGAAACAGATGCTAAAACAGTCTAGAAACAGCTAGATACAGTCTAGAAATAGTTAGATACGGTGCATAACCACCTGAAATGATGTTGAAACAATCTGAAACAGTGCTGAAACAGCGTAGATACAGTGAGATACAGTTTGATACGGAGCAAAAATAGTGCAGATACAGTGAGATACAATGTTGAAACAGTCTGAAACAGCTAGTGAAAAAGTCCAAAACAAAATGTAAAAAATAATGTGAAACAACGCAAAAAAGTTGAAATAGTTTAGAAATAGTGAGAAACAACGCATAAACGGGATGAATCAAATGCTAAAACAGTCTAGAAACAACTAGATACAGTCTAGAAATATTTAGATACGGTGCTGAATAATGCAGATATGAGATACAGAAAGATACAACGAGATACGAAGGTGGTTGGTAGTTGAGAAACATCGAAATACAGCGAGATACAACGAGATACAGTGAGGATGAGATGAAGAAAAGTGAAATTGGGGGAAATAAGAGGAGTAAAAGTAAAATTAGGGGAAATGGTGGGAGGAAAAGTGAAATTGGCGGAAATGGGAGGAGCAAAAGTGATATTGGGGGAAATACGAGGAAGAATGTAAGGGTTTGCTATGTTAATGGGAAATATTGATATGTTTTGCAATGTTTTGTAATTGACTTTTCTTTTTCTCAATAATGGGTAATTTAGCTAAAATATTGCTATGTTTAGTAAAAAAACTTCTAAAACTTGTACTTTTATGTAAAAGTTTCAATTTTAAATTACCTAAAGTAAATATTCGTGTATGAGAAATCAAAATCTTTAACCGGTTCTCATTCATTAGTCCTCTCCGCCCATAATCTGTTCTCCTGCCCCCATCTTCTTTTCTTCTCCGCCCTTTATTTAGGGCAATAAGAAATAGCTCGTTGATTTCTCATAATATTTCACACCAAAAATACTAGATCAGGTTAAGTCTTGCCTTACTACAAAAAAATTCTCTAAGACTAGAGTTGGTCTCCTCTACTTGACCTCTTATTAACTCTATGATCTCGTTTTCACTAATCACTAGTCCTAAAACAAAATAGGGACATAGCTTATATATCCGCAATGTTGATTCCAAAGAGAAGAACCAAAATCATGTATGATACTACAAATGTGGTGCAACTACAACAACGTGGTGGATCTTCCTTTCGTGTGTGATGTGTCTTTTTCACCTTTCCACTCGTTCACATGAGCTCAATCTCAATTCTCAATATAACAAGCTTAATTGATGTATAAAACTCCCAATTGAAGTGTGTAATGCAGTTGGGTCATTGCTTATGAATGTAGATATTGCTTATGAATGTAGATATTGCTTATGAAGATGCAATTTATTAGGTGCAACTTATATTATATTTTTCGTTAGTAAGAAATGCACATTCCAAGTTTCCAACTCCCAACTATATATGTTTTACATATTACATTCTTCTTATAAATATAGTAAAAACACACCTGCACCAAATATTTACACCAAACAAAATAAGTTAACCTCGATGGCTAATATAAAGTGAAAAAATAAACTTATTGGCCACCAAGAGGGTAAAGTCAATGAAGAATAGTTTTAGGCCCGGTAAATTTAGGGGCCCCATATTTTTTAATACTTAGTAATACAATTTATTTGGTTCATTCCTGGTTTTTGTTTCAAAAATATTTTAAGTTTAGGTATTGCCCGTAATAGAGTGATTTTCATAGAAAGGAAAAGAGAACTGTAGTTATGAGATCAATGATGTTGATCATTGGATGATTTACTTTTTGATATCAATATTCTTCATAAATGAAAAATGACAACCCGATCCACAAAGTAATCCGTATTTGATATTAATATTCTTCATTTACTTAATATTAAAAATTCTATTTTATACTCTCTTTTCTTCGTTGATCTTCCTAAGCTATCTATTCTCTCAAAATAAAAAAGAAGAGCGTTGAATAAATTAGAGAAGATAACATATTTAGCCAAAATCAAATATGGCCCTACATTCAAATAGACACATGAACTCTTGAACAAAGGCTAGCCAAAATTACCTATATTAATATGTTTACAAATATTATTTTCCTAAAATAGTGGAACTACAACAAAAGAAGTTTAAATTTGTGCCTATTTTTTGGGATATCAATCATCATCCACATTCTCTTATAACACATGATTATCACCTAAAAATTGCAGAATATATATCTTTTGCATATATTTTATGTATATATTTTGCATACATTTTTCGTATACATAAAATGCATATCTTTATTATACATTTCGTATATATTTTGTGTTTTACATTTTGCATATTTTATTGGTATTCATTCTCCGTTAATTTTTGGTATTCATTATGCACACACTTATAATTATGTAAATACCAATTTAATTCTACCACATAAGTAATACATAGGGTATACTCACACTATATCTATTTAGGGAATACTCACACCACATAGTTATTATAGATATGCAAAATATATTGCACTTGTATCAATAAAATATTATATGTATAATAATATCAATATACTATATATTGCGATGTATCATAAATATGCAGAATATATTACAATTATATCAATAAAATATTGTATGTAAAAATATTTTTGTATATTAAAAAGTTTTATCATAATTATGCAGAATATATTACATTTATATCAACATAATATTTTTTATATAATAATATCATTATATTATATTTTAAAGCAATGAATATGCAATACGTAATTAATAAAATATGGAGAAGTATACCTTGGGATGAACATTTTATCATGCAATGCTAATTTAGATTTTGATCCAATATTTTCTCACTTAATTGAATGATGTTTTAGTTAGATTTATTTCTATCAGCGTAAGAAAAGATTAAATACTTTAATAAATATCTTTAATTAGTGAGATAAGATCACATCTAAATATAACTGATAGTGATTTATTCTATTCTCCCAAAAATAGACATAAAAGAGGGAAAGTGTTCAGTAAAAAAGAATGTCTATGAAAAGTAAATGACATATTGTTAAATGTCTATAAATCATAATAAAGGAAAAATATGTCTATTTTTTGTAAAGGACTCTTCTAAATGTTCATTTCACATAATTTTCTCAATAAATTAAGCTGCACAGTGTATGTCATTCTTATTCGAATTTCAAGTATAGCAGTGATCAAATTAAAATAGTGACATTTTGTTTTGATATCAAGATGTCACTATTAGAATCTGAGTTCAATCGTTTTACCTTCTAACTATCTATTGTCTTTTTCTTTGATAAGAAACTTATTAGTTATTAGCACTTGTTTATAATTCTTTCTTTTTTTAATGTCAATTTAAAAATATGAAGAAGGATTCTCAAAGCTCAAGAGATGGAAAGATAGAGAAAGAAACAAATCTATAGTTTTTCTTCTTGATTTCTAAAAGCTTAAGGCCTATTAGTAGTGTTTGGCTGTAGGCCACCACTATTGAAATATTGTTTGGTATCACCTATATAGATTTTTTTGTTCCTACGGTGTTTTATTTTGGACAAGTGTGCTCGAGTTTAAATAGGTTGCATAATGAGTTCAAAAATTTGCTTTTAAAAATAAGAAATAAAGTATTTTAATTTGGACGAACTAAAACAAAACTCATTTTCATCCTGAAATCTCATGTTCGAGCTTTGAGATATCGAAATTCTCAGTGTGAAGCATTTTACCTCCTACAATGGATTTACTCAATGCAAATTTTAATTAGACGAATCAACAGATTTTGAATATTAAATAGTTAAACAATAAACAGATCACGACCAATTTGGGAGAGGGAGAACATATAGTAGTAGCTTTGCACAGTAGATATCGCACCAGTGGCAGATATGATACAAAGAGACCCACAGCTCCCATGATCGGAAGGTCTTGGACTTGCAGGATCGGCAGGTATTGGTTTAACACCAAGTTGAAATTGGAGAGGACGTAGCTGAAAAATAGTGTTATTTTCTCGGCAATGTTCAAGGTCTCTTTGTATCATATCTGCCACTGGTGCAATATCCACTGTGGAGCTTGCTCTCTCATCCGGGCAATATCACGAGCAATATCATCTACGGGATCGTCCTCCAATTCCATGATCTTCTGTCATGTGCCTGAACAATACCCGGACTAATAATATTTGGGTGGAATAAATATTTCAGAGAGAGAAAACTATTAGGTTTTTCTTGTGTCTTTTCTTTTGGCCAAGAATCCTCCTTATATAGTTTTAGGGTAAAACCCTTTTCCAAAACTATCTAGGATTCTTTTCCACCAAGAAACCCCTCTCCTAGTCCTAATTGAATTCGGTCACAACAGGGAGCACAGAATTAATTAATGAGGCTTCCAATTATGGAATTAATTCTTTTTCTCTAGAATTAATCTTTCCATAATAAATTACAAATTATTTCCACTAGAAATTCGTAATTGCACTCCTCAGTTGAATTTGGAATTCTTCCATCAAATCTTATTTAGCTCCCCACGTTAAGATTACACACACCAATCAATATTATTAAATTACTGACAATTCAATATATTGACTAAATGAATATCCTTTAGACTTCCGCTTAACTTATTCCATGTGCCGGATATAAAATCCACTGGCCAGATTTACACATAGAAACTTATAAGCTTTCATAAAAGTGTGTCATCAATCTCTATACCGAGACGTAGATTCTATCAACTAGCTCTCACTTCGCAAATGCATATTATCATTATCCAACTTATCAGGAATTATTTGACCCAAATATCCTGGACCTCACCTATTGATAAATCAAGACAATAAATAATATTCACCACTAATAATAGCTATTTCAAGATTAAGAGTATAAGTACATTTGATGAGTTAGAGAGTTTGTTTTATATAGTCAGTATAAAAATACTTATCTCTACTTGGCCCGTTCAATACACACAAAGCGTACTAGCACAAGAAGTTAGAACTATACCGTTCCCATAATCAAGATAAATTATATATAATCTTGTAGTACAATCATACCGATGGCTTTGTCCAATTTCCATCTTAGATTGTGAACATCACTTTATTGTTTATAAGAACCGATGACTTAATCTTCCGTGTATAAATTTGGCTCTACACACTAAATCAACTACTGTATAAATAATAGGACACATATGACATAATTGATCTAAATAAATAATACTTCATTATATTTAATTGATGAATAACCAATTGTTCAACTACAAATAATCTAACTAAAACCGCATGGTTATTAGTATATCCCAACAGTTAATGACCTTATTCAATCAATTTAGTTCTTAGATCCCATATTTCCTTCAATATTCTATCTCCTTACTTATGGAAATCTATTTCTATTGGATTTTTTTTTTTACTATTTATTACGTTGTCATTGAAGTTGTCTTTCGTATTTAAAAGTTAAACCTTTGCTGGTCACGCACGCTTCAAAAATTTCACTTGTTCAATAATGCTGGCCAAGATGTCTAAAACAAATTATTCATGTTTAATTTGATTTATAAATAATTTATATTACGACCCAAAGTTACTTTCACAGTAGTATAAATCGTAAGCTCCACCCTTGTGGATTGCATCCATATAATATCCCGTCTATTTATATCAACTCGGATCTACGAGTTTCCACGAATAATAGTTAGGCTTATAGCAAAACATAAGACATATATTGAATAACTCATATAAGAATAAGAATAAGAAAGTTATAGCATTCATAATTTTACAACAACCAAAAATACTAGATCAGGTTAAGTCTTGCCTTACCATAAAAGAATTCTCTAAGACTAGAGTTGGTCTCCTCTACTTGACCTCTTATTAACTCTATGATCTCGTTTTCACTAATCACTAGTCCTAAAACAAAATAGGGACATAGCTTATATATCCTCAATGCTATCCAAAGAGAAGAACCGAATTAATGTATTGATACTACAGATGTGGTGCAACTACAACAACGTGATGGATCTTCCTTTCTTGTGTAATGTGTCTTTTTCACCTTTACACTCGTTCACATGAGCTCAATCTCAATTCTCAATATAACAAGCTTAATTGATGTATAAAACTCCCAATTAAAGTGTGTAATGCAGTTGGGTCATTGCTTATGAATGTAGATATTGCTTATGAAGATGCAATTTATTAGGTGGAACTTATATTATATTTTTCGTTAATAAGAAATGCACATTCCAAGTTTCCAACTCCCAACTATATATGTTTTACATATTACATTCTTCTTATAAATATAGTAAAAATACACATGCACCAAGTATTCACACCAAACGAAATAAGTTAACCTCAATGGCTAATATAAAGTGAAAAAATAACCTCATTGGCCGCCAAGAGGGTGAAGACAATGAAGCAATGGCTTTAGGCCCCGTAAATTTAGGGGCCCCATATTTTTTACTACTTAGTAATTAATACAATTTATTTGGTTCATTCCTTGTTTTTGTTTCAAAAATATTTTATGTTTAGGTAATAGAGTGATTTTCATAGAAAGGAAAAGTGAACTGTAGTTATGAGATCAATGATGTTGATCATTGGATAATTTACTTTCTCATATCAATATTCTTCATAAATGAAAAATGACAGCCCGATGTACAAAGCAATCCGCATTTAATATTAATATTCTTCATATACTTAATATTAAAAGTTTTATTTTATACTCTCTTTTCTTCGTTGATCTTCCTAAGCTATCTATTCTCTCAAAATAAAAAAAGAAGAGCTTTGAATAAATTAAGCTGCACATTGTATGTCATTCTTATTCGAATTTCAAGTATAGCAGTGATCAAATTAAAATAGTGAAATTTTGTTTTGATATCAAGATGTCACTATTAGAATCGAGTTCAATCGTTTTACCTTCTAACTATCTATTGTCTTTTTCTTTGATATAAAACTTATTAGTTATTAGCACTTGTTTATAATTCTTTTTTTTTTAATGTCAATTTGAAAATATGAAGCAGGATTCTCACAGCTCAAGAGATAGAGATAGAGAAAAGAACAAATCTATAGTTTTTCTTCTTGATTTTTAAAAGCTTAAGGCCTCTTAGTAATGCTTAGCTTTAGGCTACACCTATTGAAATATTGTTGGTATCACCTATATAGATTTTTTTTGTTCCTACGGTGTTTTATTTTGGACAAGTGCTCGAGTTTAATATATATTGCATAATGAGTTCAAAAATTTGCTTTTAAAGATAAGAAATAAAGTATTTTAATTTGGATGAACTAAAACAAAACTCATTTATTTTCATCCTGAAATCTCATGTTCGAGCATTGAGATATCGAAATTCTCAGTGTGAAGCATTTTACCTTCTACAATGGATTTACTCAATGCAAATTTTAATTAGATGAATCAACAGATTTTGAATATCAAATAGTTAAACAATAAACGGATCACGACCAATTTGGGAGAGAGAGAACATACAGTAGTAGCTTTGCACAGTAGATATTGCACCAGTGGGAGATATGATACAAAGAGAACTTTACAAGTGCCACAGCTCCCATGATCGGAAGGTCTTGGACTTGCAGGATCGGCAGGTATTAGATTAAGACCAAGTTGAAATTGGAGAGGATGTAGCTGAAAAATAGTGTTATTTTCTCGAAAAAGTTCAAGGTCTCTTTGTATCATAACTGCCACTAGTGCAATATCCATAGGGGAGCTTGCTCTCTCATATGGTGGAAAAGCAACATATAAGGGACGGTTTGATATATTGGCTCTATCTGGTTCATTTACATTGCCAGAAATTGGCAGTCAGCAGAGCAGAAAGGGTACTTTAAACTATCATTCGCTAGAGAAAGATCCGTTGTAGGTGGTTGTTGGCTCTATTCACCCCCTCCTGGATTGACCCTTAATGGAGCAGGCGACACTTCAAACAAACTAGCTGATAATCTCGGGTCTTTTTGACCTTCTGCATTGAAACTAACAACAATAACATGGACTAGCGATGCAGCAGTACTATGACCCGCCACATAACAACCTACAACCGATCCATCTCTAACCAATGATATGTTTAAAGCACCTTTTTTGCTCCGTTGACCGCTAATTTCTAGCAATGTGAATGAACCAGATAGAGCCAATATATCAAACCGTCCCTCATATGCTGTTTTCCACTAGATGAGAGAGCAAGCTCCACAATGGATATTGCACCAGTGGCAGATATGATACAAAGATAACTTGAACATTGTCGAGAAAATACTACTTTTTCATCTACTTCCTCTCCAATTTCAACATTGATAACATGTGGTGTAATTTGTTTGAATTGTTGCCTGCTCCATTAAGAGTCAATCCTGACGTGGTGAATGGAGCCAACAATCCACTGTCACATGGAGTACCTAACGAGTCATCTGGGGAGCCAAGTAGTCCCCTCAATTGGAGCACAGGAGCTTGAAACAATGGTAACCTGCAAGGCAATCCATACATGTCTTAGAAATGAGTTTGTTCTGCTTGCTTTTCATACTAAATATGGAGGTGAGCTCCTCGAAGGGATGAATTATTTAATGTAGTCGTGCTGAAACAAGGAACATAGGCACTTTGTAACTTGATGTGCCAGTTGGGAAAAAATGATCCAAGCATTCTATGGAATGCTTTTATACTTTTCATACAAATAAAAATAAGGTTTAGCAGTGAAGGAAAATCTTAGTTTTTAGAAGACAACGTTCCTCTAGCTATTTGAGAGATACTTATTGGAGGCACAATAGAATTATACAGCAACAAGAGTTCATTTCATATGAAGAAGCCATTTATGTGAATATGGAAACTAGGATATCACTTTAAGATCAGGGATGAAAGAGAACTAAGACATACTCAAAGAGCAACTCAAGAATGATAAGCATTAGCTTGAAGGCTGAAATATATATAAAGATGTATGAATATATACAATAAAATTGAGAAGAGAAAGTACCTCCGAAGAAGAATGTGGATCCAATTACGACAATCAGTTTGGTTGTTTTAGCTTTTTAGAACAAAAATAATGAAGAACATTCACTTGGACATTTTTCAATCAAAATTTGGCCATCTATATATAGCTTGAAGTGATGTGAATTAACTATTAGATTCTGATAAAGGTTATATTGTAAATAGTTAGTGTGTAAATAGTTAGTTATGTAAATTATATATTGGGCCAAGCCCGTTGAGTTTACTTGGTCCCTAAGTTAGGTTAGGTTTAGGTTTTCTCTAGGTTTTCTCTTGTATAAATAGGGACTCCCCTCATCAATGAAAGCAAGAGTTTTCACCCAAATATTATTTCTCTCGTGTGAGTGTGTTCGGTTTTACATGGTATCAGAGCCATCGTGAAACTCTTCAAGTAGAAAAGTAATGAGGCTCCAAAAGGGGATGTTGCAGTCGTACGGAAGACAATCTCTCCGTACGATAGCACCTCGAATGATAATCCTGGTTTGATTATCACGCAGGTCCAGTTGACCAGTGAAAACTATGAGGAATTGGCGCGGTCGATTAGAACGGCGCTGCGTGCAAGGAAGCAGTTTGGTTTTTTGACGGATCGATCAAGATGCCCGATGAAAAGGCGATCGATTATGAGGACTGGAGGACTATCAATTCTCTTCTAGTGTCGTGGATTAGGAATTCGATCGAGCCTACTCTTCGGACCACCATATTGCACATGGAAGTGGCAAAGATCTGTGGGTGAGTATTCGAGAACGTTTTCTCCGTAACGGACCTCGGATTCAGGAATTAAAAGCGGCTTTGGCCGGTTGTAAGCAAAAGGGATTAACTATTGCTGCTACTATGGAAAAACTGGCTATGTTGTGGGAAGAACTAGAGAATTGTGATAAGTTTCCAACTTGCTCGTGTGGAAACTTCACTTGCAATCTAACGGTTGCACTGGAGAAGAAAAGGGAAGATGATAGGGTTCACTTATTTCTTATGGGCCTGGATGAAAGTCTTTATGGAACTGTCCGTTCCAATCTCTTGTCTCAGAACCGTTGCCATCGATGAATCAAGTTTACCAAAGGTAATCCAAGATGAACGGGTCAAAGGGATGGCACGAACTCAGGAAGAACGAGGGGAGGTGACAGCGTTTGCTGCAAAACGATCACAGCCACCGAAGACAGGCTATAAGGAGTGTCACTTGTATGATCGAGGAGGACATCCTCTGGAACGCTGCTATGAAGTTATTGGCTATCCGGAGGGGTGGGTGCATTATCCGAAGCAAGGTACTTCGAATGGAGGACGTGGTAGAGGAAGAGCTGAAGGTAACAGAGGTGGAAGAGGTCGTGGACATCAACAGCTTGGAGCAAATACTAGTCGAGGACGTGGTAATAGTCGAGCAAATGCTGCTCAGGCTGAGCTCGAAAATGGTCGAAAAACGGACACAAGATACGGTTCCTCTCAGCATTGCATTGGAGGAGGAAGAGGAGAGTGTGCAAGGAAGTGGGGGTGTTGAACCCGAAGTCATGACTCCGGTAATTGAACCCGAAGTGGTGACTCCGGAAGCTGAACCTGAGGTTGTTCCCGAAGTTGAACCCGAAGAGTTGGGTCGTGGTAAACGAACTAAGAAAGAGAATATCTTGCTGAGAGACTTTGTTACTAATACGGACCAAAAGATGAGTCACTGGGTATCGTCCTGTGTTCGAAAGTCTGCTTGTTCATCCGTTTCTCAACAACCCTCTGGTAAGCCCTATCCTCTAGCACACTATGTCAATTGTGATAATTTCTCTTCGAAATATGTGAGTTTTCTTGCAGCTATAACGCAAGGACATAAGCCTACCTCCTATTCGGAGGCGGTAAAAAGTGACAAATGGAGAACAGCCATGGGGAAGAATTGAAGGCATTGGAAGCGAACAGAACTTGGGAGATAGTTCGCCTACCTACGGGGAAGAAGGCCCTCGGATGCCGATGGGTATACAAGATAAAGTACAACTCGGATGGAACTATTGAAAGGTACAAAGCAAGACTGGTGATTTTGAGAATCATCAAATCGAAGGAGTTGATTATACGGAGACATTTGCACCGGTTGCAAAGATGGTGATTGTCCGAGTTTTTCTGGCCGTAGCAGCTGCCCGAAATTGGGAATTACATCAGATGGATGTGCACAATGCATTTTTGCATGGTGATCTTCACGAGGAAGTGTATATGAAATTGCCTCCGGGACATCGCATGACCGGGAGAGGAACGGTGTGTCGCCTTCGAAAATCATTGTATGGTTTAAAACAAGCTCCCCGATGTTGGTTTGCGAAGTTTTTCTGCTGCTCTTAAGCAATATGGGTTTCGACAATCATATTCGGATTACTCTTTATTACGATGAAGAAGGGAAATGTGCAATTGAATGTGCTTGTTTATGTGGATGATTTAATCATATCTAGTAATGATTCGAAGGCAATTCGAATTTTTAAGTTATATCTCTCGAAATGTTTTCATATGAAGGATTTGGGTACCTTGAAATACTTCTTGGAGTTGAAGTGGAGAGAGCTCCGAAGGAAATCTTCCTATGTCAGAGGAAGTATGCTTTGGATATACTAACGGAAGCAGGCTGTTGGGGGCAAAACTGGTTGGTACACCGATAGGACAAATCATCGATTGGCGCTGGCAACTGGTCGTTTTATCAAATATCCTGAACGTTATCGGCGACTGGTTGGAAGATTGATTTACTTATGTTTTACACGACCGGATTTGTCCTATAGCGTGCATGTGTTGTCGCAATTCATGCAGAGTCCCCGTATTGAGCATATGGAAGCCGCACTTAGGGTTGTTCGATATTTGAAAGGCTGTCCGGGACAAGGCATCGTATTTGATTCTCAGTGTGATCTGAGATTGCATGGGTGGTGTGACTCCGATTAGGCAGGTTGTCGTTGACACGTAGATCGTTGACAGGTTGGTATGTATCGTTAGGGGACTCACCGATATCGTGGCGAACGAATAAGCAACAGATTGTGTCGAGGTCCTCTGCCGAGGCAGAGTATCGATCGATGGCAATGACTGTGTGTGAATTGAAGTGGTTAAAAGGGATATTATGGAACCTTGGAATCGATCACAAGTCTCCGATGAATTTGAAGTGTGACAGTCAAGCGGCGTTACATATTGCCCGGAATCCTGTCTTTCACGAACGTACCAAACATATTGAAGTCGACTGTCACTTTGTTCGGAATGAAATTATCGGAGGAATCATTCGTCCCAGCTATGTGCCTACGACCACACAACTTGCTGATATTTTTACGAAGGCGCTGGGACGTGCCAGTTCGAGTACTCCTTAACAAGTTGGGCATAAGGAACCCTCATGCACCAACTTGAGGGGGTGATGAAGGTTATATTGTAAATAGTTAGTGTGTAAATAGTTAGTTATGTAAATTATATATTGGCCAAGCCTGTTGAGTTTACTTGGTCCCTAAGTTAGGTTAGGTTTAGGTTTTCTCTTGTATAAATAGGGGACTCCCCTCATCAATGAAGCAAGAGTTTTCACCCAAATATTATTTCTCTCGTGTGAGTGTGTTCGTTTTACAGATTTCTCGTAATATTTTTGATATGATGTGATTGTGATAAATACGTGTACCGTTGACATTACACTACTAGAAAAAGAGTAAAAAGCTACAGAATGGTTGGAGACGGAATTCCCTCTCCAATCAGTTAGAGAGGGAATTCTGTCTCCAATCAGTGTATTGCGTGTAAAATTAATTAAATTGAAAGAGTTGGAGACGGAATTCCGTCTCCAATCAAAAAGTGAAAAGTTGTCAGTTGATTGGAGACGGAAGTTGATTGGAGACGGAATTCCGTCTCCAATCAACTGACAACTTTTTCACTTTTTGATTGGAGACGGAATGTCGTCTCCAACTCTAAATAATTCTCAATCTATACACAGCGGGCTCCCAAAATTTTCAAACCTCCAAAATATTCAAAATCCCCAAATCCTCCACGACCAAAAATCTCTACGGCCAAAAATCTCCACGCCACGGCACCCCCATTTTCTCCGGCCACCATTTTCGTATGCAAGTAAGTTCCCTTTCGTCTTCCCCATTATTTTCTCCTCCCCATTTCTTCATTTCAATTTATGAGTAGTAACTTCCTGCTTTTGAATATCGTAAAATTGTGCTTTTTACTTGGAACTGCACTAGCTTCTCTTTTTTTCCTTTTCATATTTAAGACTGTTTTTTCATGAAATGTCATTCTTTTTTTTTAAGTGTCTAATTGGTTTGCTACGCTGTTAAGTTCTTGAATTATTGCTTATACTTTAATATTGATTTTTTTTCTTTTTTGAACTTGTATGTAAAGCAACTATGAACCTACTATTATTTAGTTTATTCTACTATCTTATTGCTTCTTTCAATTTAATGTGTGTTTTCTGACTGTAGTTCGAATTTGGATACTTCATATTCCTAAGATACATAAAATCAGCTTTTTAACTTTCTTTTGAATCTCTTAAAGCCCCTTTTGCATTTCATCAATTTAGTTCTGTTTCTTGTATCAAAATATACTAGTTAACTTCTCTCTTAATTTCTTGAAACTGCATTTGCTTGTTATCGTAAAAATTGTGACTTTTTTTTTGGAATTGCGTTTC